>JAZAYU010000001.1:17574369-18174369 GCA_038501625.1 Corbicula japonica
TTTATGAAGTATAATCTGTTTCAAGTCGTAAATAGTTGAACTTAGTCTGCAATCTTTTTTTCCGAATGTACTTTTTTAGGATTGTGATCTTGGAACCTTATACAAGCGAGCCAAAGAAGGCACTTTAGGACTAACTTTTCTTCGCTTAAGGAGTGATATTTTGTTACCTTCAGTTTTCTTCTACAGCATTGATTTATGTTACTGTCACACACATATTCAACCATCTAGGCTTTGGACGCTATAGAAGATAGTCGACCTTATCTACAATTTCGGTATTGGAATCGACTTTTAAAAACGTTTATCCTTTTTTGGGTGACTTCTGTCTATTATCTTTGCTTTATAGTAGACCACTTTTGTTAGAAGAACACCTCCGAATTCAATTTGTGGCATTTCAATATCTATCGGTGTCATCTTGTTCTTGCTTCTATAAATCAAGGTGCTCTGGTCTACTACTTATTTCTACTATTGACTTTGCTTCTTATGTTTTATTTATTTGTGTGCATTTGCAAGCAACATTGTCGAGTTGAATGCTGGGTTGGAGCTAATTCACAAAGGCAATATATGCTTGTTTCATCATTTATAAAACTTTTGGAGAAAGTGTGAGGCTGGTACACTCTTTAACTTGGTTTGAATTCCCAGTGGCAAAATGGTTTGCTACTTGCCGTTCCAAAAAAGTAATCCTCCAGATTCTGCTTTTCGTACATTAATTTAATTTTGTTTTGTTCGATCATTGTTTGTGGTATCTTGAAATTGATTACAGTATCAGCCCATTCTCTTTCCTGCCTGGCTTTTTGGTAGGCTGTGTTTTCTAATTGTGGCTATTCCTGATATGCAAACGTCACTTCTTTAAATATGGTAATATTCTCCACAATATTATAATTTACAACCATATTAATGTGTGTTTGTTTTAGCAGGTAGACTTATAATTAAAACGATGCTGTACTGGCTACAGTGTAATAAATAAGAGACTTAACTCATAATACAATGTACTTTATTCTTAGTTCTGAAGATTATAAAACTGATATTTGAGAATGGTTTCCATATGCGCTATTTTATAGCGTCCTTCGAACATGATGGTTTTGTTTTCTTCCAATCTTCTCCATGTTAACCCTTAGGAAAATCTAATTTCCCACTAATGAGCCAGGATCATTGCTTTCCTTTGTCAAATAAACTCCTGCCATGTTTAACATGATATTGAATTAGCTTCTGCTTTAGCAATATTGATTGTAGTCCTCAAGTTAACGAGCGTCTGTTGACGTGAACAATGCGATAAGAAAGAAGATAGACGTGAAACTATTGGTGTTTAAAGGTGCGGTGCAACAGCTGAAGTGCATTATCCACTTAAGTAGATAGATAAATCCGTATCATCAGTACAATATTAGTATATCTTCGGGGACATTACAGAGCCCGATCTTTCAATTACCGACTTATTTATGATTCAAATAAGTTTAACAAACATGCCCGAATTTTTTCGTGTAAAAGTGCCGTATCGTCACATCATTTAAAAGCGAAGGAAGAAACACATATGCCATAAATTCTGCGTCCTATAAAGGTTCGGTTCTTTTTGTAAATTTTCAGCTTTTTATTTTTTCTGTTTTTTTTTTAATGTTATTTACTAACGGCTGAGATTTAAAATATATTCATTACCATAAAGTACTTTTATAATTTTTATTCTTTAAATTTGAAGAGAGATAACTATTGTGACAATTAGTGAATACTTATCTTCAGTTGAATAAGTCAAATACATATTAAAAGAAATTCAACGTTATTGAAAATAAATAGATAGCCACTCATGTTCATCCTTTAAGGGCCAACACGCACGATCCATCTACCTGTCTAAATATTAAGTTGCGCTGCACCTCGGCATTGGCGAGGTATATAGTAAATTAAATGCGCTTTTCCATTGCTGTTCATGAGCTGGCAAAGTCGCACCGAGACTGCAATATTTGGAATGTTTTTCGTGTTTTGATGGTTCTTAAATAATCTTTTTAATCTATTTAACATATTATAAAATTTCTATACATACAACATATCTGCACTGTAACTATTAATTAGTGAATATCTGACAATGAGTTTTTTCAATGTTTGTAACAACTCCAATGATCTGCAGCCATGTATTTTTGAACAAGTGTATTATGCAAGTTAGAAGAGAGTTATACGCGTAACTTCATCGATTGCACCATACTTAATCATTTGTACTAAGTGAACTTATTCGCAGGTCTGTGTGTCTGTTTATTTTCACTGGACACACATTGCCCGCGGGTACGGTCTGCTGGTGTAATCGCTTTAGTAACAGACTTAATATTACAATGTATTAAAGGCATATATATATATATATATATATATATATATATATATATTGGGCTCGCTCGGACGTCCATTATCCTCAAACACTGCGGCCCAGCAGCAGACGACGGAGGCTCTGAGGCTAATTCCCACTAAGTGCAATTCGTTTTTATTGCGCTACATACGCCCACGCTCATATGTTCTATAGTGCATTACAAATCGAATAAATGTGAAACAAATATTTTAAGAATTACCAAATTAGAAAATGAAACATTTCCGGATAAAAAGTAAGTATAGGTTTACAATGTGACGGCTTTGGCAGTAATTTGCGTTTCGATTTATCGCATATGATTAGGCTTATTCAAACCGAATCCGCAATGTTTTAAAATTTGTCATGTTCGGTGAATCCATTGAGATGAAAAAGAAATAAAATTTGGGGAGTGGCAGTAAAGCAAGCTTTAGGGTGCACAAACCTCAATCTTGCCCGTCAGGTTATCATATGAACGCCTTGTTGAGTGAACTCCAACACAACTACTTCTCGTTAAGGTGTTGCGCCTTTGCGATTGCTTTGCCATAGACACAATAGGAAAATATAAAAATCTCTTAAACGGCACAATGCACTTCCATCAAACTTTGCACAAATAAATGCTATAAGTATAAGATTATTTTGAATACGCTAAGAAAAGTAAGAACAGTAGACACAAATAGTTAGACCTAACAAATCCCTAAAATTCTATTTGCAATTTATCACATAATGGAAGCAACACAAAACAACCATTCAAATATCAACATGCGTGAAATGTTACAAACAACAATATCTAAGGTCCTTGAAAAGAACTTTCAATTGCGAAAAGAGAAATCAACATTTTTATTTTTATGTCATACATTTTCGAGACCAGAAAATTGAAGGTCAATCACACTTTTACAAATAACTCACATTGTATGCATTTGTTAGACCAAATGACCTTAGGTATCGTTGTCAGTAACTCATTACTCATCAAGTCATTTAAATTGATGTTAAGTGTTGCAAATAGATATTTAGAGGTTTTTTGGGTCTCACTATTTTTCTTTACTGTTCTTACTTTTCTTAAAGTATGTAAATCAAACATATATAAATAACATGATTGGTTTGTGCAAAGTTTGATGAAACTGCATTGTGCCGATTGAGAGATCTTTTCTTTTTTCTTTTTGTCTATGGCAAAGCAATGGAGAAAGGCGCACTACCTTAATGTTGTTTGAAAAGATTACATTACAAACAGAACTCTCTTGTAGGAAGGTGGCAAAATCAGTTCATTGGTATATGAATAGTTATTGTTTGAATTTTCAACAATAACTTACATTTTTAGATACTCTTTTCTCACCAAGTACATATTAACTTTGATTGGCAGAACCTAAGCTAATACGTTTAATGTGTTTCGCTTTCGCATTCATACGGTCCAAATAATTAGTTGAACTAGTGGTTTCTCTTCTGTTATTAATTAATTTATTTGTTCGTAACGGTTTATCTTTTCATTGTTTACATTACTTATTCAGGCTATATATGTTGTCTTCCGAAATCCATGTTGACTGTGTTAGAAAGCTAAATTTTCTTAATGTGGATTACAAAGATAAACTTTTTGTGACAGTTAATTTAAAACATTAAATTTTCAAGATCAAAATGATGCAAATTTTATTCAATTAAATCTTAACAATCCGGCACGATAGTGAAATTGTTGTAAGGGGTAGTCTTAAATCATTTATAAACGATCCTCGTATAAACCCTCGAACAAAGACATTTTAACGGATATGAAAATATGTTTCTTTTTACACATTGAAGTCATGAAACGACCACGTCGATTTCACCACTAAACTATCGTTTTATTCAAATACAAATGTCAAAGCTACCGTCGTGTAAGTGTTCCCCGAACTGGAATTAAGGGTTATAAAGGGTTCTAGCAAAGAAGTAGTTCCTGTCGAAAAACAAGAAGGGTAACACTATTCTCCATCACTGTGGTTCCTTTTAAATTATTAATGATGTTTTTTTGCTGTTAACATACACCTTCGTTAAGAAAATACTAAACAAAATATGTGAATCGTTTGCGTATATTCTAAAGCTACGGATTTCTGCTGGAAGCTTTTAAGTTTGATGAATACTTTTGAAAATTGTACTGTCTTGAAGACATGGTAAATAATGCAGCCTTCGTACACAACTACAGGTCTTGTAGTTCTGTAGGAAGGCTGCATTATTTCACGTGTTTCCTGCATGTTGAATTACTCGATATTTATTAATATTATTTGCTTGATTTTGATTTTTAATGTTTGTTAAAAAAAGAACTAGAACTAATGCAATGTCGGATATTAACTTAACTGTTTTTCTTGTTAACACACCGAATCAACTTTGTAATGACTTTGAAATGATACTTATTTAATCTTGAGCTGTCTTATGCTCTCAGGATTATTTTTCCACCCACTTTGCCTGGATGTAATCTTTATTGAACAATTCTAAATTATGTCTTCTACATAATTCGAAATCAAATCATACATAAGTGTTATAAAAACAAATGCGAAGTAACGTTAGGATTTATACTTAATTAGCTATGTATTTACAAAGCATTATATGTTCAATGTTTGTAAAGACTTAAGAGTAATCATCAGTTTTTGGTAAAATTATGTCGCCAGGCTTTACATATTTGTTGTTAACAAATTGTGCTATCAGCTATTGTACAGTATAAGCCGATTCCTGTTTTTCTCGTCAATAATTTTATATAATAGGCCAAAACCAGTTTGCATCAAGGGACCAAACGCTGGATTAAGTTATTAGTACCGCTTTCATATCAATAGGCACAGCATTTTTGTCAGCCAATATTCGATTGTCAATATTGCAATTTCATATCAGGCTTTGGGGTTCAGTTGTTCTAAATTTGTGCGATCTAATGTATTCGTTTCTTTTAGTGAATTGTTCGTGGTATATTACTTCTAAATCCTCTTTTATCACTGTATACATTTATTTTCCCTCCTCCCTCTATAACCATACTACTAAGCAATAATAACAATTGAGTGTATTGATCTGTCAGCTCTCGGTATGTTGATGTTGTCAGCTACATATAATGTTGAGAATCTTGACAAACAGCTTCTCGCGGAACAGAAATTTGATCTCGAGTAATTTCCTGTCTTTCATTAACGGCCATGTCACCTAGGGACATTTTGTTAGAACGTTTTCTACATCTTATGGTACACACATTATATCATATAATAGAGATTGTAGAATTTGTGGCTGCAAAACTGCTTCATTAATAATTATTACCTTGTTAGTTGGGTTCTAATGGGGCACGATAAGTTTAAGTCTATTCCAATACTGCGAATATTTAAGACAAAGTTTCATATTGATTTTTGGGGCTGAAGTCCGACAGGCAAGGGGCTGAATCCGAACCCGAACGGGACAATCCATCATAAGCTATCAGAACCCTGAATTAATCGTCCAAGACAGTATGAATATTTACCTCAGTTGAATACTGGAAAGGAAAGGCTCTAGTGAAAGAACGCAGAGACGTAAAATTAATGTTGCTTGATTAAATTGACATCAAAAGCAAGATGCTCATTCACTCACAACTTAAACTCTTCTTTTTCAAAGGAACAGCGAGAATGTGACAAACTGCATCATATTTTGCAGAAAGACTTTATATTTCATATGAACATCATTTGGTTCCGCATAGTTAAATAATATTTAAAATTATTATGAATATTTTCCCGTGACAAGTCAAAGGGAAAAACAAATTTCGTCAGTTTCAGATAAGAACTATTCGGCATTTTAAATTATTAGTGTCATCTCTATTTTTCATTCAATACTGAAGTACTATGAAATGTATAATTTTACATTATTCAACTATTCACAATATTCCAGGAGAATGTGGTAGTCTTTTATGAAAAATGAAACACCTGATTCTTGTTAACTTATCACGAATTATGTAAAATAAACAAGTGTGGTAGTCCTGCATAAATAACCCAAGAATATAAGAATTACATTGTAAATATATGTCTGGCTCTTCTTTGAAGAAAATTAAGATCATAAATGAAAATAAATACAGGGTATTCTTACGATAATAAGATAGGAGGATTTACGATCTTGCTTTTGAAAAGAGAAACATTTGAGCATTGCAAATTTTAAACAAGTCAAAACTGACTTCTGGGACGAGCCATACAAAATAACAATTTGTTAGAATTGCTTCTAGCAGGCAATAGTCCCCATTTGAAGTTTTGCCAATGGCTTGAATTACAGCGCAAGCGACATTTTTATTATAAAAAGCTTACATAGAACATTGAAAGCCACCCAGCACGACAAATATAATTGCAGACTCGGTATGGCAGAATGTAACGTTGGGTATGTAATATTGCTTCCAGTTTACCGACTCGGTTATTCCGCTGACAAATTCGGTATAAAAAAAGCAACACATTCCATTGCGACCAAAAGAATAAGATCTTGCAAAACTTCGTTAAAATTTTCTATTGTCAATGTTATTAGGTGAAAAAGTAGTCGTAGAACATTAAACCATGGGTATATAATAAAATGGATTAATTAATTTATTTTTAATATACATTTATATTTTTTCCTTAAAACACTGGTTAGGAAATATTGTGTTGTAGTAGTGATTTTAAACTAAAGCATTTATTAAAATTAAATCTTTGTACCGGCGATAAAATTTTCAAAACGTTTTTTCTTAATTTATGTTTTCAAATGTTTTTGCTGTGCAAAGATTGCAGATTTCAGATATTTTGACATTGTTACGAGCTCTCGGAGAGCGAACAAGCTGTGTAATATAAACTCAAATAACATATTGGAATAGGAAAAATCAGAATTTAAAATGAAAGTGTAAAATAATAAAAATTAAATGATCACTTTGTGATATATTTTAGTAGTTTCGGAACAATTTTCAATGGAGAGCTTTACATCAAGAAGCAGTGGAACTGAATTAATAGAAAACATATGAAAAACGCAACCATCTTATCTAATATCAGCATATTGAAATACACATTCCGAAATAACAAACAAAATGAACTATCATACAGGTGAACCTGAATTGATAGAAAACATATGAAAAAATGCAACCGTCTTATCTAATATCCGCATATTTAAAATAAATTATTCCGAAAAAAAAACCAAACAAAAATAACTATCGGGCAATAGTTCTTGCTTAATGATAATGCACAGAGTATACACTTCCAATGATTTCTGAGTGTGGCCTTTTCTGATACGTTTCACTAATCTTGTTTTATGGCTGTTAAACATATATTATGTTTTCAAAATTATATGAATAATTATTATAATTTTAATCTGACTCTATTTGTCTTCCTACAAGAAAACATTTTATTCCGGCGATTTACCATATGTACATGTACGCTGCTTGTTTTAAAGAAAAATAAACCTATGATACAAATCTTAACCGTTTGAATTTAGTACACTTGTCTATAATATTGCATGCAAAACAAATGTTACAAGAACAAATTTGCCTTACAAGAGCTTTCAGGCTCATACTCGTATACATGTATAAAAGAAATTAAAATAAATATATTGATGTTCGGAAGGCTATTTGTTTCAGCTCTGTCAGAAAATAACGTAAACATTTTCATGAATTAATTTCATTTAAAACGTAAATATCATTTATGAAACACAACTTGATGATTTTAAGTAGTTCTACTTAATAGTCGTATCTATTAAATTTCAGTGACATTATTAATGTCAGGGGCTTTTGCTACCTCTGTTCTAATTGGTCTTAGCCGTAAATTTAACATATCATATGTATTTACATGCATATGTTCTAAATAATAATATAATGTTTAATCTTTTTTAGATTGCTTTACCATGGTCGTTAGATTGGGTTATGCACAAACTTTGAAGGCATTTTTTCTAATAAAGTTGCGTTCTTTTCAAAATGAAAATAAGTGACAATTTTTTGAATGTTGTATATATTGTGAGAAGCACTAAAACTAAAAGATAAATACAAGTGAATTCTACAGATAAAAGCGTTTGCATCCATTCAGAATACTGATCATTATTTTAGCAAAAGTAACATGCACAAAATCTGATAAATATGTCCAACTACAGCGTGTTGCTGAGATTATACAGACATGAAAAAGCAACTTTAAGAAATTCGATAATGACTCCCATCGTGTATACTTTCGGTTTTAAAGGCAAATCATTTTGCTTTATCTTTACAAAATTCGACAATTATACTGCTAAATAAACGTGAATAATTATTGTGCCCTATGGCTATTTTAAAGTTTGGATGGCCAAGTTACACCAGTGAATGCTTTCTTTATAAAGCACAAACAGATATTCAAAAAGGAAAGCCGTTTGAATTAAAACTCTGGAATTACGTTTTAAAAGGTGTAGGAAAATGATACAGAAATCGCAACAACACTTATCTATAACATTTTACGGTCATCTGTCAAAATATTACAGAGTTATATATACTTAGTTAAGGTATGAGTTTTTATGTATATTTTCCACGAATTTTACAGTTCCGATGCAAACGGGGTTTCGTATGCTTAAGTACATGCTCAATAATTATGGCATTTATTTGACTGAACTCGGCGTGCAAACGTTAATACACCCTAATTGAAATGCATTTCTTCACTGAATTCTTGCCGGCAATGAGGACTTTTCCTGAAATTCGTTTTTAAATTTGCCACTGGCCGTTCCAAGGCGGTAACCCCAAGGGTTCTCTTTATCTCTTTTTCGTTGTTTGCGGCGCCTGAATTGAATTGACATACTTATTAAAACATGTTCTCTTTTCCTCTTTTCTTTATCGCTGGGGGAGGCTGTGTTTTGTAAGTGTGGCGATTCCTGATATTTCACTATTTTAGCCAGTTTTCGCCATTTACCGTGTGTGTTAGCCTTAATGCTATTGTTTATAAAAGGACTTAAAAAATGCCAGATTTTCACATTATGCTTATCAAACTATCATCGATCTGAACCTAAATGTCTCGATTTTACTGGATGATCTTTTCTTAAGTAAATGACTGGGCAAAAACTGTACCTATAATATCTAGGTCAAGTAGGAAACTGGGTTATCGGGATTAAAAATATTTGACTAAAAGAAATCACGGTCTGGAAGCTAAAATGTTCATATTTCAAATGACACTGCTTTCTAAATAAGAAATAAGGGAATTTCAGTTCATCTCGTGCACCTGAAGGCTTTATCCCAAATCTAAAGATATACAACAAATATCGGATACCAACTTCAGAACTAAGCAACAAGGTGATACTGATCTCCATTCTCAGTTTATCGTCCTTGTGTAATTTATTGTCTTGCGACTTATTTCAAATGTTTTGTTTTCAAAAGAATAGTTGAAATGGAATAATCGAAAAACACAGATATGAAAAGATTGTAGGCTACAGCTTGTTCATGGAAAGTAAAAGAAATAAAGACGTACATTTTACTGCACGCGCCACGTAGACCCAAATTGAAAGCAACCCAGTAAATTTTCATTTCCATCACAAAAGAGTGTGTGCAAAAGACGATGATTATAAAACCTGCATTCAAAAGTCTTTTCATATAGATACGATTTGAAGCCTTGTGGCGTAATTATAGCACAACAATTATATATATGCTTTCAGGTGTTTTATTAATTAGGATGAAAATTGAATCTTTTTCTTGAATGTAAGAATTATACATAGATATACTAAAATATAACCAACAAGAGTATTTTCCCTCGTTGGTCCATGCTAAGTTCCGACGAGATCAAAAATCGTAAAGTCTAGCCGCAGGCATTTACTCAACAATTTCATGAACATATCATCAGTGTAAACACATTTCACCATCAGCACAGACATAATCGGTTTAAACTGGTTAAACTCGTGAATCTGGTAAATGACAAATACTTGTCGCCCTTGACCGACCGAAGGCGTTAACCCAAAGGTTCGCTTTTTTGTGATGTAATCAATTATATAATCAACTCTCTTAAAATTCCGCAGTAATGTAAATTCAGGTTGCTGCAAATGTTTCCTGCTCCGTGTTTAGAGTAAAGCTTACAAACAAGCTAATTAATAATAACGCTAGCAAGGGAAATGAGAGTAATAGGGTATTTTAAATGTTTCTGATCATGAAACATAATAAACGATATTGACATATAAAACATCATAACATCACTAGCGCCACGTTTTCCACAGTAAAAGGAGACCCGGATCTTAACAAAAGAGTGTAAAGTTACGGGATATAAAATGAATTATATGATTTACAGCAGGATGCCAAGAGATAAAAAAGATTCGTCCAATAACACTCACAAATCAATGAAAAAACCTATTAGTTTAAAACGCTTCATTAAAAAAATATGAAGAGGCGTAAAACGACCTGCTTAAAATAGAAAAAGGTCGAAACATTCGACAAAACCTATTAGTTACCAATTATAACAAGAGATAGAGACCTAGTTCTATCAATATTATTATATTATTCATACAATTTATGCCATTTCAGGAGTTCTCAGTTCGGTACAGTCGTATTGGATGACGATTATTCAACAATATGGGAACATCAGCGGAACAACGCAGATTGAAACAATTATCATTGACGAAACCGCCGCGTACACATTAACAGATATTGAAATTGGTAAGTTGGAAATAAGAGAATTCTCTTGGTTGAAGAAAAAAGACATGCAATTTGACAAGCGTGTAAATCGACAGTGTAAAATTAATCACTTATTAATTACAAGACATGTATTTTGATGGTGTTAAAAAATCTGCATCAACAGCGGTAACGGTTGGTGTTTAAAACTCTTAGCATCAATTTATTTTCAGGAATACTTTTAAAGACCTTTGTTCCTGCAACATTTTATTTTCACGTTGGTTGTTAAATTTTGAATTATTGTTTAGTTGGTTGCGACCTGTTCTACAAAGTGTCATATATAGTATTATTCGGTTATGTATATGTCGCTTATAGTGAACAATCAACATGATTTTTAGAGATTTCATTAAAAAGTTTGATATACTACTTTGAATTAGGTAGACACAGGGCTAATATAAACGGAAACGGTAGAAAAGCTCATTTGACTCCTTCAGTTTCAACTTTAAAAAAAATTCTTATATGAGAGCGATCGTTATGCTTACCTCTTTGTTTGCACGACGGTGGCCGGGGCTAAACAGTTTATAAAGATTTTAATCATGTAAAAGAAGCTAGAAGTACGATCTGTTTATTTTATCTCGGTACTTACTGATTCGAATCCAGGGGCTCTAGTCTTTGATAGGTCATTACCTACATCTTTTGTCAATGCTATTAGCTTTTAATGTTGTATATTAGTATGCCTTTGCATGCAACATTGTCGAGTAAATGGGTGGATTGAAGCTAATTTACCAAGGCAACGTGTACTCATTTGTTCATATAAGAATCTGGCAAGAGTGAGGTTGGTTAAAACCTAATGCATATGCATGAAATTTGAAAATCTTATTCGGCAAATGACTTTCTCAAAAAAGTTCTAGAACAATTCTGTGTTTCTTGCTGATTTAAAATTAGAGTTTAACGAATTCGTTTCAATGTTTTTGAGCCGGTATATTAAAAAATGTACTTCAAGCTTTTTAAAATTAATCAAGATAAAATTTATTTTGTAAAATTCAAATGTTTTCTAAAATGCTGGTTCCTCCAAAGCTTAGAAATAAAAATGAAAGTTTTATCCAAGAAACATGTTGAATGCCATGAAAAAATGGAAAATATTAATTTTAGGGCATATTCCTAAACATATTCTTATTTGGAGCAAATCCCATGACTAAAAAGGTTTTTTGTTAGATTAAGCCTTTATAAAATGGTTTGGGTCCAGCAGTGTGACCACTTCAATATAGGCTAAATAAAGCATTTTCGCTCTTGACTTGATACAATAGCATCATACTACGTCACAATCACCTGCTAGAGAGATCCACCCAGGACTTTTTTTGGAAACAAACTCCCGATTCCAATGAAAACTTTCGTTTTCTTTTCGTTGAAGTTTACATGGCTGAAATTTGTTTGCCGCGCAACAAATTTAAAAACTCTCAATATTATTATTCAGAGAAACCTTTTTTTGTGAGATGGGCCAGTTAATGAGTTTAGACCTATTAGATTTTAATTTGTTTAACGTGTGATCTATCTGGGAAACGAGTAAAAAAAACAGTTCCCTAGAACAATGCCGAGTTTTGATCGTTAAACACATCATTAAGCACATTTTCGATATTCGATTTATGGACAATATATCAAAATTTCGCCAATTTCCAGTAAATAAGTAAAACGATCCATCTGGGAAACGGGTAAAATAGATCCATCTGGGACACGGTTTCGACAAGTGCTTCGTGTACCTGTCAATTATTAGTTTTGTTGACATTACGCATTGACACTAGATGAATTGTTTGGTCTAGCTTGAAAATGTTTATCACTGTTACATGTATTACGAAAAAAATTGGCTAACAAACAACTTGATCGTGCCATATAATGCACAAGCATATTAACTATTTTACAGTTATACTCAGCACAAATAAAAAGTATCCACTTTCCCATCTGTAATTTTGCAAAAAAAGAAAATAAACATTCACAATTGTTTCTTTGAACCGAATTGCATTTCTGCAATCATTTCAAAGAAATAAAATGTTCTTGAAAATCGACAGTTACAAAAGATTTATCTATCGTCTTGGCGTAATTAGGGTTTCAAGAAGAAGACATTGGTTCAAAAAACCTTCACATTTATTAGGTAGAAATCAATTTCCCAAGTTCTTGTTGTAGATAAATCACAAAACAATCATTATAAAACAACCAGTCTTGATAAACAGCGCTAGAAGTTACAATCAGTGCCAATTATCTGCCTTTTAATAGAAAATATAGTGTTTTAATTTCCTTTATTTATTGTTAAACGATGGGCAGATTCTCAGTTCTTGGTTTAGAAGATTATGCTCATGATCAGTTAAACTTAAAAACAACCGGGAATAACTGACAAACAACTTTCAAAGCGTTCCTCATTATATAAAAATCCCTCAAAGAGAATATAACGATAAAACGTGGATACTTTTTATTTTTGTTGAGTATATTTAAGCAGCTGTAGTTATCTTGGAATTTATTTTTACTATTATGTTTGTCTACTAATCCAATTAGGGTTTGATTATATATCTACTTTGTCGTTACAGTGTAAACGAGTACCCTTCAATTAATGGAAACCTATTATAGCCACTTCTGTCACATTATCTCATTGAAAAGTATTTTGATATGATTATCGATTTAGTGGTATAATATTAATTTACCAGATAAAATGTAATGAACGATCAATAATTCTGAATAATACTTGGCAGTCGTATTTTATTCACATAACACAGAATTTATTTTCGTTACGAACTTGAAGAAATGTGTTGTGTTTATTTTTTGTCAGGTTGCAGCCGAATTGTCTGCAATTATGTAGAGGCACACGATATAGTCAAAACATTTCCGACGTTATTCAAATGCCCTACATTTTAAAAGAATGACATTCTGTCTTTCGGTTTAAATGTTGTTTTTCATGCAAAACACAGTTATCCCTTCTTTTTATTTGCAGTACCCGAACAATACTTATCTTAATATTAACGGGAGGCACTAGCTTATAGTGAGTGACTGGACGAATGCATTCAGGGTTGCAAACAAGTAACCATATTGATTTCGTGAATTTTATGATACCGCAGAAGAATAACATGCCTTGCCTTTCAACTACTCTCATTTCGGTTATCTTACTGCGTGCTTTTTAACAACTCGCGAGAGAAGCAGTTTGCAGAGCTTGATGGAAATAACTGAAATAAATATCGAGCATGTAAAAAAAATTGTCATAGTATTTTTAAGAAGGACTTAATACCCTACACGGATTATCTAAGATACACTTGTTACCATATACCAATTGCCTTTGATACTGTCCGGGATTGTATAGAATGGCCGGTGAATGTCCGATGATTACCTACGCCTAGTGCCACAAATTTTCTAGAAGGCCTTACCCAGTATTAAAGAACTATCTGAATGCCTTCCATATGCTGATTTTTTTCTGAATTTCTAGGATTTTCGGTCAGTTGTCTAAGATTCAGACTTTTAAATATGCGTACCTCTTTGTTTCCAAATGAAGGTTTTGGCACATTGAATTGTCCACGAGTAGTTTAAAGAGCATGGCTATTGTCCGAGGATAATATTATTTACGGATTGTCTATATTATTATGTACGTCATTCAGTTTATCGTCTTGGAGGCCTGCATTAAACCTTTTATTACAGTAGATAATTTACTTGCTCGGATGCCAGCCTACCGGCCATGGATCGTATATTACCCCTTTTGACCCTGCGAGTTTTCAAAGAGTTATGTCCCTTTTTCATGACTTGAATATGAAACTTTATGTTGCCTATAACTTTAAAAGTACGAGTCCTATTAACTTAATACTTGGAATATATCATCTACATGAACAAAGCCATCAGTGACAACACGAATGATAACTCCAGTTTCACTTTTTTTAAGTTATGCCCCTTCTAAATGCCTTTAATACGAAACTTAGTGTTGCCTATAGGTTTGAAAAATAATTGTCCTATTTACTTAATACTTGGAATATATCATCTCTATGAACAAAACAATCTCTGACAACAAGATTGATAACTCCTGTTTCACTATTTTTTGAGTTATGTCCCTTTCAAATGACTTTAATATGAAACTTAATATTGCCTATAAGTTTGAAATTACTTTTTTTATTAACCAAATACTTGAAATATAATTATCATTTGTTTGAACAAAATCATCTCTGACAACAAGAATGATAACTCCTGTTTGACTATTTTTGGAGTTCTGTCCCTTTCAAATATTTCTTAATATGGAACTTCATGTTGCCTATAATTTTAAGTCCTTGTCCTTTTAACTTAATAATTAGAATATATCTTCTTTATTAACAAATCCATTGGTGACAACAAGAATGATAACTCCTGTTTCACTATTTTTCCAGATATGCCCTATTTAAATGCCCTATTTAAATGACTCTTGTATGGTACTTAATGTTGCCTATAACATTGAAAGTACTTGTCCTGTTTACCTAATATTTTAAAAATGTCATCTGCATTAACAAAGCAGAAATGACACCGAGAATGATAACACCGGATGAAATTTTTTGAGTTATGCTTCTTTCAATTTTCTTTAACCTGAAACTTAATTTCTTATAAATTGAAAAGTATTTGTTCTTTTGACACAATACTTGATATATGTCATCTGTTTTAATGAAGTTATATCTGTTTTGAGTTGTTCTCCTTTGAATGATTTTTACATGAAACTTAATTATGCTTATATACAATAAAGATCAATCAATGAAAATGAGTATTTTTATAGTATTGCAATGCTACTTGAATTACATCTTTTTATCTTTTTGCAAGCAGGCGACACATGTGTTCGGCGGAACACCAAATTCTAGTTTATGATGTGACGTCGCCCGCAGCCTCTGTTTTATGGTTTAAGTTTTTAACTTGTTTCTTCGTAGACACTTAATGACCACACTGATGCGAGCTAGTCCATATTTTTTCTTTCTTTTGATATGTGCATGACCCTTTATTGTTTTCTCAAGCTTAAGCCCCCATTTGCATTATTGACCTTCCACCCTCTAATGGATGTTGCTCACTATTTTATACAGATAGAAACTAATTCCCACTTGGCACGTGTTAACACAATATAGACTTGCTTCGGGGTTTCCAATCTCAGCTTATAACCTTCAGCCATTTAACATACCCTAGTATCTGTCTATATTCTAACACTGCTAATCATGAAACTGAAGTTAGATAGACAACATACATTCATTTTCAATAATTGACCGAGTAAGTAAAATATCTGTAAATAGCAAGAAGTTGTATATTGATAAGAAGCTTTTCGTGCAGACATTGTCTCAAGAAGAATCATACATTGTGTTCTGTCAAAAGCCCAAAGCTGACCTTACACTTTTATTGGTAAAACCATAGTTTGTTAAATTTCCTGAACTTGCTGACTTAGTGGTGGATGTAAAATATGAATTTTACATAACAGTAAAAGCCATGTCAAGAACCTCAACGTTATCGATGGCTTGTAAAGTACTTTTCCACCCTTTTTTATTATTACAGTGACCTCCTATGAGCCGTGTGATGGCCGTAAAACGTCACCCCGTACATTCAATCGAAGCTGTTATCATTTACGCATTGAGCACGGTATTTGTAAAAATATTGAGTTGCGCTCAATCCGGGGTTTGGTGGCGTGGACAGGTATATGCATTTCCATTGCTGTTCATGAACAGGCTCAATTACAGCAACTTGAAAGATTTTGATATTGGTCATGATCGGAGGCTTTCAACGTTCCTTTTTCATCTATTTCTTAATTTATAATCACTTTTTAAACTTCTTATTGGGCCTGTTTTCGCCGAATTTCCGAAACAATATTCAAAATCAAAGACCTTTTGCTTAAAATGTTTTTCTTTGGAACAATTAGACACTTTACATTATCGAGAACCGTTTGCTTGGGTTATGTTTATGCCACAAGCATCATGCTTACTGAATATTCTCTGAAATATTCTCGCCGTTATAATGTAAAAAAGTCTTGCTTAACTAATGGTCGGCGTGTGTTTCAAGTTTCTGGTATGAAACGACTTCTTCCCACGCGTTTAACAGACATGTGATTTGCAAGAATATAAGTTTACGGTTTTGAAACTTCTGAATTAACATATTTTTTTGTCAAATCAACTTGCATTTGTTCCAAATAGGTTAAAAGTATTGTTGTTCTTCTCAAGTTCAGAGGCAATATTATTTCCTTCCCCTTACCTAATGTTTGACTTAATAATTACTGCAATCGTTTTACTTAATGATATTTGAAGGACGTTAAACATGATACTGTAATTTTTAATGTTATCAAATTGGATGGCATACATTTTCATGATTCGATTGTATGCGAGTGGTTTGGGGTTTAATGGTTTTAATATTCAAAACAAATGATAGTTTGGGCAATTGCTTTGTTGTATAACGTTTTTATTAAGTATTTTAAAGAAGATTGCGACTTGCAGGATTCAGATTTCCTTGCATTTCAGGCCTCGTGATTATGAAACGGTTTTTTTCATTCTCAACTCAATTTTACTATGAATATTTGATGGCTTCGTTTCCTTTCTTGAATTAAAACAAAACATTCTAAAGTGAAAGTATGAGACAATTCATCTCAATAACATCTGTCTGTATAACCGTATATACGTTATAAACGTTTATGTTATTCATGAATACTATTTTTAGAGATTTTAAGTTTAAACTTAAAGCGGTGACGTCTTCGTCTTGAGTAACGTTAATTTCTGTGAAACAGTAAAAATGCGTTTGGATTATAAATGAAAAAGGAAAGACAAAACTATTTTAAAGTAAGCAAAGATAGGTATCTGATTGAATCGGACAAAGGCGGCCAAATGTTCCCATCCGAACCTCCCGCACTTAGATCAAAAGCGTATTCTTATTAGACAAAAATGCTGTGAAAACAATTTGTGCGTTTGCTTTCAGATTGTACAGAAATGTCGTTTCCTTTTACACTTTCAGCAATTAACAACACGAAGAAGTCAAATATAGTAGCCATAGTTGGTTGTTACAACCAGATGTATTCATCCGTTGCTGATTACCTACGAATACCATATTTCATAACAACCGTAGTACCACGACAGGAAGCCCCTTCACCATACCATATTAGGATGATCCCAGATATCCCGATGTTTTCAAGAGCCCTTAGAGATCTATTTCTTCATTATGAATGGAAAACGGCCGGAGTTCTTTTTGATAATGATCATGGTAAAATGTTTAATTTTATTGATATTATATAATTTTCATGTACTTTCTTTCCATAATGTACTCGGAAAATAATACTTAAGGTAAACACAGGTACTTAGGTAACTTTTTATGTCTTTGTTTATACAGAGGCATAAGAAGCGAATATTAATTAAATATTTGCTTTTAATTAAACATTTCAGTGTTGAGGGCGACTTGTATTATTTATTTCGTTAATTATAATTATATTTAATAAACTCGAACTCAAGAGAATGGACTGTGTGTAAAATTAAACAAGCCCTCCTCCACAACAAAATAGTCCGGAAATATTGACCTAAGTGTGTTTTCTATTTCTATGCGTTTACAGAAACATGAACACGGTAAAGCACTTTACTTCCCCTCCAACTTGACAAGAAATGTGAGATATATCATAGAATTACATTAATCTACCAGTGTGTTGCTTTGCCAGAAAACTTAACATACGTTTCAACAAGAAATTAACTTCTGAAACGTCTGTCTTATAATACATGTAGGTATGTAAATCTGGAGCTGAGCTAACACCCCGTTGATAGGAAATGTGAAAAATAGGATCAACAAACAGAGTTTATCGCGCAATTTCTCTATCGGTCCTGTTCAGTGACACCGAACATGCGACACTTAACCACATTTCTCTATCTTTGTTTATTTACTTTGAGTGACTGATGACTTTCAGTCCATCCGAGTCTGTCATATGTCTGTATCTGACATGCTCAGTGAAAACGAGTCTGCATTAATTCTCTATCTGTCGTATTAAGGTATTGCGCCTTTTGCCATTGCTTTGCCATAGAAAAAAAAAAGAAACATATAAAAATCTTTCGAAAGGCAATATGCTCTTCCATCAAACTTTGCACAAACCAATGTTATTAAAATCTGAATATGTTTAATTTACATACGGTAAGAAAAGTTTAAAAAAAATAAGAAAAATACTTAGACCCCCAAACCCCCTAAAATTCTATTTGCAATTTATCACAAAAACGAAGCAATTTAAATGTCTCGGTGAGTAATGAGTTACTGACAACGATACCTAAGGTCCTTTGGTCTAACAAATGTATACAATGTGAGGTATTCGTAAAAGTGTGTTTAACCTTTAATTTCCTGGTCGCGAAAATGGATGAATAAAAATAAAAATGATTTCTCTCTTCACAATTGGTAGTTCTTTTCAAGGACCTTAGATATTGTCGTCAGTATCATTTCACGCATGTTGACATTTTAATTGTTGTTTTGTGTTGCTTTTTGTGTTGCTTCCTTTTTTGATAAATTGCAAATACAATACGATGTTGGACAATTTTATAAATCGACAACTGTATAATCTAACTTACACCTTACATAACGGCTTACGTCTCAGTCTTGAACGAATAAGAATAGACAAGGTGCATTCTACAATAAAAATACTCTACAAATCTAGGTATTTATACTAGTATCAAGTGCACCAAAATGTTAACATTTACAAAAAATACAATTATATCAAACATCTTAGTTCTATATGCTTGCCATTATACCAAACTCATGGCCATAATGTTTGTTTTTACATGAGAGATCATGATGATTGTTGGCAAAGACAAGAAATTTTGAAAATCTGCCAACATTACAATTGTTATACCAACGAATGTTTCTGTATTTGGCGAAGTACACGCATTCCTATCTCTAAACTGAAATAACCAGTCGCAAACAATGTTGCTTGTTATTCTTTCAGTTGAGTGATAAGTTCTTTTTATATATAGGTCAGTTATGTTACAGAATCAAGGTCAATGACCCGGCTTTCATCTTTAACAGAATGTCAGATATAACCTATATTGCCGTTTTAGTCTTTAACTTTCTTAAATCCTGATCTAATTTTCAACGTTAACGGTCAATCATACAGCGTTATTTGTGCAGAGAAAAACTATTCCTGGATAATTAGTCTAACTCAAAAGCACCAATTTGTCTTTCAGCCAGCTTGCAGTCAGTATATTAAAGTACCAAGCCCATTAACAGTTCACCGTCATATCAATCAAACGTTCAGACAGCCACATAAAGCAATTGACAGCAACAGCCGTACAAATGAAATGTAATGGTGTTAAGATTTCCTGGAAAAATATGACACTTGTTCAGTTGCACTAGCATATTCACCGGCTATCAAAAGCCACACAATAGAACTTTTGGCAGCTGTTAAAGGCCTATTAAAAATAAGGTTTTATAACCAGGAAGTCATTTGTTTGTTCTTATAAAAAAGAAATGAGTCAATATCTTTTGGAAGTTGATCTTTTTCTGAATTTGCAGACGTTTTTGAAATGGTTGATGTCATTTGATTTGTTGAAGTCATTTTCTTGAAATAGTTGACGCCATTTTCTTTAAAATTGTTTACGTCATTTTCTCGAAATAAACAAATGACTCTACTTACAACATGTACGTTAATATGCTTTGTATCGAAAGTTGGTTACAATAACATAGCAATAATAAAGAAAAGGACAACTTGGTGTCATATTCAATATAATTATTGACACCATTAACAATTAAATATGAAGCGTGATATTGCATAAGAGTTACTTCACCCCTCCCACTCGTCTTAAAATCAACAAAAGTTGTAATCCTGCAAGTGCTGTGACAAATATTGACAAAAGAAATTAAACAAGCATCTAATTTCTCGAAAACAAGGCTGCTATATCCTGCGACAGCTGCATGTGTGTAAATAAATCTGACGACTGTTAAATGTTATTGTCAAATAAAGATTAAAAATATTAATTACATGTTACGCAATGATCGCTTTTTGTACCGAAACAAGATGAAAAAAAACCATTACAAAATAATGTACATATATTAAAAGAAAACGGAACGAAATATATCAAATATTTCACCAAGGCAGAACATGCGCTATCATAGCGATCACCATTTCTTTTCATGTTTAGGTTCGTGGTTATTCCAAATGCAGTAAGGTTAAACAAGATTAAACAAGATTGACTTTTCGGAAGACACAAATATATCTAAAGAAAATTCCAAAAAATAATTTTTTGACACTGGTGACACCATGTCTTAAAGAAATCAATTTCTCACTCCAGTCACCTAGACTCTTTAAATTAAACTATTAAATAACATAATATCAAGGATAATAAAAGAAATTTGACAGCCGCAAAACACGACAAAATATCAAAATATTACAGGCTCGATTTGATTGAGCATGTTTATTAGCAGTAATTAAAATGCACATTCAAGCCCACGCCGCCTAGTCCCGGCACGATGGCAACTCACTATTTACTTTGTTCGATTGTACAATTACTCAACATTTTGAAGATAGCGAACCTTCAACCCTTTTAAAGAGCAACCATGATAGCGCGTGCAATAACTCCGTTCAAATAGCTTAACCTTTGCATAACGTTTCGTCTAAGTCATCAAGTTATTATTGAATATTGACAACGTAAGCAATAAATCACTAAGATTAACATTTATCCCAAACTTCGCTTCGTGTTTCGTTTGTGTTCGGGTAAGATGTCCCCATTATTTCATTGTTCTGTAGTACTATGCAAATCAAAGGACTAAGAGTCCTTATGCTGCTTATTAAATAGCTATTGAATTTGCGTGGGCTTGTGTGCGTGCATGAATGGTGGGAGCGAGTAATGAATGATCACCCACAAAACGGAAAATTCCATCATTTTAAATCAGTCTACACTCAACAATTTTTATGTGTCTTGAAACATTTATATCATATTTTGCTTGTGCATTATAATTCATTTTTGCCGCGTTGACTACGTACTGGCTGCCAGGGTGACTTCAAAACGCTTCAGCTTATGCTTTGTAATACGGCTTCATGTAAATAGAACAGTGATAACATTAAATGCAACATTACCCACTTTAGAACTTGTTGTATAGAAGGAGTTTATAATTATATTTGGCATTTATCTGTAATGTTTTTCAGGTTCTTCATTAGCAGGATTGATGATTGAACATCTAAATGGGAAACGTGAGCTATATGATATCTGGTCATACGACCTAAAACACAATTCGTCTTCGAAAGTCGTGCGATGGGCCTTAAAGGACCTGAGAAGAAAACACGTTCACAATTTCCTAGTAATATGCTCACCCAGTGTAGCCGATGTTGTTTTAACTCAGGTATAAGCAAGTGTTGGTTGATAATGGCGTACATTTCGAAAAAGCTACTTATTTTGATTTTTAATGGTGTTATATATTGATAGTACTAGAACAGTCGTTGAGAAACTGTAATTCCTAACTTGCTTGAAAAATTGCCAGCGGCTGATGCATGTAATGTTGATTATTATTAATTTTTTATCATTATTTATCTGATGTTTGTTGTAATTTTAAATCGTGTTTTGCTTTTAGTACATATAATGTTCCTTAATAAAGTGTTGTATTGAATAATATAGTAGTTTCTATGTCGATTTCAGGCTCTGTACCTGAGTCTACTTTCCCGTCCAAACAGCTGGCTGATTGTTACCTTGGTAAGTCACATTGTAAGTGCTCTTTGCAGAAATGAGGGACACAGTTTATATTAATTATCAGTAACATTCATTTTGATCGAAGACTCGTGTGATTATTTCAAATGCATTACCCATAACCTAGATTTGCCATCGATTTAATTAAGAGCGATTTGATTACAGTAAAAATTCATTACCGACGATTACTTAATTTCCAATACTATTTTTGAATTACCATTACAAAATACCCGTTAGGATACAATAACTAATTTCAAGAATATCTGCCCGACCGTGATGAAACTAGGAGTGTTAGAGGAACATTGATTATTCCCAATATTTTAATTACTAACGGTTGAATATTTGTTCTGCCAAAGAGAGCAATACTTATACTATTAGATTGCTCGTTTGGAAAAAAACGCTTACTATACAGTCGCGAAACGCAACTGACAGACTGTCCAATCCAAACATTTGATATTATCAAACTTGAATGCATATTTATTGTCTGCCGTTCGACAATGAAAATAAATCTGATTTCTAGGAAACAAGAAACGTTTATATAAAATGGTCTAATACCTTAAGATCTCAGGTTTAATGGCATTGTTTTCTTTTAAATCATAAGGTTTGCTTTCCGTCCTGCAAAAAATCAAGATATAATTTATATATTTCTCGATTAAGGTGACTTGCAAGGGCATATTTCAGTATGATCCGATTCCATTGAGACCTAGATAAGCAAATTTTGTTTTCTTATTTGTTGGCACGATCAATTGAACATGAATTTTATGATAAGCTGTAAAGAACTAGAGAAAGGTTTACGCTGTGAATGGTGTCGTGTTCACTCAGACCATGTTAATCAACATCTCAATGAAGCTAGCTTTTTTGTCATCGACATTCTGCAGATGCCTTTAGTTAACATATAACTACAACTATTTAAAGGACAAAAAGGTACAAACGCCAATAATGTTCTTAACAAACAGTACCTGAAAGAAAGATTACGGAACATTGCTATAGGAAAACAATGTAAGAAAATGATTGTCAGTTTCGAAATAAAAAAATGTTTTGGACTGAAAGGACATATCAGGTTGTCAGACACGCATCCGTATGAGCTGGATTGATTATCTGTAGGATACAAACATATGATGGCGATGATAAAACAATATAAATTTTCATGCCATGAGCCGTTATTGAGATCTCGAGTAATTGACGCAGAATTCTCGGAAGTTTTATATTATAAGTTCAGGACTTAAATAAACAGATGTTAAAAATCGATTCCTGAATGACATTCATTACTGTGTTCTATTGTTTCAGGGTTCTGGCGATATAGAGATGTCAGAATACATTGATTCCCGAGCCAACCTCACTGTGATTCGCCTTATGGTTGACCCACTTTCACCACAATGTGCCTTACCCGACAGCGAAATTAGCCTTACAAAAGCCCTTTATTATGATGTGTTTAGAATAATTAATGGAACAAACGATTCGTCCATAATAGAAGATAATACTAGGGTATCAAGGTCGGATATACGCAAGCAAGTTAAAAAGGTATCTACGTTTACAGCTGTTGGACACTTTCAGAGTTCAATCAGTTAGTGACCTCATCAACTTAAAAACTCGTGATATGTTTAATAATAAATTAACTATTCCAGATCCACTTTAAAGTAAAAAGCGCCTTTTCAAAATGTAACCATACTGTTTAAAAACGAGACGATATCTTGGAAAATACGAAAATTTTAACAAAATGAAGAAAGACAAATTTTACTCATTCTATGGAAACAGTTGTTATTTTTTTAGAACTTTGAAGACAAAATTTTCTAAGAAAGTTGAGTCTGTTTTTAATAAAACATAAACCATTATATTTTAAATACGATTCTGAATAATATGTTGAATAACTTGAAAAACGTAGAGAGGAAAAAAGAGCATGGCTTGTAACATGATCAGTTTCAAAATAGAAAACACGAGTCACTTGGTTACAGCCTTGCAACGGTCAGTGCCGATCGGGGGTGCAAACCAGGTTCAAAGGTGTCATTTAAAATTATTGTTTATTTCTTGTTTAAAAAATAAGTAAACTTGTTTTTTATAAAAAAAATCCTTCCGACTTATCGCATTACACTGACCCAACGAGCATGTTTGCGTCCCTCAAACAATAAATGCTTATGGGCTTATCGGGTTGTGGTGGGGAAAATCTTAGTGTAATGCTTTATAATTTTATCTGGTTTATGGTTTATTTTTCATTTCAAGTAATATTTAGTCGTATCAGAATATTCAACATACAATGTATATTTGCAGACCATTTTATCAGCACCAAAGCCATATAAATGATCAGATTTACTCAATCATTATAAAAATCAACACTATAGGCCCGCATCAACTACCAGCAGCTATATCTAATATTTAACTGTGGGCAACTCTATTCTCTTATTTTGGGACCATACACGCTAATACCACATTGGACCTTACCACATTGAAGGTTCAATGTTCACCGCTATCACTGGTGTAAATACTGAGTTGCGCTGAACCCGGGGCTAGGCGGCGTGGGCAGTAATATACATTTCCGTTACTGCTCGTAAACAGTCTCTATCAAACCGAGCCTGCAAATATTTTCATATTTATCGTGTTCGGTAGATTTCGACTTTTCCTTTTCATATTATTCATTATGAATATATATTCATGGGGTCCCATGGTGATATTTTTAATAATAACTTCTTAAAATTGCCTTGGTAGACCATTTTGCTTAACTCTGCTTTATCATGTCTACTTGGCAATAGATTCAGCGTACTACCGACAACTTATTGAACATCAAGACGAAAGTGAAATAGACAATGTAAAAATTAGAGTAGGAATTCCGAAAGTTTTAGCCACGTCTTTGTTTCAGTGCTTGGTCTTCAGTTATCTAATGTTTAAAAGTACATAATATTTTTAGTTCACTAAAATAGTTTTTGAGTTTTACATAGTGTTACCGTGTAAAAAATTGCTCATGTTTGATTTTCAATCAGCAGATAGATATTGGTGGGTGCACAGGGCCACTGAAATTTACAAGAGACGGACTACGCAACGAAACCTACTTCCAAATGATCGCACTGGAGGGTCTTGTCAGTGGAGCAGTATGTATTCTACTTTTAAACTTTATTTATTACTCAGATAGTTTTAGTCAGAGAATTACCTACACAGTTTTTGAAATAAGAGAAGATTTAAATCAGAGCTAGTTACCAACATAGTGTTTCGGTAATATCCGTGGTCACTCGGAAAACTTTACAAGGTCTGCTCAGAAATATTGTACTAGCTAAAAATATTCTTTTATCACATGTTAACATTTGTTTGTTCCACAGTTAAAAACATCTAGAAGGACGGGTTCCTTAAACGACAGCTAGATGTTTATTCTTTTTTTGCAATGCAGCATGCTTAAGTTATTTCTGATGTACTTTTAAAATACGACAGTAAAGAACAAGTTACTATGCTTATTTTAATTCATTAATTTTTGTTATATCCCCTTACTGCCATAAAGATCACATGACATCATTGTTATTCGTAAATGTCTCATTTTTACATCCAGGGTTCGATTTTTTCCCGCGACTTTGACCTCATTATCGTAAAATTTATAGATAATTTAAACGCGGAAATTGCTTCATGTAAAGCTAATTTATAAAACAAACAACAGGTCACATTTGGCGGGCTGGTTTGTTTACATCCAGATAGAAATTATTTATTAGGACCCAAGAAGTAATAAAATGTCTCATAAATACCAAAATCATGGAGCAAAAGTAATGAGTATTTTCCTATTTCAGAGAGGCTTTGAACATGTGGTAAAATCAATAAATTTGTTTTACTCCCATGATAGTGTTTCCCTTTATCATATACATGTACACCACCCATCTTTAGAGTTACCCGTTCAGGATATTTCAGTTTGTATTTTATGTCTACATAAATACTTTAAACACTTCAATTAATAGATATATTTTTAAAAGAAAAACTTTTCCATAAATATTCTACATTTCAAAGCTTTACTTTTTATAACTTACAAAAACTTTGATACTATTATTCAAATCACGTTTTTTGCTGAAATTTATTTTGTGCTGCTCTTTTTATATTATCCTTTGTGGTTTCGCCTCCTATTTATATATTTCTTTTTTTTCAGAATGTTATTAATCGTTTTTTCCTACTCTGAAGATTTGTTTCTTTTCCGCTTTTATTCTTATTCGAATATGTTTTTCTTAATATCTTTATTTCTTCCGAAAAGGGCTTCAATGCTTTTTGGGAAACCAAATCATACTGGAAAGATGAGTTTAGACCATGGCTTATAAAACTGGTAATTTGTAGAATATATACGTGAAGTAAAGTAATATACTCATATTTAACGTGTTTGTGACGTCAATCACGTATCACGTAGACTACTTGTAAAGTGATGTTTGTTGACGTCATAAATGTATCATATAGCTTGCTTCTGAAGTGATTTTTTTGACGTCATTAACTTATCACGTGGCCTGTTTGTAAAGTGATGTTTGTTGACGTCATTAACGTATCATGTGGCCTGCTTGTAAAAGTAATGTTTTCTTGTTATTGTTATAGTGTCTAGATTATACTTAATCATAAAGACATGTGTTATTTACTGTATCTCAAACGTATTTAGTATAATTACATGTATACACTGTACCAAACCCCACTTAAATATCAAAATCAATTTTGCAGATATTTGAATGAAAACATGATCTTCAAAGGATATATATCTAATACCAATGTGTTTGTCAGATTGCTATAAGTAAACTTATCATTACTCTAATTTTATATAACTTAAAGTCAAATGTGTAGCATATGATACATTCTATGAAGAAGCCGAAATTTAAACATAAGTGCATTACGAGAGTTTTCGTCCACTGCGTTCATATATTCTGTTACTAAACTTTTATATTCGCGTCAGATACAAAGGATTTTTAACACCATTGACTTAACCCTTTCCCCCATATATACACCTTTATGGCGTGGGCGAACAGTGTAAATCCAGATCAGCCGGCACATCCGTGCCGTCTAATCAGGATCTGCACTGTTTGCTATTTGATTTATTAGAAAAAAAAGCAATATATGCATATCAGGAATCGCCACACTCACAAAACACAGCCTCCCCACGCAGCGAAAAAGAAGGGAGGAAGAGAGAGAGCGCATGTTTTATATAAGTATGTCAATTCAAATAGGATGCCACAAACAATTAACGAAGAAGAGAACCTTTGGGGATACCGCCTTGGAACGGTCAGTGGCAAAACAAATAGCCACTGGGGGTTTAAACCAGGTTCTAGGGTGCACCAACCTCACAATTGCCCCAACAGGTTCTCGTATCACAAAACAAGTACAAGTTGTCTTGGTGAAATAACTCCAACCCACCCATCGGCTCAACAATGATGCATGCAAAAGCACACAAACATATTAAACATAAGAAGCTAATAGCATTGCAAAGCCAAAGGGCGGGTACTCAATGATCTTACCGAGACCAGAGCACCTGGAGCAAAATCAGCAAGAACACGATGACAGGGATAAAAGAAACAAATCGAGCTTCTAGGTTCTTTTAAGAAAAGATTTGCCCATAAACCTTCATAAACTCTTAAACCCCTGCCACCGTCGTGCAACCAAAGAGGTAAGCATAATGATCAACTGTAGATGGGTTAATCACCAGGCCTGCAGAGCGCTGTAGAATATCATGTTGGTAACCTTTCTTTTTAAATTTACAGATGGTTTTTATGAATAACTGGGAGAAATTAACATTGCCTTTGATCTTCTTAAGTTTATAAATTAAATCTCCATAAAAAACTGGCTGTGAAATCTTGATCTATACTGGTTGCACTTGCGTAAAAATGCGTATATATGGAGGAAAGGGTTAAATAAATATGTAACGATACACAACAAACAGAGAGGTAACGTGTCAGATAAAGCATTATATTAAGTGTATGATGGTAATATTTAGTTAAGCACGAAAATTTGAATGCTATTGTGACATGAAAAATACTATATGTTTTCAAAGAATGTCAAAACTAAGCAATAACAGCATGAAGCAATTACTTTCTTTTCAGAGTACTTTAAACAATATCAATAACAATAATGTGTTATAATTTGCCAGTTAATTACCGACTGATTAATACGCTTGCTTAAGGAAGAGTTAATGCGGTTATAATTTGCTTTATTTAGCCGCTCATTTCTGAAAGAGATGGTGAAACAATAAACAAATCTATTTACAATATGAATGACAAGTTTATAGATGAATCTTATTCCATTGATGTCGTTTTCAGTTACAATTGTTCATTCTACAATAGTGTTGCATACTAAATGCAGCTTAAAGAAATGATATCGGAGACAGTAAATGGCATGTAAATTTTAAAAACTGTTCATCCTTGATACTTTTATTTGTTAAAAGAAAAGCATTATTTAGCAACTAGCTACTTAACAATTCAATTCAATTCAATTATTTTATTAGAGTCTCATTCACATTACATATACACAACACAGTTTATACAATGAATTTATATAAATGTAGTACATGTAGTACATGCATGAGACCAATCATTATTGATTTATAAGAGACTATTTGATACTAAAAGATACAGTAGCTTTACACGTAAAACACTGAAAACATTCTATGATAAAACTAAGTAATGCACCTTAATTAAGACATAGACATATACTCAACACAAAAAAGAAACCTGACACTGTAACTTTGAATAAGTATGAGGTGCATATTCAAAATCTATATATTTTTGCACCATCCAAAAGAAAATAACCACTGAATCACTTGTTTCATGCACCAAAAATATCAAAAAACATAATTAAGTTCAAAACATGCACAATTTTTATTACATACCACAATTCAATTAGCTTTAGATCTGATTCCAGGAAAATACACCAAATATAAAGTGTCAGGTTTCTATTTTTGTTGAGTATATATGGATCTTAAAACAAAGTTTACTCATAGTACGGCATATATCAGTTCTATTGGCAAAATTGTAAAACACTAAAATAAATTGTTGTATTATTAAATTATTCTTATATACAGATCTACATATTTACAGTTGTTATAAAACTGTCATTTATATAAGTGTTTTCTCCTTTCTTGGAGAATATTATAGCAGGTTTTGGCTGACAAATACATCAAATTCTCTTTGTTGAAAATGTAAATAAATTTCTCTAAATCTGACATGTTTTGACATTCATAATTTGTAGATAGAGTATCCAGTAATTGACATCTAATATTGGCATAGATTGGACAATGTAGAATTACATGCATCTCATTTTCGACAGTATTTGTACAATGGAAACATGTTCTATTACAAACATCAATATTTTCATATCTACCAGTTTCCAGACGTATTGGTGCAACTCCGCACCTGAACTTTGCAAAGGCACTTCTGTACCTAAAAGGAATGTTTCTTTCAACGTAATACTCTGTTTTAAAATCTTGATTAAAAAGCTTATAGGTTCTTAGTTTATTTCCACCTTGACCTCTGTTTCCAGTTTCTCTATTTATTATTTTTTTCCAAATAGCAATCAGTTTATCAAACATTTTACATTCTATTTCTTTCACAATACTTTTTGGCTATAGCGAGACGTAATCTATTGTAATAGCAAGTAGGTTCAAGGGAACTAATATTTAATTAATAGCTCTCTAGAGTCATTTTGGTCGGACTAACCTTATGTAGATTTTTCGCATATTTTGATTGAATGAAATAACATCAGTAATATTATTTTAACAAGAAAACGAGGCTGTATTAGTAAGAGTCGGCAGAGGGTGTGGGTGCGGCGGCTTGTCAAGCGCAAGTGATTTAATCAATCGAACGTTTAGTAATTACGTTTAATTTCAGTTACTGCAGACATAATGTTTTGTTATTGAACTGTGGGTTTTGTTTACAGCCGTTAGTTTATTCTAATACAGTAATGGGAAACATTATATATTAACCTCCAAAACCTCTTAATTTTCACATCTCTTATTAAATTCATAGACTTCTTAGTCATATTTATCATATTTTACTGATGAAGTAATCTCGCAATTTGTATATGATGAAGCGGATACCACCATTTCAAATGTAGAGAATATCTATAAAGAATTATTGCAATGGTGAGCTTACAGACTATATGTTTACCATTATCAAACTGTAAATTAAAACATGGCAAATAAGCTATCTGTAAAGTATGTTTAAAGAGCAAGTGTATATAAGGTAAGGTCATAGGCAGAACATACTGCCAACTTATACTTTTAGTCATTAAAAAAACAGAATGTCTACAATAGGCCACATATCAGTTTTATCCGTATAAAATTGACTTACATAATACCTAATAACTGCCACCCCGGCAAACCCTTTACAATAGTAGCAAGTAACGTTGTACTATCTATTTTCCTTATTTAACAATGCAAAATTGCAGAAAACAAAGGTTTAATGCTTGAAAAAAATATTTTGCTCTTATCTAGTAGTGTGTTTTGTGTTCCGAAATTCTGTTAAATGATTGTCAAGTAAATCATAAAGTTCTTATGGATCTTATGTAATGAAATGTATCAGGGTACCAAAAGTTGTTCAAAACCAAGAGAAATTTCAATAATATTAAAAAATGGCACGTAAGGTAATTGTATGCTGTCATGGGACAAACTAAATGGTTTCAAAGACAGAACTTTAAATTATTAAGCATTAACTTAAGCATTAACTGCTTAGTTTACTGATAATTACTGATATTGCGTGTTAATTGCATAATCGCTCCAATTAAATGGTTCAGAATAATAATTTGTAAAAGGCCAACAAAAAATATTTAAACAATGTTAACAATAAACAATATACTCGTATCTAAGCCAAATGTCGCAAACAATGCCTAACACAGTGGCCTTACATAAATTACATATAAATCTCACTGTTTATGCTTTAAAAATTACACATGTATAGCATTATTTTGTCAGTGAAAAATATATACAATATAAATTGTCTAATTTTGAGACCTTTCTATAGATTACAATCTATGAAATGCATTTTTTCCCCAAATTTTGCGTCAATAGATATGCGTTTTTTAAATAGAATACGGAATGTATCAAAACGCATCATCTTATTTGCTGTCATTTACAGACAAAATGATTTTCCAGCATGCAAAATTTCAAAAAATTCCCTACATGTTTATTTTTAAAGAAATATGTTTAGATTGTTGTTACACTTTGTAAAGAGTTGAACATAAGCTTAAAACGTATTTTAGCATGTTGGGTACACACGTTAGTCTGAAGTAAGCATCGACATAAATATTATTTTATTTTCTCATGAACTCTGAACAAGAATTCGCACCGAACGTCTCCCGTTATTTTTTCACGGTAGCTTTGCCGTTCGAAGTATTGAATCTTTATTATTAAAACTTCTAACTTCTTGAAAATTCTTTGAAATTAACGAGTTTATCTTGAAAGTTGTCATTATATTATACGTTTGTGTTTGTCTGTTTGTGCTACCTGTGTTGTTTGTGTGTGCATTGAGTTTATCTGAGGTAGGAAATAATATATTGATATGCAGACAATTTGCAAAATTTGCATTTGATTAATGCTAGTGCGCATAATCTGCTTTATCTTACTGCATCTTGGACAAGAAATGGGAATTCATTCTTTGGTTTTAACTGACGTGTTTGTTTAACGGGAAGCATTTTCAAAATTTATAGGCACTGAACAAGTATTAAACAATCAGCTCATTTCTTGACAGACCTAACATTGTTATTATGTCTTGACTTGTGATAAAATTATGTTTGCTACGATCTTGATATATAATCAAATAGGTGCATGAAGTAGTAAATGTAAACTAATGTAAATGTAAACAATTACATGTACATGTATTCAGATGTTATCTAATAATATTTGGGCTTTTTGAAAATAATGTCAAAATGTTGAGGTTTGCTGGCATATTATAAAATGGTCATCTGTGACGAAAATAAGCACAGTTTCACGACTTGCTGTATTTGTTGTTTAACAGCAAAGACATTTCAGCGAATGCCATTTCTGCGTTACAGATGAATATATCTATGTTGAATTAGCCAGATGTAATATTAATGTAAAAAACAACAACAGTTGCCTTGTACCTTTACAATGAATGTAGAATTTATCCTTAATAGTGAACAACTGTTTACAATGAAACTTTTAGACTAATTGAAGTTCTTAAATAAAAAAACAGCTCTGTTAACCACTCTTTATGTTGCATTGTTATCATACATCAGCAAAAATCACGTTTATTTTAGGCACAATGTTTCTATTGTTGGTTTGTGCTATGTCTTTTTGCTACAAATGCAACAGAAATGTACATGAAAACCAAATAATGGTAAAAACCAAAAATGACTTTTTGGTTATTTTTTAACAAATGTAAAACTTTTTGTGCTGACTTAAGTAACTTACATAAACAGGTCGGATTCGGCCCGAAAACATAAACCGAAAATGGTTTTAGTATAAAAAAGTGAAATATGCATATTGGGACCGTCACACTATGACGTTTTGGTCAACGTTCTCTAAACGTTCAATCGTACATTTTTGGAGCGTTCTAGAATGAGGATGACAGATCTGGCGTGTTATTAACGTTTAGTCAAACGCATTACTAGCGTGTGTCTAAAGCACTAGAAGCGTGTAACAGCGACCAAGTAAGAAACCCCTAAAACTATTAGCATGTTTTCACTTGCCATTGGCGCACGAAGAACGATAAGTCAACGTTCGGGTAACGCTCGAATTACGCTAAAGGGATGCCAAAAGGACGTTCGTTTCACTTTAGTCACACGCTGCGTGCGCTAGGGGACCGTTCAGCGGTCGTTGACAGTCGCCAGTGAGTCGTTCACAGCAAACCAATCGATTTGTAATAATGATTGAGTAACGACTGACTTACGATAGCCGGACGCGTGCTTGGCGAACGTTAGTAAAACGTTCCACGAACGTTCTTAAACGTTCTTCGGCGTTTAATATTAAACGTTGAAGAACGTTGGTCTCAGTTAAAATTTTGTGTATGTTCAAAATTTTTTTCCGGACAAGCGTTCTCCGACGATTCACGGCGATCACCGACGTTCACTAGCGTTCACACAACGCACTTCTGGCGCTATCCCAGCAACCATGGACGACTAACAACGTTTCCTCAAACGTCGTAGAACGCTTGCCAGAACGTCATGGTGTGATGGCCCCATATCAGGGATGGCCACATGGCCATATATTGATATTTATAAAGAAATCAGTTCATACGTATCTATGTTAAAGAACTTCGTTTTAGTCAAATTCTGTTACTACGATATGGTCGTTATGTCGTTCCTTATTTTATACTTGTTTATCTCGGCGTATGGAAAACGGTTTTATGTTTAATTGGTAATCGAGAGAGCTCTTATGGCTGTGCCGTCACAAATCGGTGACAGGTGTCGATAAACGCATGGTTTGTTGATATTAGTCTTGAAATGAGCGAAAGTTTTCACTGAATTACAAAAAATAATTTACTGTTCCCGTAGTAATTTCGTTCCCTTTTTTAAGAAAAACGCTTGTGTGTTTAAAGAATGGCCATTTTTATTATATCGGAAGGACTTACTTTTCAAGACGACACGGCTTTATGCAGTTTATAATTAATACGTTTCTTCTTGTCAACGCAATGCATATACGAGAGGGATGAAGACACAATACGTTAACAATTACACATTTATGTTGTTGTTTCTCAAACAGTTAAAACTAGACAAAAAGCTGTATATTTTGACATTTTTTCTTATGTTTCTCTTTTTCTTTGTAAGAACACGTATGACCAGTATCGTGTGAAATTAAAAAAAATCAAATGTAAGTCTTTCTTAAGTCGAAGTGTCTTTTGTTAGATCTACCCGAAAATATGAGATAACGAGTTTGTTATTCTTCAGTACTGAGCTGTTCCGCGTTTAGGTATTTAATAGTTAACTTTTATCATCCCAAACACTTGACAAGACGTATTAACGGAAAAAGAATAGCTGCTATAAATCTCCCGTGTAGGAACTTACTTCAGACTTTATGCAAAAAAATAAAAATAAAAATATGGTTGTACAGTCAGTGCTTATAATTTTTGTTTTGAGTTTTGAGAAAAGTATTCTTAAGAAGTACAGAATCGCTTTTCTTTTATCAAGGTCAGTCATTTACCCGAAAAGAGTTTGCATTAATCTTATTTTTTTCTTGTAAAAATAAAAGACTTAATTAAATCTATTGATTGTTTCAGTCTGGAACCTGGTACAGCGGCGCTGATAGTGCAGACAGGAGAGTACAACCATCAAAGACATACAGCACGATGCTCACGGAAAACAACGACATATTTCAGGATAAAATTTTAAGGATAACGACAATAATTGTAAATGAAAATTTATTAACTAATCGACAGGGCTAAAATCTTTACAATCAAATACGCCTCCTCAAGCAAATATTAGCTTCCATTGTAGACAAATTGTTTTTTATGTTTTGTAAAGAAGTAAACAAAATGTGCAGGACGAAAAACAGGTAACAGCCAAAGTAACACTGCTAGGTTGTTATACACTTCTGTAAAATAAAACCATTCGTTATGTCTGTAAAACACGCAAAACAAGGGTAAGCATGTAATAAAACATAATTAGGGCTTTTGACAGTGTTCGAAAGACTTATTGCCTCTATTCTGTTTATTTTTTTACCTGCGTTTCGAAGTTTCTATCCCGATTAAAGACGGAAATATTAACCGATTTTCATGTTGTTGTTATTTTTCATAAAGAAGTGAAACATGCAGATCAGGAATAGCCAAACTCAGAAAACACAGCCTCCCAACACATTCAATAAACAAAGAGAAAAAGTGCGTTGGTTTATAAAATACCCCCTTTCAAACAAATCACGAAATTAGAATCTAAGTTATTTCGCATTTCGGGGATGGGGTTAAACCAGGATTAAAAACACATTTTCATGAACTACATTAAAAGTTATTTCTGATCTGCACTTTCTGCATTAAATTTCGAACATTTTTTTTTCATATTAGTATGACCTAAAAATAACATGCAAACATATTAAAAAACTTCTTTATGTAATGAAACACAATCCAAAGTGCAAAATGATTTATTTTTCTTGATTTCAGGAGCCTCCGTTTATTCAGTGGAAAAACAAGACGCCCGAAGAAGGAGAAACATTGGGTCAAGGCGCGTTTGAAGGATTCTGTGTGGATATAATGGAAGAAATTGCAAAGTTGTTAAATTTTAAATATAACCTATCCGTCGTACCAGACCGAAAATTTGGAAGTCTGAAGCCGCCACCAAAGGGCTGGACGGGAATGATACGACATTTGCTGGATGATGTAAGATTATTAGAATTACTGTATAAGAAGTAAAATAAAAACAAATACAAAGGGAACACGAAGAATATAAAATTCTGCAGGCATGGTTGAATGTAGCCTGTTCATAATTAAAACATCTATTGTTATATTGTAAGTTTTAAATTTTTGAATATAATACTATTGTTGTTTTTCAAATGATATGGCATTAACTGTTGAGCTAGCCGATACCGTACAGCGACAGCGCCTAGCCACCAAGAGACATTGAGCTTGAATACAACCGAGGCATATTGGCGAGATTCTCCGTTCTATGAAGTGCTGTTTGCTGTCTATTTCAGGAAGCTGATATTGCTCTGGCTCCATTTAGCATTACACCTGAGAGAAGTGCTGCAGTAGATTTTACCAAACCCTTTATGACCAAAGGAACGAGTGTTGTTGTAAGAAAACCTGAGCGGAGTGTTTGGCCGTTTCAGTTTCTATCGCCACTATCGAAAATTGTTTGGATTGCAATATTTCTGTCCTTCATATTTGTGGGATTATTTCTATTTGCGGTCACAAGATTAATGAGTGATAACAAATCGGATTTTAAGGATGATCTAAGGGACAGTTTTTGGTACCTTTGGGGCACACTTCTTCGAGCAGACTTAACAGGATCCCCTCATACTATGTGCGGGCGAATCATAAGTGCTTCCTGGTGGTTCTTTAGTTTAATTATCATTTCTATTTATACAGCTAATTTGGCTGCGTTTTTGACCATATCAAATGCACATATTCCAATTTCATCTGCTGCTGACTTAGCAACGCAAGACGAATATAACTATGGTACTGTCGAAGGTGGGCAGATAGAGTCATTTTTCAATCATTCAAAAATAAGTCACTATCAACAAATGCGTGCGTATATGCTTGTGTACAATCCTGGTTCTAAAGTACAACGTGTCGAACAAGGGTTCGCTCGTGCAATGAAAGAAAAATATGCATTTATTTGGGATTCGCCAAGAGTGAGACACGAAACTGCAAGCAACTGTGATCTTATGGAGATAGGGACTCCTTTTGACTTAAAAGGTTATGGTATTGCAACTCAGAAACATTCAAAGTATTCCGAACCTTTGTCAATGGCTGTTTTAGCTCTAAACGACAATGGTATACTCTATCGCCTCGAAGGAAAGTAAGTAGCCTTTCATTATTTAAGATTTTTATTTCTTTAAATATTGACATTATTATAAACAAGAAATATCTTTAAAAAAGATAAACGGCGTTGATGGAAAAGATTTATATATACATGTATATAAGAAAGAAAGAAATACAGACAGGCAAAGCAGACACAGTTTAGTTATTTTATTTTATTTGTTATAGCTGTTCGCGAACCCTCCTCCCTGCCTTCTTAGTATGACTTAGAGATTAGGCGACCGAATCATGACAACTCATAAATTTATTGAAAGTGCCTTTCAAAAAAAAATGTTGAAGCTGTTGCAACAATTTCATGAATACAGTGATAACAAGTCGATTAAAGAAGCAAACTATTCAGTTTCAATAAAATACCTCGTGTAGAGTGAGAATTCAAGATGAATAAATGTCCTTGAAATTTAATAAATATAAATAATAACAGCCTGTTACAAGAGCGAAATCTACCAAATTTTACGTATATTAAGTTTAAAAAAAGTGACCGTCCTGAGTATTGAACCCGGGGCCTCCGCTTGAGAGGCGAGAGTGTTAGCCACTACACTACAACGACCTTGTCATACGAACTTGAAATTAACAATCAGTATAAAAGGAACTAGAAAGGAACCAGTAAGAACTAGAAATATCTACACTTCTCTTTCGTTTTACACTGTGTATTGTATGCAAGTGACACCCAAGAATATTCCATATAATATTGTATTTAAGCCATCAATATTGACTTAACTGGTTACTTAAATAGTAAATATGTTTTTCCTCCAATACAACACCCACTAACAACCAATCTAATTAATCTATTTGATTTTTCCGCTGCATAATACTAAAATCCCACTAGATACCTCTCCAGCCTGCTAGATGCCCCTCTGGTGTAAATAGCTACCAATCGAAATACTTTATTTGATTTTCCCTCTGCATAATAAGAGAATACGAGTATTATTTACAACATTTCATTGGTCGAAAAACTAGGTCAAAAGTGAGCTTAGACAGCTAACGCCGAAAAAAATTGTATGCCAACGCTAAGAATCGAACCCGTCTGGCGAAAGCGCCTAGCTACATAACGCCGATCACTCTACAGATAAATATCTTTTTTGAGACACACGAACTAGAAACACGATAATCACGGTAATGCTCCTAACAATTGATTATTAACAAATTTTCCTTTTCAGGTTTGTTGAAATATTATACAATAGAAAGATCTTCACAAATGTTATCATCATCGAAAAGTTTATTATTTTAAAACAGTTTCAAATTTTCACATGCCTTTTGAAACATCTATTATCTATCATACTATTCTACTTCATAAACAACTTGTCAAATTTCTTTCCAGAAAAGAAAACTGTTGACGTGAATCGTCTTATCAAAAATTGAGTGTTGAGTTGTATAATTAAATTAACAATTTTGCTGACGCAAATATGTTCGGTTATATAAATCATCCTGTACTGTCGGATCAGTCGAAACTTTTCATAATGATGGACAGGGCCCGTATGTCTGATAAGCGTGACGATTCTAACTTTGAAATGATATGTTCCTGATTCGTTCTAGATTATTTTATTAATGTATAGCGAGCTATTTCTGTCTTAAATCACTGTCTTTCTCTTGCCTTACGTATGAGTTTGTCTACACCATTGTTATCTTATGTTGACAACGTCATTTAAAGTTGGTATACAATGTTTGATAAAACAAATTTGCAGTGTAAATGGATTAAAGCGCTTTTTAGCCCGGATGTTTAAGATCGAATTTGAAGTTTACAAATTAAGTGGAGCTCTTTATACTCTTGAGAATATTATACACTCGTGTAGGCTCTAGCGTAAGGTGATTCAGTGATTCTATTGTATTGTATTGTGATTGTATTATATTCTGTCCCCTGAGTGCAATTTAAATCTTACTGAGTAAGTTAATCTAACACTAGGGTTATTTTTTTTAGGAAATTAAATATAATATAAGACAATTTGATTTATTTGAACATCTTTTTCGACTTCAGTTTTGACGTTTGGTTTTCAATAAGATCATGTGTTGGTATAAAGAGCTGCCTCATACACCTTCGCATATTTTCTCAAAAACATTAAATAAACTTCACTTTCACCTAAGTTCTGTTTAATATATACGCCTACTTATGATCATTGTTCCATTATTTTTTCTTAGGTTTATATTATATGTTCCCTAAATAAGAGAAATAATTGTGTTAAATATAAATTTCTTGAATTTACCTTTTATATTATAATTAAACATATTTGTAAGACACAACAAACAAAAAGAAACTTTGAAATGAACCATACTATTGTGAACTCATTGCAGGCTTTTTTTTATCAGAGTCTGCTCATGGGCAATTATGCTAACCCAAAATACAACCAACACGCGCTAGTGTACCGTGTTAAGCGCAACTCGGTATGAAAACGAGTTCAAAGTAGATTTCAATATTCGAAAGGTGGTGCTTTTAAACTGATTTACACTGAAAGTCATCATGAGACTGAATTTGATATTTCATCATCATATCTTGAGCTACTCTGACTTCATAGAAAAATAGATGTGTCTTCATTAGTGGTGCAAGAACAACATCATACATCAGTACTCAACCAAGTTCTGGTTGGCCGTATGGTAGGACGGAAATATCAAGAATACTTTGTCTTTGTTGATTTATGTCGATTTATCCTCTTTCCACCGATTGAATAATATTTCAAATAACCAGGGTATTAGCCTTTGATCCATAAATATTAACCATTATATTAGAAGCAAAAATCACATCTAAAATCGTAATACATACATCTTTCAGCGAGATATTGAATGACTTAATAGACATTGCGGGATATTTGAAAGTCGATGATATATTGCAGGCTCGGGATTCATTGAACTCTCTTTTTGACTGTTAGATGTAAAGAAAAACAACCAGAGTTAACACAAATTCAGTAACTTGAAGTTCGTTAAAACTTCATTTGTGATGGATCGAAATAGTTTTGTTTACTAGTGTAAATAATAAGTTACGTTCAACCCGGGGCTAGGCTTCATGGGCAGTAATATGCATTTCCACTACTGTCTAAGGACAGGCTCAATAAAACAAAGTCTGCAATATTTTAATATATGTCATGTTCGATGGCTTTCAAATTCCCCTTTTATATTTGTTATTATAATAAAATGTGAATGTATGATGGTCGATTCGTTATATGCATACAAATTTAAATATATTGCTCAGAATTTACTGACGCTTGAATTGATAAAAAAGAGTAAAATATGCATATCAAGAATTGCCGTTCTCATAAAATATCCTCCCCTTACAGCCTAAATGTAGAGAGGAAAAGTATTTATCATTGTCAAGCTAACAGAAAAAAAGCTTTGATAAAAGCTAAAATATTTAGGTATGCGAATATATAATGAAAAAATACATAAGAAAATATATACTCTATTTAATATGTAAACAACGGAGTCGGTGCTATTAGATAAATTTGGTAAGTTACCATCAGAAGACAAAGCAGAGGTTAAAGGAGCCAAAGTTGTAATTGAAATAAGAAAATTCCAGCGTTTTTCTATTACGTTATAACAGCTTTTCCCGAGTTTATTATTACAGTTGTTTAAATTTTGAAGCATTTGATAAAAATCTGAAACTCGTTGTCATGTTATACAAAATATACAATATAAAACCCATCCAGGAACTCTTTATTAAGGTCAGTAGAGGCTCGCGTAATACGATGTAACAATTTCCTCGAATACTTTAAATATTTTAATATTTTTGTGATTTACTACAAATGTAGTACACGACTACTCATGTCAGATCAAACTATATTGTTTTATTTTATTACATCGACTGTTTTAATTTGCGTTAAATAATAACAAAAACGTTAAATAATTATTCGTCATAGAACGTTAACTAATTCATCAGAACGCAATTTTAGTTAATAAAATCGACCTTATTTAATTACGTTGATTGACTAGTATTTTTTAGATAAATCCGGTGTCGGTGTGGACATCGTGGTCCAGTATTTTCCAATACTTTTTCCAATGACTTGGCTTCAATATTCCATTCTCGATTATCGAAAGTCCAATAGTTGAGAACAGTTATCAGTCAGCCTCGTATAACAACTTTGTCTATGCTATTGTTTGTTGTCAACCATTTCGTGCATCAGTAGGGTAAAGATCCCACGAAGATCATTTAATTTCAACACTTAGTGTATGATTTCGGTATCTTTGTTTTTTGTTTTTGTGTTGACCTGTATATAAAATAGATCGGCTTTTTCTAAGTAAGGCTTCTTTTACGTGTGTGCAATATCAATGTTTGCAGTATTTATTAGAACTGAAGCACAGTATCAAAAGACTTCAAATATTTTCTTTGATATCTAAGCTTCAAGACATTCTATATTTCGTTCATTATTTTGAGAATAAAACAAAATATTATTTTTATATCATGATTATTATAATTTTCTCCATCATGAATACGCTGCAAGCAATCATCGCATACCCTGAATATATCAAATCTAAAAGTAGGGAGCGAACATAAAACATCTTATCATTTCAGAATAGAATAAGAACAAAACAGAACAGAAGCTAAGGAAATCGAATAGATCCTTTCATTTGTTTTTATTTTCTTTTTTTTTCAATATAATAAATACTAGGTATTGCCAATGTCGACAGACTAATTAACTGTAAAGACATGCTCCCATTAATCTAAAGAAAATAAACAGGGTTGCTATAAGTAATACCAGAAAAATGATCCTTTGTTGCATTCTTTAAATATTTTATCAAAGTAACATGAGAGCATAATACAGTTATATTAAGTATTAATGATTAAGGATTATCGAATTTCTCTATCAAAGCAAACATTTGATGTCCGCCATTGTAAGAAGTGAACATTTAGAAATCAGCAATTAACAAAATAAGCCTGTAAGTAAAGACAATTATTCGGTACTCAATAGATGAAAGAGTATCCCGAATATGACAATATGACAAAACTGCATGCTCAGTTTGTTCATGGGCAAAAATGAATTTGCGAAAAGAAAACATTATTCACAAAAGCAATCAGTGTGAGACTTTTTTTAAAGTTCGAGGCGGTAGTCCCAAGTGTTTTCTTTTTCGTTAATTGTTTGTGGCGTCTTATTTGAATTGGACATACTTATAAAAACATGCTGTCTCTTCCTCTATTCTTTTCGCTACGTGGGGATGATGTGTTTTGTGAGTGTGGCGATTCCTGATATGCATATTTAATTTTTTAAATCCCCAGCTATCACGGAGAACGACGAATGCAAAATTAAAAGTTTTAGGTATGTCCTTGTGGTCATTGAGTACTGTCCAAAGTTATACTGAAAAAATTCGAAATATTGAAAATATTGAAAAAAACATCATTTTAGGATCACTATTGTCAGACAAAAAGAATCGTGCCAAACGTCCTTCAATTTGCATGACTGATAATCACTGTATTCTGCATGATTTAAATCCTCTGATTCATGTCAAATTTATTTACAGTTCTGTCCCGCTCATTTTTGTTTTCATGTTCATATGAAACCCGTGTATATCAGGTGACCATACGCCGCTGATCTTCAATCTCTGAGGTTTAATGTTCACCGTCACATACACACATCGTTTAAAATATATTACAACTGGTACTATAAAAGACATTGAAACATTGAACACGGCAAATTAAAAATATTACAGGCTCTGTTTGACCGAGCCTGTTCATGGACAGTGATGGAAATGCATTTTGCTGACCACGCCACAAAGCCTCGGGTAAATCACAAATCAATATTTATACATGTGAACTGTACCAACGTTGATATCTCGCCTACACCCCCCCCCCCCCCCCCGGATGAAAGAAACACCGGTTTTCATTGTAAAATATTACATTCACGGCATTTTATAATAATTTACATCTTCTAGACCATTCTAATCTTTTAATAACCCTGATTGTTACTGATTTATTTAAGATGGTGGAGACGTCCAAGCTGTCCAGATCCGAGATCGAATGCTAAAAGCAAAGAGATAGAGATGGAAGTAGCTTCAGGGATGTTTATAGTGCTTCTCGGTGGCATTATACTTTCCGGCATCGTTTGCCTCATACAATATATTGTGCACAAAAAGTGCACACAATGCGTAAGTAACACATTGTTTTCTCTCAAAACAAGCAGCTTCTAGTAAAGTCATATTTTTTCGTTCGGTTTATGCACGTCCTGACCTCTTACCGAATGTTCAGATTGTAAGTATTTGAAACAGAATTATCTAAATGAAAGTTTAAAATTACTGTAATGTTCACATCAACAATCAGTTCTAAAATTACAATTGTATAAACAATTTTATTTTATTAGGTTTTCTATCTTCAACTAGCTACATCAAAAGTATTATTTTATTCCAAAATGTATTCTAATAAATCATTCAATTTTACTTCCTGTAGCTTCATAATGGTCTGCTGGGCATAATCAGTCAAAAACACATATGCATGTTTGCTTTTTTTCTATATTTTTTCTGTAACTTGTTCATGGAGACCATTCTATTTTTCGTACATTATTTTGTGCCAAATATTTTGAGTGATCTAGCAATTTTCTGTGAAACTTGTTTTAATATCATTTCCAGGTAGATAAAACTATATTAAGTTTAGTGATATGTTATTGATAAAACGAAATCGTTCAAACAAAACGGTTATTATATAATATTAACATTAAAACGGTGTTTTACGAAAATATTTAATGAAGTAGCAGCTACTGTTAACGATTAACACCAGGTCTGTTATATAACCAACGTTTAGTTTTTCAGTTTCGTACATTTCGAGGCACTTTCGCGGTAAGCAGCAGCCAAACATTTGTAGTTACAAAACGTTATTGTGTGTTTTAAGATTTTCTAGTGTTGGTGAACATGTGAAAAAGTGAAATATGACATCAAATTCAATTTGAACTGCCGCACGGGTAATTTTCAAAAACAGCGCATTGCGTTGTGGATAATTGAATATGTAAAACATTTGCACGATTCGAAATATAAAATGTTACTATTTTATAATATTTATTAAACACACTGTTATTTAACTCAGATGTTTTGTTATGATGCTCAAATTTGAAGTGTGCACTGGTAACTTTTGACAAGTGTTGTTAATTTTGTATTTCTGGGAAACTAAAACTAATTTTAGTGCGAGACATTTAGTTTTCTTTATATTTTAGAGAGTTTTAAGGGCTTACCACACTCCTCCCCAGCACGTTCATCGATAAAAAGAAAATTATTAAAATCTCAATAACGACCATATGCAAAATAAAGATACATTAGTAACACTCATTTGTGCAAAGTTTCATTGAACGGCATTTTGCCGTTATTGAGATTTTGATAATTTTCTAGGCGCTGTCGCCGTGACGGTGCGGGTTCGCTCCCACCTAGAGACACTAGCATTTTAATCGATGAACGTGTTGGGGATGAGTGTGGAATGCCCTTAAGTAATAAATAGTGAAATATGCATATCATGAATAGCCACAGTCTGAAATCAAAGCCTTACAGCACAATCAAAAAGCAGAGATAAAAAATAAAAACAATTATCAGTCTTAAATAAGAGACCACAAACAATTTACAATTTATAAAAGTGTTCATTAATAGATAACAGCTTTAACTTTCTTTTACACAATTTCTCTAGAAAGATTTATAAACTTCTGTACCCCAGCCTTCTTTGTGTAAACAAAGAGGTGGGCAAGATGATCAGCATCAGCTGTAAATGCGTGAATCACCAAGCATGCAGAGCGCATGTTGGTAGCCTTTCTTCTTTAATGTAACCCTTTCTAAGTGCGTAAGCAACACAAGGAAATCTCAATCATTAATATTTTGCATAAACATACATAACCTTTCTTTTATAATTGATGACTTAACAAAGAGTAATAACATAATAAACGTGTTCGTTAACAATTGATCAAAGTTGATAAAAAACCATTGAAGACATTGACGGTCTCTTGGGATCAGGGAATGTGATGATTATTGCCAATATGGATTAGATCAAGATAGATTAGTATGGATGCAATGGGAATCAACCGAGTTCGAACGTTAACAACCTTTATCTCTATGCGAACTGTGTTATCACATTCTGGTGGAACAATTAAAGCGTTGTTACATTATTGATAATGCGACAGGAAACTCCTCTTAAATTAATAAACTAATAATTCGAGATATAAAAAAGTGTAAAAAAACAACAACACGCAAAACGTTGTTTAAACGGTCGTTTTTTTTTCCGAATAGAGTTTCTGCTGAAAAATATATAGCAAAGAGTTGACATTTCTCTCTCTCTCTCTCTCTCGGTCGTTTTTTTCCGAATAGAGTTTCTGCTGAAAAATATATAGCTAAGAGTTGACATTTTTCTGTTTTTATTTTATTCAGGTTAGAAGCCTTGATTCAAGAGGTCGTGATCTTCAAACCAACCATACCAATATGACGTGCCACACGACCAAGTCCTTGGACGATCATGTAGATGAGACAACGTTTGTACTCACGAGAACATTAAGCATCGGAGAAAACTGCATTCATTCAAACAAATGGGAAAATAGCCATGCGTGTGCAAACACATCGTCAGTAACTTGACAGCCAACCTAAATAAAAAGCTATTAATAATTTATAATGTATTATGCGAAAGTATCAGTTGTTTGCATAATTTAAATGATTCGCTTAGAGTCAAGACAGGTAGACGGAAAGCAGTAAGTTTGTGCCTCATTGCAATGTGATTGGATAATTAAAAATATATTGATTAAACAGATTAGAAGGATAGCCATACAATGATTACAATTATAATCCATATTAATTTTCCGTGAACAATTTCATTATTGACCTTTAATTGATTTATATCACATACCGGTATCTGTATCTTTTGCGTAACACTAAGTGTAGATGTTATATTAAAGGCTTAGCGTTAAAGCTTTAAGCAAATTCATTTTTAATTCATATTCACGTTTGTGTTGATGTGCATTATCATTTGTATTTTAATGTACACGTCATATTATTTGCAAATTCAATGAACAGAGAACAGTGCCCAAGATCATAAAACTAAATCTTGAGATCAGTCTCAAATCTCAAGCGTCTGATTGGCTGAAATGGCGACCAGTCGCCATTTGAGCCAATCAGATCCTTGAGATTTGAGACTGATCTCACAACTTAGTTTTATGATCCTGGGCCCAGTTTTCCACGATTAGTGTCGCTGTGAGGAGATGCTAGTTAAACTGTTTGATAGTTTTTTGTAATCGTAATTTGTTCTGATGATTATAAAGGATTTTGTGGCATATTTCTTTGTATTGCATGCTTGAAATGGATTTGATGCATGTTTCCTTATGTATACGTATTTCATTTTTTTAAATAAATAATTGACGCAAATAATTGTGTTCAAATCTGGTTGTCTCCCTTTTGTTAAGCTTTATTCTTGCGCTCGTGATAGAAATCAAATACAGGTCATTTTATCATTAATTAAATTCCTAATAGCCTCCACAAAGCGGTATTGCTAAAGAAAAATTCTGTGTGCTTTGTTTGTCCTCTCATCGTTCGCTTGAGACATCATGGCTGATAAACATTTTCTAACGTATGTTAATCATTAACAGAAACATGAAATATGCATGTCAGGAATTACCACAACAATACAAAACGTTAAAAGGGGACAAACAAAATATTTATAAAACTAAATAAAACCAAATTTGTTACAGGTAACATTTTTAAACGAAAATCAAATAATATTTAGGAAGTTACTAGTTCATATAACAAGGCCTTAAAAGGAAGGACGAATTAAGTAGATTGAGCACATTTTGAATTAAATCGCATATTTGAAAGTTTAACAACACAAACAACATACAATCGATGTGAGAACCTTGCATCAGTGGCACACTACGACTGCCATTGGGTTGGGGTAAAACAGTGTTCTGAAATGGATAGATCAGATCAAACACTTCTTTTTCTAAAACACACGCTTGTCAGTATATCTGCTTACCTGGGCTCTATATTTCGAGTGTTGTTATCAATTGGGCCTTTCGAAGTCCGATAAGAGCGATATTTATATTTGTGAAAATATTGAAAAGTGAAATATGCATATCAGGAATCGCCAGACTCACAAAACACAGCCTCCCCACGCAGCGGAAAAAGAAGAGAGGAAAAGAGAGCATGTTGTTATAAGTATGTCAATTCAAATAAGATTTCACAAACAATTTACGACATAAGGAACCCTTGGGGTTAACGCCGTGGAACGGTCAGTTGCAAAACAAATTGCCAGTGGGGGTTTAAACCAGGTTCTAGTGTGCACCAACATTACACTTGCCCCAACAGGTCCTCATATCAACAAACAAGTATAAGTTGTCTTGGTGAAATAACTTCTTCCTCACCCATCAGCTTAAAGCACACAAACATATAAAATATAAAAAGCTAATAGCATTGTAAAGCCAAATGGGCGAGTACTCGATGATCTAACCGAGACCTGAGCACCTGGAGTCAAGTTAGCAAAAACACGACGACGGGGGTAAAATAAACAAATCGAGCGTCTAGGTTCTTTAAGGAAAAGATTTCCCCATAAACCTTCATAAACAGTCAAACCCCTGCCACCGTCGTGCAACCAAAGAGGTAAGTATAGTGATCAACTGTAGATGGGTTAATCACCAAGCCTGCAGAGCGCTGTAGAATATCATTTTGGTGACCTTTCTTTTTGAATTTACAGATGGTTTTTACGAATAGCCGGGGGTATTATATTGCCTTTTATTTTCTAAAGTTTATAAATGAAACCTCCATAAAAAAAACTGGCTGTAAAATAACTTGTTGCAATAGTGATTTTTAACTGCACCTGTATTTTTGAATTAAATCTGGGTATCGGCGATAAAACTTGCAAACTGTTTTCCTTAATTAATGATATCGATAACCTTGTTTTTTCTGTTATGCAAAGATTACGTTCATTGAAATCATTAACATCATTGCAAGCTCTAGAAGAGCGAACAAGCTGTGAGATACAAACCACGTAAGATGTTGCACGAGGAACCTCTCGGTTTTAAAACGGAAAATTTACTATATTAAAATTGAAATCGTCTCTTTTAATATATACTTTAGTAGTAACATATTCATTTTCAATGCTGCGCTCTACCAACGACTAACGGCGGTTAAGAAAGTAATATGCATTTCCATAACTGCTAATTGAATCAAACTGAGGAATTTTTGAAATGCAAATACACCCACCCACGAAAACCTGGTTTAAATCGCCAGTGGCAAATTGTTATGTCACTGACTATTCGAAGGCGATAACCACTTTGGGATCTCATTGTTCATTGTTTCTGGTTTCTATTTGATTTGCATTTTTCCTCTATTTTGGCTGTGTGGGGAGGCTGTGTATCTACTGTTGTTATTTCCTCACCTTACATTTAAGACTTCTAATTCTTAGCCTTGGTGTAAAAGTATAAGTTCGTGGATTGTTTTAAGAAATAAATTAATGAAGATCAATACTGTTAGATAGGGAAGAAAACAAACTAGCATACCTTGTAAACACACAAAAATCATGACCAAATAGATCGTTAGGCGAGTGTTTATAGTGTCGTGAATGATTCATAAAATATTGTTTACCTTTACTAAAATTTACATCGATGCGCTCGCATAACATGAGTTATATGTCCAATTTACTTCAAAGACAGAGATTTACCTCTACATTTACATGAAATCCACCGAAATATAGCGTGATAGACTACCATATAGAAAATTAGATTACAGCTACGTAGCAACTAAAAGAGATTGAGCAAACACAGCATATTCGCTTGCACGAGATGAAGTCATCACATACAGAACTATGTTGTAAAACGATAATGATTTGACAAGATACGAGCGCAAGTATTACAAGATTGGTGAAGCTGTGTAAAGCTATGATAAAAAAAAATCCTGTACAACTACGTGCATCGTGATTGAAAATACAAAAAAGGTGAAATATGCATATCAGGAATCGCCACATTCAGAAAAAACAGCCTCCCCACACAGTCAAGAAGAAGGGCGAGGGAGGGAGCATGGTTAATAAAATGATCAGTTTCAAAAAAGACACCACTGACAATTAACAAAAATGAGAACCCGAGGGGTAACTGCCAACAAAGTATTTAGTAAGAGCCCTATCAAAACCAGCAGTGGCCTATTTGCAGGTGCATGTTCTGAAGAATTCTTTACACCCAAAGTTGTCTTTATTCCTAGTGCTGTGTTCCAGGAAACTTACCTTCCCGCTGTTTTTACACTTCTAATGTGTCTGTAACGCTACTTTAGATGTGTAGAAATGTTATAACTAGTTAAAATGGGCAGAGAACTTGACGGGGAAAAGTCAAGCAAGTATTATAACCATTTTAAAAATAACCCTGTTACAGTGTATTTCCTAAACAATGGTCTGTTTATTTGTCTTATTATTTGCAGCAAAAAAAATCGTGTCGTAATTTAATATTAATAGAACAAGATTTTGTAACGATTCACTTATCAGGTTTTCAGCATTATTTTGCACATTAAGATTTTATATAAGAGTACATGATACAAATTTAAAAATATTAATGGAATTGGTTTTGTTTCCCGTGTTTTGGTTTCATGTTCTTTACAACTCATAAATTCTCCTTTTACATGAACAATCTTTGTAAAGGATTTATTTTTTTTTACTTTTTCATATCAATAAAATTGTCAGTAAACGTTTGCATTTTTTAATAAGTGAGGTGTAATATATTTATTAATGATGTCAGTCATTCGTTTTAGGGAATTCGTTACAATAGTGATAACTAAATAATAATGTTCATCTATTCGGATATTTAGCAAAAAGCAACATATTTTTGAAGGATTGTATGAGATGTACTCTAAAATATCAATCGGTTGGTTTTTTTTATACTGAACCGCTTTGAATACGCCAGATTTAAAACAAGAAAATATTTTCTCAAACAAAGTTTTAAAATATTTAAATTAACATGTAGTATTAGTTGGTCCGTTATTTCAGGGATATTTGATCCAGCTTTATTGTGTCAGTTATCAGATTTGTTACGAATAACCTAGATGAAAAGGGAACTTTGAAAACCACTGAACACGACAGATATGAAAATATTGTAGACTCTGTTTGATTGAGCTTGTTCAAGGGCAGTAACGGAAATGCACATTACTGTCTACGCCGCCTAGCCCTAGCATGAGCGCACATCGAGGATATACTTCCTGATTTTTAAATTTTGCCTGTGTTATTGTCTTTGCTATGCAGGATTTATATTCTCAAGGTCGCTGTCAACTGTTAAGGAATAATACATTAGAGTATTCAGAAATTGGAATCTGTTATCGTTAAATAAAAGATATATATGTATTACAAATTTGTTTCGTTTTCAAACCTTCACATGTTGCGTTTTCAGTGTAATTTCAGTGTAATTTCCTTATATTTTTACGCTGTTTTATAAATATTCACCAACACATATTTCTGGTCAGATTTATTTACTAACTATAATATTTTGGTCATAAAATAAGTGACTATAATATTGTGTTCAAAATATGCACAAATGTTCTCGTCTTAAATAATCATAACTTCCGATGTTTTAACGGGGCCAATACGAGAATTCCTCAGCCGTTACTGATTTGCTTAAATGTGAGATAAAGGGATCCTGACAGACCATCAGCATATACTTGAAAATGAATTATGAAGCTACTTCTGAATATTTCGGTCATCGTTCTACCTATCATATTAAATGTTGATGTAAAGTGGTATATGAGAGCTGTTAATAAAGACTCACGTGAATTAAGTTCACGCGGATAAAAAGGTGAAATATGCATATCAGGAATCGCCACATTCAGAAAAAACAGCCTCCACACACAGTCAAGAAGAAGAGAGGGGGAGAGAGCATGGTTAATAAAATGATCAGTTTCAACAAAGGCACCACTAACAATAAACAAAAAAGAGAACCCGAGGGGTTACCGCCTTGGAACGGTCAGTGGCAAATCAAATTGCCACTGGGGGTTTAAACCAGGTTCTAGGGCGCACCAACCTCACACTTGCCCCAGCAGGTTCTCATATCACAAAACAAGTACAAGTTGTCTTGGTGAAAAGACTTATCGGCTAACAATGTTGCATGCAAAAACACACAAACATATAAAACATAAGAAGCTAAGAGCATTGCAAAGCCGAAGGGGCGGGTACTCAATGATCTTACCGAGACCAGAGCTCCTGGAGTAAAATCAGCAAGAACACGATGACAGGGATAAAAGAAACAAATCGAGCTTCTAGGTTCTTTTAAAAGTGCAGACATTATATTTTGTTTGCGCGTGTAATATCACAGATATGTAGTCCAAGCTTAAAAATTATATTATCGGCCGATTTATCGGTATCGCCTACCATAGCAGCGTAATAACGGCGTCACGGGACACTTCTGTTTTACATGTTCAAGATTTAACATTCTTTTGTTTGTACCGGACTTCTCTGATTTGGAAAAAAAATAGTTCTCGTTGCCGAAACGATGCACGTGGGGTTTACGGCGAAATTGTGTCAGAAGTGCAGTAACGAGAATAGAGACATTTAGAGAAACTTCAGATCAACTTTAGACAAATGAAGTTAGAACTTACGGAACAAATATTGAGAAATGATTTTGCACAGAAAAAAAGAGTAAATGTGCATGAATATCATATCTTTAAACTGAATCCCATCATGAAAGTGCATATAGTATGCAGGTATATATGACAAGTAAGTCCCTTTTCACAGCCAAATGCTTCGTGTTGTGTTTCATGGTGTTGTTGCCTGGTAAACCCGATCTATTGCAGTTCTTGTTCATTTTATTTTACAAATGTATCATTGATTTACATTATTAGTAATTCTATTCTAGCTTTTCATCAATTGCAAATTCACATTTGTTCAAACGTTATTCGTTCAGCCTTGGAACTATATACGAACAGCAGCAATTTGGATTGCCAGCTGTCTGATAAAAGCTGATTTAAACGGATTAAATCATTATAATTTTGGGCAGGTATGTTCGGATATTTGTTTTGAATGGGAGTGTCTTGCGCACGTTTTAGTACGAATAGATCTATGTTATACATGTACTTAGAGAAATCACAAACAAACGTGAAACTTTCAAATAAAATTCATTGGAACAACAAATAATTTTTTTCTTTAAAAAATACACATTTACCATCACGGGTAAAAATGCCGATAAAAATAAAACTAGGGTCTAATATTATTCCTTTGTTATCTCATACACTTCAGCATCCGATTGTACATTAATCTTTCTTGTACATACAGATAACAAGACAACATTGAATGTCACTGGACGTGACCCACATGAAAATATCGGCATTGATATGAAAATGGCGTCAAAACCGTCTAACTCCAGAAAAAAGGCAGCTTTCTGTGTACAGAGGTAAACGGTACAAAATGGACTGAAAGCGATGATATGCAAACAACAGCAATTATGTAGCAGTCAATTCTGAGAAAATATATTTATACCAATCCACCTCATCCATTCCCTAGATGAAAAAAGGCAGCAATGGTTTGGAATCGTGACAAGGTATCAGTAAGTATGTCTCATGTATATCAATCCCCGGAAAGTGGAATAAACAAGCAGGACGAATATCGTAAAGGGGAATTGAACAACACCCAAAGCAGTCATAGCTAGTGTAAAATCGCATCACAAATTGAGATATATGTAAACAGACAGCTAATGTATTTGGCTTCGCTAACATTCTGATGGAATTCTTGTTCAAATATGTATGCAGAATGGTTTCTAAATCATTTTCTTTTGATAGCCAAAAGAGTGCTAGACTAAAACCAAACCATCCTATTAGACGATTATCATGTGCTGTTATATGACCAAAAGTTGTGCAATATACGAGTCTATATAAAATATACGAATGCTATATAAAAAAATTCTGTATTTTCTTGATAAAGAACAAGAGTTCGAAAATTCGAAATAAAGAGTGATAATTTTAAATAGAGTTCTTCCTGACTTCCCTTTTGCTATATAATGCCTGATTCAAACTTTTTTGTCTTCATTGTATAAACGTTTTTTGACTCTTAATTAATATGTAAGCGATCACACTGCTGCGTGATCGGCGAAAATTCCCACGAGTAAGAACAAACGATGGCGCCAAGAGTAAGAACAAACTAGTTCGTTTGGCTGGCTGTAATTCTGATACATTCACATCGTCAATAAAGTCGTAATATAAATATAAATGAAAGAAACTGGAGCATTGAAACACTGAACAAGACAAAGCTGAAAATCTTTTTGAGAAAACTTGAGCCTGTTGACTCGTATATTGCATAACTTTTGGTCAAGAGCAACTCGTTATACGATTTTGCAACTGATGTTTTCAAGATAGTATCCCCAAGGTTTTATCAATTGTCTGCCATGTCTTAGTTTTGAAATAAATAATATAGTACGCAACCTAATATTCAGAAAGGGCCTAGAAATGTGATTTCGTTGCACCCCAGGGGGGGGGGGGGGAGGGGGCAAAAGTTGACTGGTACCGTTGGAAAGCTTAGGATGTCTGCAATAAGAATTCACTTGTTAGACATTTATAAAAAATTGGTGCATAACCACGACAACCAGGTTTACATGACCACACCCATAGAAACAACTGTTTTCACACACCACATAGCAACTTGCCTACATCATTTATATAACGCAAACAAATGTTCTTTTTATTTGTTGCAATTGTATTATAATGAAAAGAAAACATGTTTGAGTGATTTCAGCAGAAGTTACTTCCCTTGTTTTGTAAGTATCCCATGTATGTTTACAGTTTTATCAGTTATTTCCCTTATTTGTAGTTATGCCATTGCTGTTTATCTTCTTTTCTGTAACAGTAAAGTTATTAATGTCCTTTTAACATTTTTCAAATTCAAAATGTTAAGTTAAAATGATATACAACCAATTTGCTAGTTATTTTTGGACCAAATACGTTTTATTTAGCTGCATATGACATATGGGACACGTCACGGGAAAAGGTATTTTCGGTCATTTTTAGTGATATTTTGGTTTTTACTAAATTAAGAAAGAACGTAAAACTATCTATCGATTTCTTATAACTAAAATGTGATATTTATACACTTTTTGACAATAAGTGTTTTAAGAATAATAAATAATGTCGTCTGCGCAAATTCATGACGTCATTTCAAAGATTGACGTCAACTGTCCGAAGGTACCTTTTCCCATATGACAAGCATATGCTTTTCTTTTCCCGTTTCTCTACAATTTGACACGATTTTGAGGTAGTATTTATAAACTGAGTGATTTTTTTTCTAAAATGTATTTTACACAGTATTTTACAACGCTACCGTAATCAATTAAATAGTATAAATGTTTATCCATCTTACCAATGGTGTGAATATTACGTTGACTTTTTTAACGGAACCTTTAATAAGGTATTTTCAGAGATTTACATTGCCATGTAACAAGTTTATTCTTGTTTCAAATATAAGTAAATATTTCTGAATCATAAAGCTGTGCTTAATACATGCAATTTATAAGAAAAACCTCGTAGAATCAATGTCACTACATGTACTAAGCTAAGCTTACTACAATCTTAACTCAATAATCGGGTTATCATTCACATGACCCTATATCATTTGAAGAAAAGAAATTCAAGACTTTCACAGAGCATTTGTGACGCCTCCCGGCAGTGCTGTCAGTAACAAAATATAGTGCGTCGAAGTAATCATTCTACGCCATATTGTTCATAGAAATGAACAAAGTGAAGCAAGTGTTCCTTTACAGAATCATTTCTTTGAAATTAAGGCATTCTACTTTTCTTCAACGAGATTTTCCTCGTACAAAGCAGTTACGGATAAAAAAAAACATTGATAAAATGTTAAAAAGGACAAAGACTTTTTTAAAATTGTTATTTACATAGTCAATCTTCACTTCTTATTGCTGAAAATCTCTCTCTAGCTCGCCCTTTATTTATATGCCTATCCGTCCAGCTAGCGGACCATTAAGCCGATCGTCCATTCAGCAAACCAGCCCTTCCTCCCATTTTGAGACATTGATTTTCAGAGAAAGCTAATGAGATGGCCGGGTCGAAGATAAATCCACAAAACTCTGTCAAACTGACTTAAATGCTTTTCCGAGGAATGTGTAATAAATCCGTTGAGAAAATCCCGTAATTTTCTAAGCTGTAATTTGAAAGATGCGTGTTTCTAGATATTTTAAGATGTCCTATAAAAAAGCAACATATGCATATCAGGAATCGCCACACTCAAAAAACACAGCCTCCCCACGCAGCGAAAAAGAAGAGAGGAAGATAGAGAGAGCGCATGTTTTATATATGTATGTCAATTCAAATAGGACGCCACAAACAATTAATAAACAAGAGAACCTTTGGGGATACCGCCTTGGAACGGTCAGTGGCAAAACAAATTGCCACTGGGGGTTTAAACCAGGTTCTAGGGTGCACCAACCTCACACTTGCCCCAACAGGTTCTCGTATCACAAAACAAGTACAAATTGTCTTGATGAAATAACTCCAACCCACCCATCAGCTCAACAATGTTGCATGCAAAAGCATACAAACATATAAACATAAGAATTTAATAGCATTGCAAAGCCAAAGGGCGGGTACTCAATGATCTTTCCGAGACCAGAGCACCTGGAGTAAAATCAGCAAGAACACGATGACAGGGATAAAAGAAACAAATCGAGCTTTTAGGTTCTTTTAAGAAAAGATTTCCCCATAAACTTTCATAAACTCTTACACCCCTGCCACCGTCGTGCAACCAAAGAGGTAAGCATAATGATCAACTGTAGATGGGTTAATCACCAGGCCTGCAGAGCGCTGTAAAATATCATGTTATTACCAGCTTTAGAAGCAACATAAAGCCTCTATGCTAGAAAAAATCGATAAAGCAAAGTAGCATTAAAAAGACAGGGTTAAGTGTATGTTTTTAAGCGCCGAATTAAACCTTTTTTCAACATTAACACGTTGTTTCATAATCAGTGTCAGAATAGTTTTGGTAGTACTGTAATAAGGATATGCATACAATGGTTTACATTTGCCTTTGATACTAAATCTGTCTATTTTCAATTTTGTTAAAATCCGATGTTGATATTTATGTCACGTTTATTTATTATTATCTGATATTAGTCTGAAAATACCGCATTTAACTTTCGTAGATCATCATTATTGAGAAAGATGAAAGTTGTGTGGATATGCGCTTAACTCATGACCAGTCGGCGCTATCTGGAATATGCATTTCCCCAATCTGATTAAAATCATCTCCTGAAAACCGCTACGCTATCAGGATCTGACGACGAGTAACTAAAACGTGATTTTATCACTAACCCGTTGAACCAATCAGATTGTCGCCTACAAAATCGCAAAAGTGAAAGTAAAGATAGTATTTTAAACCACGGAAAGTGTTTACAGCCTGCCTAAGACATATTTTACTGTAGATATATGTGTTTATGTAGTAGTGCATTCATTTCTAATGCAATGGCATCTTCAGATCATTTTGTGAACGTTATAGCTCAAGCTTCTTGTGTTGACAATTTCTAAAAATAGTAATCGGGGAAAACCGCTACAGCTAATGTTCGGTGTATGCGGGCCGTCATCAGATCTAACAATTTGTTAGATCTGACTTTAGTGAGATTGGCATTTCCCTTGACAATGAACAGTCTCAGCTAAATCAGGCGTTCACATTTTTACACATTTTTATTGTGAGGCTATTGATGTATGTATACATATCGTAATCATTTATTAACTTGTTCAAAATTTAATTTTTAGTTTTTTTTAATTTTCGGTAAATTCACCATATGCAACACATTTTCAATAAATTTATACAATTAGAAATTATACAACCTCACTCCAACTGTGTGAGCCAACCTGCTGTCCTTGAATGTTTTCCCATACATTTAATTATTATCACATCGTATTGTAATTTATATTGAGCAATAGATGAAAATGGAACTTTGAAAGCCACAGAACACGACATATAAGAAAATAGTGGTGGCTCTGTTTGACTGAGCCTGTAATTGGGCAATAATTAAAGTGAATATTACTAACCAACCCACCTAGCTCCGGGTTGAGCGCAACTCAGTATTTACAGTCAGGTGAACATTAGAATTATGATCCATTCAAACGATGATATGTTTATGATGGGGAACAGGGAACCCCTTCAATTTTGTATTAAAATATAAATACCATTCCATGTTCAGCGGTCTCCAAATAGAATAATGGGTTTGTCCTAAACGAGGGGACGGAACTGAACATAATTGAATTTTGACAGGGGATCTGATAATATTAATCTTGCATGTCACGGTAACCGCCAAAGGCAAAATTTTAAAAAAAGCTGGAATTAAAGGTGATTAAACAATATCCATATTGGCTTGTATATTGAAAAAGTGAAAATATGCATATCAGGAATTGTCACATTCAGAAAACAAAGCCCCATCACAGCCAGGAAGAGATGAAAGAAAGGGCATTGCTTATGAAATAATCAGCTTCAAAACAGAAACCACAAACAACAAAAATTAGAACCCTTAGGGGTTGCCGCCTTGGAGCCGCACATCTTTAAACACTTTTAATGTCTTAGTATTCGGGTACCGTTTTATTTATAAAACCAATTATAGATGAGATCGGGACCTTTGAAGCCATTGAACAAAACAAATATGGAATATGGCAGGCTCGGTTTGATTGCGCATGTTCATGGGTTGTAATTGAAATGTATACTGAGCAAACATGAAAACTTAACATTTTTTAAATTCAAAAATTTTGTTCGGTTATGCATTAGTTTATCTTTAATTTAGTATTTGCACATATCTGGATATTTGAGAAAGCGGGAAGATGTTGTTAGTTTTTCACAGAGGTTAAGGTTATATAATCTTTCCTAAATAACGATGTGATGAGGTCAATAATTCATAAAATCTCAAAAAAATATTTGACTGTCTTATTTAAATGTTTATGGCATATGCAAAAAGAAAATCACAATCATTAAAGTCAACGTTATCTAAGAAATAAGAAACTGTTAATAAAATATTCGTTTTATTTCAAACTACCTCCCTTTTAATTAAAAAAAGAACACAATCAAACTCTGACTTTTCCACGACCGCATAATGACTTTTCATTTTTCTTTTTTTGAACCGTTAGATACTGAACCAACAATTAACCAACAACTTCCAAGATAAACATATTGGTGATAAAATTCCTCTAGATACTTGCATTCACTGGCATAAAAAATATCATTGGAGTTGACTATGTTATTTTGTCAAGTTTTCATTTTGGCTCAGTATATATAACTGCACACGGCAGTATTTATATCAGATGTTCTAGGTTATTGTCAACATAGAATATGCTATCTCATGTATTTTGACGTGTGATGTAATACGGGTGATTTATATTATTAGAGCAAATCATTTATTGTTTATTGGGAACATACGTTGCTGATCATGGTGTGGTTTTTATATATAAAAACGCCATTTACTGTACCATGGTCATACTATAATAATATCCACATGGCCGTGTTTGGATTAATAAATGTGCGTACTTTTATTTCTTCGGTTCACGTAGAGCAGTAAGGTCTATCCAGGTGTCTGTCCTCAATGATGTTCAAATGCTTCATTTCAACACTTCTAGATATTAATTTGAGTGACACCATAGCTGATCAAGACGAATTTCAAACTTAAGGAACAGGAAATATTTTTCTACTTTAGTTTCTGTAAATTTATTGTTTTCATTGCTGCAATAAAGAGAATTAGTATTTAGCAAACAATCGAAATTGCTAAATTGACAGAGAAATGCAGAGTACGGCAAGAGTTGCGATATCGACCAAAGGAAATCCGATTGCAGGAGTTCACATCGTACCTTAAGCTATATGGAATAACAGTATTGTCATCTAGCGTGTCTATATTTGAAGATTGTCCATAAGAAAAACATTTAAACAAAGATGGAAATGCACCATATAGACAAAATGACTATTTAATTATGCTTCGGAAGTTAAACGATAACAAAAGCGTAAAGTAATTAACAAGTGTGAGTCAAAGCCTTTCAAAACCAAACAAAATTAATGTGAACTCGTGACTTGCATATATTGACATTATCACCGACCTTACTTGTGGAATGTCATCATTTTGACAAATTTAGAAAATTCTTAGATGGAGTGAACATAATGCAAGGATACCAAAATGCACTCATGCATCAGTAAGACAGTATGGCAGATTGTGTTCTTTACATGTGTCACTGGGAATGTCGAACTTAACACAGGTATGTTTCATATCCATTTATTTTAAATCTTATTTATGCATATTCAGATAAATATTAAATATATTTTTAAACATGGGTTAAGAGTTGAACTATTGATCTGTGAAGCTCCTATAAACGCATTATAAATAGTTTAGATTTTTTTAAAGAAAATACTTAGTAATTTTATCAAATCAGATAGATTTTGGATTGACGGATATCCACTGTCGTCTGAAAGTTTGATTTTTTTCTCAACATTCTCGAATGAGGAAGACATATGTGAATCAATCGCTCAGTGTTCATATAATAAAAATATAAAAAAGATAAATGTACTCGCCGTCACAAGGCTCTTGAGAATTAAATATCAATTCGCTAGACCCCAGTTAATTTGGAAAAAATAATAAGACCGCAATATTATCCATAAATAATAGATGCCGATGGATGCTTGTCATGTGATCAAAGCACACGAACTGTATCAAGTAACTTATACATATTTTATCAGATATACTCTTGTTACTCTTATGCAATCTTCTAGCCCTGAGTAGTCATATCATTACATATAGTGGAAGTAAGTGGAATCTGAACATTTGCAGTGCACTGTATAAATAATTTAAGTTTTCTCCATCATGACGCAAAAATATTATATTTGTTGACTTAATAATTTATTAAACTTTAGATAAAAACGTATTCTCGAAAGTGCAGAGAAAGAAGCAACTTTTATTTTGAAACACTGATATGCTACTGTAAAGTATACTCGTTTATTTAATTCAGTCATTCTAAGATAATAATATTAGGCCATATAAACTTCAATTTATTTACAGATAGAAAAATGTATTATTTGACGGTTTCCTGATATTCATATTTTTCACAACGTTTTAAAAGTATATGGAGTGGTAATTTTCTGAGTGTGAGTAAAAGCAATGCTTCATTTACTGATTGTTTAAAAGGTTTCTAGACTTGAATTGATTGTTTTTTTTCATGAAGTGTTGCTATGATTAATTGAACACGTTTTTGTTGAAAGATAGCTGTGGGTTCACTAGGGACTGGTTTAATACACTGCTCAAAATTTACTTAGCATCAGTTTATATATGTATTCTATAATTTGAAAACAAAAAATAAAAATGAAACATAAAACGACATTTAATTGTTTTCATGAATCAGAAAATTTATATATGTTTATACTGAAAAATACCAAAATTGTTTAAGTACGACAACTAATATTGTCGCTTTTATTATTTCGTTATAGGTAATCCTAAAAAAGACTGCCTCATGTAGAACTCAGATACTTTTCAAACATATTTGATTTGTCGGGTATTGGTTAATGCCGTTTTTCGTAGTTGTTATGAGGACTGAAATGCCATTTAAAAATAAGAAAAAAAGATTAACACGGTTCTATAGTATCATTCAAATTGTTCACTTTTGTAGTGTGACACTTATCGTGCATGTATCCTTAGCATATTTATAGTATTATACCAGGCTACACTAGGTATCAAGTTCTTTCTCTCTTTAAGAATAAATGATTTGCCAGCTCGTGAAAACACTTTGGTCATATCATTATCTCAAGGGGAAACATTATCTTCTCTTTCCAGCAAATAATTAAATGAATATTCAAATATCGCTTCATAATTGTACACATGTGAAGATATTATTGCAGGCGATATAAGAAAAATGAGCTAACAGATTTACAGAGTACCAAATTTGCATGACAATGACATTTGTAAAGAAATTTCTTTGACATTCAGAACCCTGAGTATCAATTCTTCTTTAATTCATCTGTTTTCTTTAAATGGAAAAAATAATATCCCCATGGTTTGAGTTGACATGTTTAAATTATCAAACATTAAAACCTTGCGATAAAGTTTTTTCTTTAAATCTTTTAATTTCGTGATCACAATGAGTTGTTAGTGTCTACCATGAAAGCTATTGAAGAGCTTAGTAAAAAGCACAATGTCCAAGCTAGTTTTGCCATGATTTGCAGAAATTTCAAAAAGTGTACTACCACAATAAATACAGGTTTATATAGATTTGTAGAATTGAGAATGACTTTAGAAAAAAATTAACACAAATCACTTTCCTAACCTGACAAAAGTTGTACATATACCTTTAAAATCCTTTTCAATTGTGTTGTATCTTCTCTAAAACTGTTAAATGTTGAACTGTTAAATGTTGATAAATATCTCGCATTTTTTTAATTTTCTTGCAGCCCCTTAATAAGATACATATCATTACTATCGTTTTGTTTCAAATTCTTAACGAATTGTACGATATATAAGTTATTTGCTTTGTTGTTAAGATTGCACCCGTAGGAGTAAACAAAGTTTGCCAAGTGGTTTAGCTACTTGCAACATTGTTTCAGTTTTTCCTTTCATTTTCTGTTGTTTTCAGTTACGACTTTTGAAAATGTTTAACTAATACACGTTTATTATGCTCATTAAAATCATCTTAGTTTCAACATTTTAGGTGATGTGTTTATATGTGTCAATTCATTATGTTGTCCATTATAGCTTTGGATATAGAAATGACATAATGTTTTAATACAGATTAAAAGGGAACTTTGAAAGCCGACGAAGACGACAAATATGAAATATTACAGGCTCGATTTGATTCAGCCTGTTCATAGGCAGTAATGGAAATGCATATAACTGCCCACGCAGCCTAGCCCCGGGTTGAGCGCAACTCAATACTTATACCAATAAACAGTACAATTTTGATCCATCAAAAACGATGGAATGCGTATGGCAATGAACATGGAACCTTCAATGCGTTATTTCAGATTAATACCATTCCATGTTCAGCGGCGTATGGTCCCCAGATAAAAGAATAGGTTTGCCCTAAACGAAAAAACAATGGGCGGAACTAAACAAAATAGAATTTTGACAGGGGATCTGAGAATATAAACCCTGCATATCACATATTATTTCGATGTTCAACTTTCATTGCCTAAAAAGTAAAGTGATTTGCTTTTTGTTTAACACTTGAAGCCTTGAAATAGAGTGTTTTTTGATTTTTAGGTGTTTCCAGCCTTAGAAATAATTGCAAAAATAAAAGCAATCATCACATACAATGCAAATTAGGACATGTTCAAGCTCAAAGGAAACGTAGTGATTAACATTAAGGAGGGTTTAGTATATTTAATACACGTGCAAGCATACTTTTATCTCGTATTTTTATCACATTCATATAACCACATTATAAATAAATAAGTTTCTTAATAATGAGTATTTTGCAGAATTATTTTTTCTGGCACTCATAATATTCCGAATATAAACGTCAATTTGCCTATTGAATTGATTGGCTTTTGTAGATTCCAATTATAATATTCGCTTAAAAGATGAAACGCCCGAACCCATTGTCGAAGATTAACGACTGCCACGCCGATTTGGCAGAATGCTTGCAGTGTTTAAGTGTGAAATAAATAAAATGTTAGCATTGTGTTTCAACTAGTTTGTCTATCTGGAAGTATATGTAAAGTCATATCTTCTTTTCCCCGTATTTGAATACCTATATATAAAAATACTAATACCTTGTTTTGTGTTTTAGCAAGTGTATCCTAAATCTGATTTAATCGGTGCTAGCGGGCTCGAGGGATGGATTAATTAAGAGAAATTATGACCAGCAGTTTCGTTATATTGAGATCCCCTCTTCTGTCATCATCAGTAATTTGTTTAAGTTGCATTGTAAATGACATGTGTAACATTTTGCCCTTTATGCTGATACATGTACAATGAAGGGTTTGCCTTGTGTTGTAGCTGTAATACCCCAGTGGAAGGACATCATAGACTCCAAGATGCTGTCTTCTTATTCGCAAAACTCTACAATCAACATTCAGTACATAGATTTTGGTAAAACAAGATCAGACTTTGACAAAGTAAAAAGAGGTAATATTCTCTTTCTTTGTATTCTCTCCAGGGCATTGATAAACTCAGTTTACGTTTACTTATTTTTATGTTTTAAGGCTGCAAGGCGATACCCTTAGAATCTTATAAACGTGTATTTTTATGGGCAGTGAGGGGATATTCTGTTGTTTTTAAATGTTTTTTGTGTGTCGCTTTTGCGAATATGCCTACTTTATCTGTTTTCACAAATATGATACAATAACGTCATTCTACAATATAAAAATGAACTGCGAAGAACCTTTCAGTTTACAAAAATTCTACGTTTGGTGTTTTGATGTAATAATGCAATAATTGAATCGGTGGTTTATCTTGGTTTTTATTAGTGACTAAAACCACTTAAATATTGAATTGGTTCTACTATTATGCGATAATAAATGTCACAAATTCCTTTAACAAATCGATCTGATATTTTACAGTACACTCAACATTTGATGAGTGCAAACATTATTAACATAGAACTGATAAGGTTGGTAGAGGCAGCGCTAGTCCAATGGTAAAACGCCCGCCGCTTAGGGATCTAGAGGTCCCTGGTTCGAGCCCTAGTCCGACCGCTAATTTCCTTAAGCCTGAAATTAAGCCTTCATAGCTTCTCTCCACACAGGTGTATAAATGGGAACCTGTGAGGAATATAAGCCAATGTTCCGTGGCTGCCTACGGCGCCGACAACGGAAAACTTATATCCAGTGATCGGGGGGGGGGGGGGGGCGGGATTTAAGTCGGTTGAATACAGTTATTACAGACTATAAACGCATACCTTTACCTTTGTTACATTATTTTCTTTTGCACTCGCGTTCGTTTATTAGCCCGAAGATATTCGTTGAACTATTGTGTTGATACTCAAGATCCGAATTTTCAAATCGCGGAAGTTAATACAACTTATTACTATAGCAGTAATTTTTGTATGTACCATAACTATTTTAATTTTGTTGAACATTATTTAATCATATTCCGACTGGAGCAACGACTCATAAGTAATTCGACTCAATTTAAATGTTCAAATTAAGAAAGTCTACAATTTTATGTCTTAACAGTTTCCGGATCTAAATTCTCCTCTGAATAGCTGCATGAAATATCCGTTTTCTTAGCAGTAGGCATAAAGCTTTAGAATGCCTATAATTTGTACCGTTTCATAAATTGATAACAAATAGACTCGTTACCGATCTTTGTGACCAAGGCTATAATGATGGACAATAGAACTAAGCAGCGTTTAAGTCCTAGCGAAATATAAATATATCAAGAATAATTTTCCAATTGAATGTGAAATGATATATTGCAGTGTTGTGATTTTTTTCTTATCTAACTTCAGTCGAACAATCTAAGTGCCATGTATTATAAGAAGTTATTTACTTTTCGGGGTAAATAAATACGGTTAAATTTTTGAAATAAAAGTTGTTTTATGGTTCCGATAAATTACTTTTATTTTTCCATGAAACCACCAAAATAATGATATCTTATGCCAAAGTGAAACTCATATTTGTACAATTTTCCTAATTGTAAATTTATAAAATTTATGCTATGAGAGGACAGAAATAGAAACGGATTTGCCTTTATATCTGAAAAGCTTGACTGGTACACACCTTTTAGATAGATGAAAAAGGAACTTTGAAAGCCACCGAACACGACAAAAATGAAAATATTGCAGGCTCGGTTTGATTGAGCCTGTTCATGGGCAGTAATGGAAATGCATATTACTGCCCACGCCGCCTAGCCCCGGGATGAGCGCAACTCAATATTTACACCAATAAACAGTACAATTTTTATCCATCCCAAACGATGGTATGCATATTGTGGTTAACCTAGAACCTTCAATGCGGTATATTCATATTAATACCATTCCATGTTCACTATGTTTATCTGGTCCCCAGATAAAATAATAGGTTTGCCCTAAACGAGAAAACAATTTGCGGAACTTAACAAAATAGAATTTTGATATCTGATAATATAAATCCTGCATATTACAGACAACGCCAAAGCAAAATTTTAAAAGCAGGAAGTATATATCCTTGGGGTGATTGAACAATATCCGAATCCATATTGGCTGGGATATTGAAACCACCAATCTATTAAAAGGCTGAAATATTTAAACAAAAACAATTTTCGAAGTACTACTGACATAGTACATAAATATCGTGCTCAACGACCTTTAAAGGACGTATTTGATAGCAGCACGTATTGAATGTACGGGGAGACTTTTTACAGCCGCCACACGGCACAAACAACGCTACTGTGATATTGAAATAGATGAAAAAGGAATTTAGAAACATTCAGGAAAGAGAAGATATCGGACTGTGGATGGCAATCATTTTTATCACTGGTCATTCAAAATCGGTTACAGTCTTATCTCACACTATTATTCATTTCTTAATGAGACACAATATCATCATGCCAACCTACCCACAGACCTTACAGTGTTTCAGACATTTTAATTTGTAGTGAATGATTATATATTTCATTTGGACTACTTTCCAAATTCTAAAACGCTTTTTTACAGGTGTCGAAGTGTTTAAAGAGCACAACACTCACATCGTCATTGGACCTTTTGATGTCCCAATATCCCTGGCAACAGAAGCGCTTAACATAACGTATATAGCAACGACGGAAGTTACGTTAGCAAACCTGAACAGCACGTTCCAGATAGTGCCCAAGTTAGATGATTTCAGTGAAGCTATATTAGACATGGTGATTGCATATAAATGGGAGCACGTCAGTATTTTCTTCGATGACGATAAAGGTATGTATATTGATGTTTTGATCATTTATCAAATTGTGTAATAAGACTAATATTTTGTCAGTTTTAACATTAAAAATACCTAAAATATGTATTTAGCATCAAACTATTAGCTGCAGTCGCTATCTCAGAATAACTTGTATATATAAAGGTATGTATAAAAAAAACAACATCTTATTTCAAAATAGAACCTTTTATAAAAAAATGTCTGCCGTTTTCAACTGGAACCATTGTAAGGATACACAAACAAATGCGTTTAAAATTGTACGAGTAAAATGTGTCTTGGAAGCACAAAACGCGTGCCATTTGCATATCAGGAATCGTCAAACCAAGAAAACATATCTCTCCATGCAAACAAAAGTTAGGAGGAAAAATCGCCAGACATATTTACTAATATTTTGAATGAGTTTCAGTCAAGGAAACTTTAGACTCTCTCTCTCTCTCTCTCTCTCTCTCTCTCTCTCTCTCTCTCTCTCTCTCTCTCTCTCCCCCCAATCATAATTGATGCTTAATAAAAAAAATTACGGTTACCAATTAAAAATAAGATTAATAATAATATACATGAGCACAGCTTTTGAACTTGAATTGATCAGCAGGTCGGTAGTCCACGACTTAAGAATAAATATTTGGCAGTAGATGAACGATGCTGTCATGTTTGTCACCGACAATTATAATCTCTTCAGCTGATTGATCGCCCGTGGTTAAAACTCAATGAGATATCTTGTGTGCCAATTTATTTCTGTGTATTTCTCATCAAATCTTAACAATTTCATTTCCTATAAGAGATTAGATGTTTTATCCCTACACTGTAGCATAAAGCAAATACAGGATAAATTTGTATGCCAAAGGCATAATCATTATTTTGTTTGAAATATAGCTGCTTCTATACAAATCGTGCAAGCATTTTCTAAAACAAAACACTAATGTTATTTTTTACAGTTATTTGTCATATTAAAAATCCTATTCATCATCAGTTTATTTGTAGATCTTATTGTAATTATATGAAACCTTAAGTTTGTAATGATGAAATGTAGGACTTGCCTTTCTAAAATGATAACTTGAAGGGGGATACATACATCAGGAAAACAGCCTCATAACACAAAAAGTGAGAGGTTATACGAGGCAGTCTTTTGTTTTAATGTCAAAATGTAGAAAATCGGGGACACGCTGGTGTAAGATTGGTCGTAACAATGGAAGCAGATCGCGTGTTCTTGTGTTCTTTTGTCGTTTACGACCTCCGAAATGAAATTAATTCAATCTGACAGACACGCTGTGCTCTCTCGTTTGACTTCTTCCAATAATCTCTCTTCGAAGTTTAACATCTTTTACACTTTTTACAATTCGGAGTCCTATTAAGTGATATATTCAACACGCTCTCCGTTCCTTTCTGGATATAAAAGAAATGAATCTGTACAGTATTATCTTAAAACTTATTAACGGGTTAAATGCTACTTCTGAGCTGCTTTTGAATAACCCATGCCTTAAAAATAAGTATTATCTTAAAACTTACTAACGGGTTGAATGCTACTTCTTAGCTGCTTTTGAATAACCCATGCCTTAAAAATATTCCTGGTAACTAAATGTATAGATTAGATTTTAATTGCATGGCAGCTTTCAATATGGTAAGATAGGATATATTAACTTAATCAAATTATATGTTAAGACTTTACTTTTAATCTTAATTTATTAGACTATAGTTTGAAATATCTTAGACGATAAATATGGCAGAATACTAGAAATGTTTAGCTGCTGATTCACCAATCTTTGATTTTGAAAGCGGTTCTTCTTATTTTCTTTGCATGTTACAGTTACAATGAAACCTGTGGTAGTTTTATCTATGAAGATGTTGGTCCATTATTACTGGCTCCCAAACTAAGAGATAGTTTTTTGTTTTAAAAGGTGAAATTCTCTTATTTTCTTCTTGATCTTATTTTGATTTCAAATCGGGTTTTAAATGTCTTAAGTTTGTGAAACATGTGATAACCATTGTATTGGCAGCTAATTGAACATGCCTTATTTTGTGAGCATCGCTTTTTCTAGAACTGGGAATTTTAATAAAATGTTTACATTTCAACCCCAATGACTGATGTAATTATATTTAATTAAATACATTGATCGACACCGATTCATAACCATCTACTACTCTTTTCAATTTTATTATGTAATTTCTATTGATGTTCTAGTGCCTGACAGCGACCAATAATTAACCTACCTTAATAACTCTTGATGAAGATTGTATCGGTATTCGATCATACAAAAATAAAATATGCATATCAGAAACAGCCACACTTACAAAACACAGCCTCCCTCCGCAGCAAAAAAAAAGAAAGAGAAAATGATAGCATGTGTTTATAAATATGTCAAATTCAAATAAAACATCATAAACAATAAACTAAAAAAGAAACGTCTTAGAACCTCCAGTGGCAAAGAAATTTGCTATTGTTTATTGTGCGCAGCTGGGCGACAGTTGAATTTTCACACAAGTCTCAAAATAAACAATATAATGGTTGAAATTATTTCTAGTACTGACAAAACAGCCGCCGCCTTTATAAACACATATTGGTATGCATAAAATCAACTATCAGACGTAAAATTGTTTTTGGAATATGATAGGAAACGAATCGTGCAATTTCTCTTTCTTATAAAAACATGGGATCATTATTTTGATTCCCAATGGGAAAACCAGTATGACAGTTAATGTTTGGTTGAAAATAAACAATAAAAGCAAGTTATTTGTCCTCCAAAGTTCCCTATTTAAATATTTTAATGAATTCATAATCACCCAACAAATCCCAGATTGAAATTATTTCCACATTGCCTATTTGAAAGCATGTCACGCTGTCTTCCCAAGGTTCCATGTTCACCGCCATATGCATACCATCGATTGGGATGGATCGAAATTGTACTATTTAATGGTGTAATTACTGAGTTGCGCTCAACCCGGGGCTAGGCGGCGTGGGTAGTAATATGCATTCCCATTACTGCCCATTAACAGGCTCAATCAAACCGAGCCTGCAGTATTTTCATATTTGTCGTGTTCGGTGGCTTTCAAAGTTCCCTTTTCATCTATTCCAAGCTTGGAAAAAACAACAAAAGTGAACGAACATTATATGATCGCTATTGTATTTTGGGACTAGAAATGTTGCATGAAAAAATGTGCAGTTGATGGGTGGTTTGAAGTTATTTCACCAAGACAACTTGTACTTGTTTGTTTCTTTAAGAACTAGTTTGGACAAGTTGGAAGGTTGGTGCACCCTAGAATCTGGTTAAAACTCTTCCAGGGCGGTAACCCCAAAAGGTTCTCGTTTTCGTTAATTGTTTGGGGTGTCTTCTTATTAAAAGTTAAGCTTCGTATAAACACATTCTCCCCCTCACCTTTACTCTCTACTATTTGGCTTCGTGAATATGCTTTTGTTCAGATATGCATATTTCCCCTTTTTAATTAAATATTCGACAGAACAATAAGCAAACTAACCAATTCAGACACGCAACATAATGAGAATTATTGCCCGAAAAAAAATTGAAAAATGTCATTGGCCTTAAACTAAACCATTTAGCACGATATCATTGTTTGAAATATACATTTACATTTTGTTGGATTCGGGTTTCATTCCCGTATGGAAATTTCAATTTATAGAATGACTTTTCATAAGTTCATATTCAATAATTATAAGAAATATTTTTTGATGCATTAACATTATAAGTATCGTGCATGAGTGTGAGGTCAAGATGGAAAAATCTGTCACCGAGGAGGAACTGTTTTGCGGGAACGAGGCTCTGCCGAGTTCCCGCCAAAACAGTTCACCCGAGGTGACAGATTTTTCTATCTTTACCGAATGTCTCACGCAAGATACTTTTTCTTGCATACCTTTTACTGTTCATAGCATTTGTGTTTATGTATACAAACTTAATTTTGTTTAATAACGCTGAAATATTGACGTTCACGCAAGTCTTATTTTGTAAATGATGTCACTAACTTGAATATATTACGTCAGATACATGAAGACGTGACGTCAATCATGTAACACGCGAACGTTATCTTTTCCCTAGGGAAAAGATAAGATTTTCTTTCCCCGGTAAATCACGCGGAAATACTTATCCGGTATGCAAGAAAACATGAAGGTTACCGGATAATGCCACAACACTTTCTCATCTTATATCATGAGCTTGAGTGCAACTTAATCTTTGAGTAAAGATAAACGACCAACAGCAATTAAACAAACACATTGATCAAAGCTAATGACCATTTTTTACGAATTTTCTGGGTTAATAAGTCGAACTCAAAGATAGAGACATTGTGGTGAGCGTTTTTTTTAAATTATTTTAAGTGCATTTATTTCAATAATTAATTTGAAATTGTGGCCGAGTTGATGACTATAAATGAATACTGCAGTGCTTCAATTCAAGATTTATTACATGGTTATATAGTTTTCCTGGCGTTGATTGTAATGCAATCGGTTTTGTTTATTAAATACCAGGGGTTTATATGAATAGATGAAAAAGGGAACTTTGAAAGCCACCGAACACGACACAATGAAAATACTGCAAGCTCGGTTTGATTGAGCCTGTTCATGGGCAGTAATGGAACTCAATATTTACACCAATAAACAATACAATTTTGATCCATCCCAAACGATGGTATGCATATGGCGGTGAACATGGACCGTTCAATGTGGTATTTTCAGATTAATACCATTCTATGTTCAGCGGGCGGCGTATGGTCCCCAATCAAAAATGGGTTTGCCCTAAACGAGAAAACAATGGGTGGAACTAAAAAGAATAGAATTTTGACAGGGGATCTTTGAATATAAATCCTGCATATCACAGACAACGCAAAGGCAAAATTTAAAAAGCAAGAAGTATATAGAGTTTATTCATTTTTTTTAAAATTAGTTGTGCAGTTAATGTGCGAATAAAGGAGTTCAGATTGGCGAACATACTAAATTTGAGCTTTAGTATGACCTTTACTGATGTTCGTTTGTAAGTCAAGAACTTAAACAACATGTGAGATTATAAGTATCTTGCATGTGTGTGAGGTGAAGATGGAAAAATCTGTCACCGAGGGGGAACTGTTTTGCGGGAACGAGGCTCTGCCGAGTTCCTGTCAAAACAGTTCACCCGAGGTGACAGATTTTTCTATCTTTACCGAATGTCGCATGCAAGACACATTTTCTTGCATACCTTTTAGCGTTCATTACATTTGTGTATATGTATTCAAAATTAATTTTGTCGCTTTACGCTGAAATTTTGACGTATAAGAAACATTATTTTGTAAAACCCGTCACTAACTTGAATACATTACGTCAAATACTTGAAGACGTGACACCACTCATGTAGCACGCGAACGTTATCTTTTCCCTAGGGAAAAGATAAGATTTTCTTTCTCCGGTAAATAATGCGGAAATACTTATCCGGTATACAAGAAATTCTGTGTTCTCTTACCTCTTACTTACCGATTATTATTATGTAATTTGCCCTTGACTACTGTTGACAAAAGAGTTTTTGCAGCAAACAATCAAAAATAAATAAACTCGGTACTTTTTAAATTCATATGACTTGTCGTGATTGCAAAACGTGTCTTCGTTTTTTTCTATACTATTGCAAACTTGCATCAATACCCTTTAGCTATTAGTGTCTCGTAAAAAAGTCATAATATAAATAACACGTATCTGGTTTTGCCTAAAGATAATGATTTCTCACAATAGAATAAAATCTGTTTAATAACATAATATCCATTTCTTACACAAGGTTATAACGGTACACCATATTTTCAAGGCCATGCGTACTTATTTTCAAATTTCATTTAATCCCACGCCTATTTAAGTTCTGTGCTGTGGAATGAATGAATGAATGAATGAATGAATGAGGGAAAGAGCGAGCGAGCGAGCGAGCGAGCGAGCGAACGAACGAACGAACGAGCGAGCGAACGAACGAACGAATGAATGAATTGAGGGAGGGAGGGAGGTAGGAAGTAAACTACTTGTATTACTAGTATTTTTAACGAGAACTGCTCTGTAATAATCTTTCACAACCGTGTCAAGAAATTGGGTATAATTGTGCGATCTTCCCTAGATCAAAGGCCTCTCAATAACATTAAAAAGTTCCAAAATCTCGTCAAGTTTAATTGAACCCGAACATGGTTAATATTTATTTTATGTCACTCTCTAGGTAATTTTGATAAAATTGTTTTAATGTTTGCCATTTAAACATGCAAGAAACCATATTGAGGAATTGTTCATCGAGCAATTGTATAGTTAGATAGGGCGTTTCTATCTTTACCTCAAACAGGCGTTGGGTTGCTATAATATCACAATGTTTCATAGACTTTGCAGATCATAATAATAATTTACTCCATTTTATTGAATGGGGTGGGAGGTAAGAAATAAAAAGCCAGTACATTCCGTCCGCCAGTTGGTCGACTCTGAAGAATACAAACAGAGAAGTACCCTTTTTTGATCCGATATTGTTTCTCTTGTTTTAATTCAAAAGTAAACAGAAATCGTAAAGAGAGAAACTTACAGTTACAACGAATCAGTAATTTGCTTTCCGATTAATACTTAATACATATTCAAGATATTAAATTGAATTCAAATGCCGTGTAAAACATAGTGTATACGTGTAATATTGAAACGGATTTACCATGACTTAATCTCAAACATTTACTGATTTAAACCATTAACGGTTGTTCGTTTTGTTATATCTTTGTTTAAAGGACGCTGGCAATTGATAAGGAGTTCAAAAGGGTTTTAAAGAAAGCTTGTAAAAGAAAATAGATTCTTGATTTCTAATTATAGGCAGAGCTTTACCATATCTCTGCCATCGTGCTCCTTCTGTCACCAAGTGTTCTGATCTCACTAAGGTCATCGAGTATCCACCTTCTTTGCTTGATAATATCTTTTGCTTCTTATGTTTTTTACGCGTGTGTGCTTTTGCATGCAACATTGTTGAGCTGATGACGAATGATTTAGCCACTGACCGTTCCGATAAGGTAACCCATATGGATGTTTTTTCCTTATTTGTTTGTGGTGTCTTATTTTTTTAAATTTGTTTATATTTTCAAATTTTAAACCAGTTTCTCTTCCTCTCTTCTACTTGGCTGTGTGTGGGTGGAAGGTTGTGGGTTCTTGATGTGGATATTCCTGAAATGCATGTAACATTTTTAAGTTATCTTTTCTGACTGGCGCTTGTTAGCTGTGTCGACGGTGTTTTTCTTTCTGTCTATTCTTTAAAATTTAAAGGACACACTTAACTCCATACGCTTTGTACAAAAATAACATATCTTAAAATGTAGTCGGTTGAAATGCATTTTCAGCTCAGTTGTTAGCGTTGTCGGAATTGCATGGCTAGGCGCTGTCGTCGTGACGGTGCCGGTTCGCTCCCCAGCAGAGGCAATATCATTTGTAATAAGAAAATGGTAGTTAATCGCCTGCTTATTTCATAAAGGTCGATTAAGATTTTTCGGATTTTATTTCTTTTTTTACAACATTTGATCAAAACACTTCTCCTCTGATATTCGCTCCTGATACATCAGTCTAGATTTTCCCATTGTTAATACGAGGAATGTCACAGACAAATAATGTAGCGGCATAAAAGAGTAAATGGATTTGTTTAGCCAATTTAGTAAGAAATTGCTTCTGTCTATATCAATGAATGAAATGGTTTGTGTAGTCAAGATAGTAAGTGTAACTGTATATCATATGACCAGGAATCTCTTCACTGATTTTAACATGATCAAACAGCTACGCTACACTGTCTTCATAAAATAAAGTTTCTAATTTGTGTACAATGTCAAAATGATACTTTTGTTTCCTTTGGTGAATTGAGCGATTAAAATATTATATTAGAAATGAAAGAACGCCAATAACAGATCAGATCATGCGAACATCGGCTGCCTTTTCAGAGAACCTTAACTGGGATTAACATACAAAATTGAAAAACAAATATCCAATACGTCTTAGTTCTGTTAAAATACTACTTTACACAGCATATGTACAATCTGAGACTCATTTGCATTCACTTCAGAAGCATTACGGTTTAGATAACAATGATTAAGAAAAAATATTAAATCTCTGAAAACTTAAAAAATATTGCCATATAATTAATTAACTTAACTAATATTGACACAATATGTACAATGCAGTCCATTTTATATGGGTTACACCCAATTCATATAAAATCCCAAATGGGCCAATACGAGATAACCTGGGCAAATACGGGTTTTACTGAGCCAATATGAGATCGCATGATTCTGATTGTATAATGAACTGGTCCAATATGAATTGAATCACTTCCTTTTAAAAATAAAAATGCCGCCATTTTGGAAATTTCTAAGTCGATTTTTTTGTGGATAAAAATGATAATAGATAGTGTGACTTTGGAAATGAGGTGCATTTAAGCAAAGCGGCAGAGGATAAGTCCATGTTGCCGCTTTCGGTTATTTCTTTCTGTGTAATAAAAATCTTTGAGTTTATCTAATTCGCTAGTACAACAACAACGCGGATGTCTGCAGCAAGAATTCTTAAAACTAAAATAGACAGTGAATTTTATGGGATTACTCTTCATTTGAGCAAGTTTATTGAGCGTTACTTCGCAAAAAGGATCAAAACTTAGTTTGGATAGCTTACAGACATGTTAAATGCAGTAATTACATGTGGAAGTCGTGGATGGAATGTGCTAGAAAGTAAACTTAATTTGGATATATCTGGATAAAAACTAAATTCAGACTGGATGATACAGTGTGTAGTAATGTTCATGCTGTTTTTGTATTCAAAACAAAACAACCTTCATATCTGCATCTCCTTGGTAGCTTAAACCAGCCAGGTCACTAGCGTAGATTGAAGATTGAACATTTAAATCAGAGCTGACACTTCATCTCTTCAGACCGGTAAATTAGTAATTTTAAAGTCTAAACCCATGGATATTTTGTTAAATAATAAAATTGTCATTAATCAAGTGAATTCATATTGGCATTGTTATTGGGCCTCGGGCAGTTATATTAGCCTACGGCCTCGGGCCAATATGACTACCCTTGGCCCAATAACAACGCCAATATGAAATCACTTGATTAATAACATTATATTACTACTAACTAAAATATGTCCAAACCTTTTTTTATACCAGTTACAGTAGGAAAACAAATTTTGGATAACACGTTTAAACCAAAATGGTTGCTACCGATATATTATAGAAGCTCTTTTAATTATTTGCATTGTGTACAATTTTATAATGTTTTAACTATTTTAAGTCAGTCATTTGTAAGTATTATGAATACATACATTACATATTGTTATTGTGTTTTTTTGTTCATAAACAATCTTTTCATAATCACATCTTTTCGGAGGGCCTTATGTAAATAAACAATTTACTTACTAACTTGCAGTGTCTTCACTCCCTGACTTGACTGCACAAATCATTTACGATAATGGTAGACAGAAGCACATTGAAAGAAAGTTTGAATGTTTCTCTTAGTTAGACAATCACTAGCAGAGGAAATGTCATTACGACAAAGGCCACTAATGGCTAGCGTGAGCGAAGCGCAAAACTAGTGAAGTTGCGAGCAAATGCAAAGATCTCATCAAGATCCTAAAAACGCTGATTAACGTGACGGTACGACCAACGTATCCCGATGACAGTACTGTCTTATTTGCACGGGAAAACTATTTTAGGACAGCCAGATAACTGTTACAGTGTTATAGTAAAATATAAATGACCTTGGCTCAGAGTGGTGATGAAACAACATCTTCTAGCCACATACATACTAGCACGCTATCAGCTTCGTCAACTTTGAAAACCCTTGCCCCTTTCTACAAGAAAACGACAAACATTTGTTACCAGTAACGGATTTCAAATGTTAACCTTAAGAAATGATTTAGAGCCGCCTTTGTCAAATATAAATGATATTGGCACAGTTCGAGAAATGAGTTCAGGGCTACAACATAGCCACACGAAATCGAGCACGTCGGGATTTTTGTTGACCATGATTGCAGTTAACATCTATAAAATTGATCATTATCAATATGACACCAGTTACACTCGTGACTTATTTAGGCCATCTCTCTGCAAAAACACGCTGTTAATTAAAGATAATATAGACTCAAACCTGGAATCAAATTGCTACGTTAACATCGCATATAAACATTTATACGAGCTCGGTACTAGTCGCTTTAAATGAAAATGGTTGAGCGGATAACGCTGATAAAAATTCTCATCATTGCGTTCGTTAGAGCATGACAAGCATACGTTGTTTTTCGTTAAATACCAGTGAACTGAAATAGCCATATAAAACAGGTAATAAATTGGTAATACAAAGTATTTTAGAACACTTTTAAATCGCAAGTATTGTGCTAAATGATATTAAAGGGACGTAATTGAAAACAACACTGGTAGAATGTACGGGGAGTCGTATTACATTCGCCACAGGGCACATATAACGCCACTTTGATATTAAAAGCAACCGCACATGACAAGAAAATATTGCAGGCGACCGGTTAAATTGAACCTGTTAATAAGAAGAAATACAATGCATATTACTTCCCATGAAGTCTAGGCCCGGGTTCACCGGAACTAAATATTTGCACCAAGTAAACAGTTCCAGTTATGAACCATACCAAGCGACCAACATTTCAAGTTAAGTATTTCCAGATTAATACCATATCTTCATCATCTGCGTTTATAAGGCATAAATTCTGGTTTTTACTTAAAATGTACACATACAGATTTGACAGACAATATTTCATGCGCTAAATTTTACGTACACCACGCATAATATTTAATTTCCTCAATTAGAGAAAGTCCGTTGAAGCTCTGTAATTTTTTCTTGAAAACGCCTTGTACATTTATAGCGCTGAACTTCCCAAAACATTTTCTTTGTATTGCATTAATGTGTCTGAAATGATCAAGTAAGTTACGGTACAACAATGCTCCGCAGCGAACTCTGTCAAAAGGCTACAAAATGTCAGAAATTTCTATATCGAGTATTCCTCGGAGACAAATGGTCTTTATCCATAATAAATTCTCTGCAGATGCATATATTGGAACTGACATTATTGTTTGTATTATGTTTATGACTTCCCAGAATCTTCATAAGGGAATTCTAAGTTAATACATCAGGCGAACATGTTGAAGTATCTCCGCTTAATGCAAGGTCATGCCGGAGTCTCAGAGCATATTTCTAAATAATAACGTAGAATGAGCATTATTATTTTATAACATGTGATGAACGATCAATAGTGTGCGTAAAAGTATTCTTAATATGCTCTGGCTTTGTTCATTATATAGAACTGTATAGCTAAGAAGCAAATCGTATTACACGTCTAACAGACAACTTACATATTAGTTTATTACTTAGTTTATAGCACTACAAGAAAGGTGATTTTACTTTTATTAAACATTGATGAAATACTTATGGTGCTTACATAATTTTACTTCAAATGAATAGCTTTATGACATATTTTCATGTTTTGATTTTCATCATTAAAAACCCCCAACAGAATTTAGCACTTTAATAACATATGTGTATAGACACCTGCTGTTAAGGCTTAACAATAATAATTGTACTTTCAGAAAATCAGTGCGCTCCCAATGTGCTTTTACCGCATCCATCGGCGTTTGCAGAATATGCAAAAAGCTATAATTTTACCAATGCTGATCTACGCCTGTATGCCGGATTTCTGCTTGTCTATATGCGGGTCCAGTCAGGCAGATCCATAGTTATGCATATCATTCTGGAATAAGACGGAGAAAGGCCCAAAGGCACGGTTCCATTGATCGAGAATAAACAGCTATAGAAAATATGCCTTTATCTATAGCAATTATGTTTATAAAATCTCCCAAAGGAGGTAGATCGATGCTTATAGGTGTGTATATGTAATGTTTCAAATGTCTGAATATGCAAAATTTGTCTATGTTAATGCCATACATATTATCTGTGAATAGTCATGGTTAATAAACGTTGCCAGAAGAATTCTTTTCCATGACATTTTGGATTAGACGTTCTGTTATAATGAACGGCTCTCGCTTGTAGTTCTTAAGTCTAATTTATTATATCGTAATTATATAAAAGGTTTGTGTTTCGCAGTTAAATTAATCGACAAAGATGGTTGAGATTGCTTAGAATCTCACTGTGTAATTGTAATTGAATACGATGGGCAACTTGACAAGGCTAATGGACTTTTATTACAGTTGGAACTGTTCTGTCAGCAATTTTCATTCAAGTAACACTGATAATAAAACGGAACGCGGGAGCATCGCGAGCATATTTTTTCATCAAGATTAAACAGATTACATCTTTTATTTTTTCTTTTGTAAACAGGAAAAAATTTTAAAATATTGACATACTCTAGTTAAAAATGTTTATTCTGCTCTGCTTAAAATTCCATAAACGCCTTCCTATCAAGATTTTGTTCTTAAAACTGAATAATAAGAAACTATTAAAAGATGTCTTGAACGTTTAGATATTAATGATTGTAAAATTAAATTTTAGGAATAATTCGAATTCGATAACCATATTGTAATATGACATCATCTTAATCTGAACCTACCGATTCTTTAAATAGGAAAACTTCAAGTTTTAACAAAACATGAATTGTTTTGTTAGTCTACACTAAATTTATACGGAGTTATCAGTTCCTCCGCTGACTATTTACAACGGATATTATATTGAAATTGCATACATGTAGGTGAATGGCGAAACACCATCTACTGATAACTAACGGCAATCTTAGCTAGTCTCCTAAACAGACTGGAAACCTGAGATGGTTGATGGTTGGATCAAACGAATCATGGGTATCTGCTTTACTGTCTAATCAGCAACTTACAGATTTACAGTTACATGAGACAAAGAGTTTTCTTCCGAATAGAGGAATGAACCATCGATCAGAATTTTAATTGAATTAAAATTATGATCTGTTTATGTGAATGTGTATTAAAATAAGAATACACAAAATAAAATTAAGCTCTAACAAAAACACGAAATCCTCTTTGCCATATTTAATTCCATAAATTTTATTTAAGCAATGGTCAACACATCGCGTTATTGTTTATATACAGGCTTCATGTACAGTGAATTTTGCTAGATTTCTTAATAGAAATTCTACTGATTTCGTAACACAACTGATATCAAGATTATATGAATATTAACCATATAAATCGACTTTCTCTACATTTCTAAATATCTCACTCAGTGATTAATGAGCTGCATGGCAATTGCGGTTATTTTGAATGAAACCGGCAGTAGTTTTTCAATATTAAATGATGATGTCACACGTGCCAATTAAATACCGAGTCAGCATTTTATAACGTGTTCGCTTTCTTAGAGCAATATTTAACAAGTTCAGTGAATATTATCTGCATATCACTGATTAACAGTTTTTCACAGGTGTATCGGCATAACAAATACGAAATGATTTTTAAGTTTTATCGCCGAAACCAAGATTAAACTTAAGAATAGAAATGCAATTTGCATCAAACTATTTCAAAAAAGTATCTTATGGAGATGAATTCACAAATAAAAAGTAAAAGTTATGCAATCGTTTATCCACAATACTCGTAAAACACCATTAGTGAAAGGCAAATGTTAAGAGTTTTTGAATTGTGTTATGAAAGTCAAATAGTTTATATCGATTGCTGCAGCACGAGCGTTTCTTTTATTCCTTTCCTCGTGCTCTAGTGGTTTAACTCTGGTCTCAGACAGCATCTATCAATTATCAACTTGTGAGCATTAGTATGCGCTAAAAAGTCTTTGAACATTGTTTGGTCATACCGACTACAGTTGGTCGTTTTGCTTTTGCTAACCTCTTTGTCTCACGACGGTGGAAGGAGTTCAAAAAGGTGAAATATGCATATCAGGAATCGCCACATTCAGAAAAAACAGCCTCCCCACACAGTCAAGAAGAAGAGAGGGAGAGAGCATGGTTAATTAAATGATCAGTTTCAAAAGAGACACCACTAACAATTAACAAAAATGAGAACCCGAGGGGTTACCGCCTTGGAACGGTCAGTGGCAAATCAAATTGCCACTGGGGGTTTAAACCAGGTTCTAGGGTGCACCAACCTCACACTTGCCCCAACAGGTTCTCATATCACAAAACAAATACAAGTTGTCTTGGTGAAACAACTCCAACCCACTTATTGGCTCAACAATGTTGCATGCAAAAGCACACACATATAAAACATAAGAATTTAATAGCATTGCAAAGCCAAAGGGCGGGTACTCGATGATCTTACCGAGACCAGAGCTCCTGGAGTAAAATCAGCAAGAACACGATGACAGGGATAAAAGAAACAAATCGAGCTTCTAGGTTCTTTTAAGAAAAGATTTCCCCATAAACCTTCATAAACTCTTTAACCCCTGCCACCGTCGTGCAACCAAAGAGGTAAGCTAATGATCAACTGTAGAAGGGTTAATCACCAGGCATGCAGAGCGCTGTAAAATATCATGTTGGTAACCTTTCTTTTTAAATTTACAGATGGTTTTTACGAATAACCGGGAGAAATTAACATTGCCCTTTATCTTCTTAAGTTTATAAATTAAATCTCCATAAAAAAACTGGCTGTGAAATATCTTGTTGCAATAGTGATTTTAAACTGCACCTGTATTTATGAATTAGATCTGGGTATCGACGATAAAACTTGCAAAATGTTTTCCTTAATTTGTGATACCGATAACCTTGTTTTAACAGTTTGTCTGTAATGCAAAGATTACGTTCATTGAAATCATTAATATCGTTGCAAGCGCTTGAAAAGCGAACAAGCTGTGAAATATAAACCCCGTAAGATGTTGAACGGGGAACATCGCCGTCTAAAAACGGAAAATTTACTATATTAGAATTAAAATCGTCTCTTTTATCATATATTTTAGTAGTGACATAACCATTTTCAATTGACAGATTTAGATCGAGAAAGTTTGCTTGCTGTTCTGAAGTGTTTGCTTTATTAAGTTGTAGTTCTTTAGGATAGATCTTATTAACCAGTAATGGAAAATGATTATTATCTATATTTAATAAATCATCAAGGTACCTCGAGGTGTTGTTAAAAGCTGTAATAATATCATCTTGATGTTCAGTAGAAAGAGATAACATAAAGTCTCTTTCATAACAGTATAAAAACAGATCAGCAACAAGGGGTGCACAATTAGTACCCATTGGGATGCCTATTACTTGTTTATAAATAGAGGTCCCGAATCTTACATAAATATTATCCAGTAAGAAAGTTAGCGACTATATTAGGTCTTGACAAGTCCATAAAGTATAATTATCATAAGAACCATCTGTAAAAAATGCCCTATGTTCATTACAAGCGATGAAGGTTTTATTTTCTCTAGCAAACGTTTTTTCAATGAGACTGGTTAGTTTGTCTCTTATTAAATTATGAGGGAGCGAAGTATGTAAGTTGAGAAATCATAAGTAGACAAACAGAACGCCTGAAAATTATTTGATTTAAGCTTTTTCAACACGTCATTTGAATTTTTAATCGAGCAAAATAAATTTTTGCCAGAAGTTTCAAAAGCCTTATCGCAATACCTAATTACATGTTCTTTAATAGCTGTAAGACAAGAAGTTAAGAGCACGGATAATTTAGTAGTAGTGCAAGAACTAGAGTTAGCAATAAATCTTGCTTTGTACGGTGTTTTATGCATTTTAGGCAACCAATACATACAAATGTAGTAGGTACTTTGTCTTGTTTCGGCTCAATACTGATTCCAAATCTTGTAATTTGTAGAGTGTGTGCAGCAACAATATCACTCTCAGATGAAGAAGTCAGTACATAAGCATTAGTGCTGTTCAGTTCTTCAGTTTGAATATTAATATAGTGTACCCGTCACACTATAATTACATTATTAGAAGCCTTATCAGCGGGTGTTAACACAAATTTGTTATGAAAGTCTTGAATTCCTTTTTTCAAATGACGAAAGTTAAAACGAGGTCGAGGTGGTAATAAAGCAATGTTTCTTTCATAAAGTGATATACGTGTGTCTATTATTTTAAAAATGTGTTTTTTTCCAGTTAGAAAGTGCATTAGGCTCAGCATGTTCTCTTTTGCACCATTTATTGCAAAATAGGTTTAAAGACTCAGCAATTTCTGCACGACCTGCATTAAAATCAATTTTGGATGGAATTCTATATTTGGGACCTTTAGAAATTTTGATTACATTAAGATCACCAGTAACAATATGACCGACAGGCTTATAGCAATCTTTAGAAGTTAAACACTCTCAAGATTTTGGTTGTCAATCCAGGGGTCGTGAGTTCGATCCCCAGCCGAGGCGGGAAAAATTTCTCCGTGACAATTGAACTCGGACATTGCGTCTGAGAGTCATTTGTCCCTCACCTCTGATTCAAGTGAGGAAGCAGTCAGTCGCTTGCGGAGAAATTGGTAAGTACTGGTTAGAGACCCAGGAACACCGGTTAGGTGGACTGACCGCCGGGATATAACCAGAAAGTGTTGAAACCAGGCGTTAAACCCCAAACAAACAAAAAAAAATCAAGATTTTGGTGTATTATCAATGATCTGTAAATCAGAGGTAATTTTATTGTAATTAAAAATTGTATTTCTAGTTGGTTTGTTGTACTTATAACAAACCATAGGCGATTCAGTATTCTTAAAATAATTAGGAACAGCCGATTGAACTGTTTTATCTTTAAATATACTAATAAGGTCAATAAAATCTATTCCTTTATTTAAAAAAGAAATTTTAAGGAAATGTCTTTTATGGTTAGATTCCAAGTCAATGTGTGGCCTGAGAACATATCCGAGTATAACACTGAATCAGACTAGCAACTTCGTAAAAAGGATGGGTTCTTATGACGATGTCGTCGGCTTCCTCATCCAGTTTCTGCAGACTTGATATAGAAAGAGAAGCCAACCTAGATAGCATAGCGTGTCTGCCAGATTGTTTTAAAATGATATGTAGGTCATTAATAGAACAACGAATACGCGATTTTCTTTTTATGTTTCCATTAGTTCTGCTTCCGTGCGACCTCGATTTTCTTTTGCGTAATTCAAGCAATTCAAAGACGTCATAATCAGGATTTTTAGAAATGTTGCCTTCCTGATAAATATTATCATTTAAACCAAGTGGGTATGCAGATTGTACTTTTTTAATCCATATTTGTTCCGAAATGAGTCTGGCCCTAATTTTAAATGCTCTTGATGCAGCGCTGTCAAATGTAAGTTTTTCTACTGGTTGAACGGAAATATTTTGTAAACGGTGTCCTGAATGTTTAAAATGCTGGTATAAAAATGTTTTAAATTTGCTGTTGTTTCGAATTTTCGAGCAATGTTGTCCAAAACGTGTTTTTAAGGGGCGACCTGTTTGACCTACATATTGAATTCCACAGTTATTAGAATTTCAAGTTAAAACGTAAACAACATTATCAGTTTGTCAGTCTATATCATTATTAATGTTAACAGAAAAAGTTCTACCGTTAACTGTGGATTTAATGACAGAATTACAATTCAAATAATCACAGCATCTGCACCTCTTAGAATTGCACTTCAAAATAGAAGGATAAGATCTGCGTCTTGCGTCATTCAATTTATTTGGTGTAGAAATATTGTATTTTCGAAGAATAGGAGATTTTAAAGGTGACAGTGTAATTTTCAAATTGTTTTTAAATAAATTTGTACGATGAACACTCTGCAGACCTGTCATATTAATTGAGCTTGCCGAAGATAAATTTAAACGTGATAAACGAACTGATGGCTGCAGATTTTTAAATGATTTAATTTTATGCGGTGTTTGGACAGAAGACGCAGAAGATAGCCTTATAGGTGAAATATTTATTTTTAATATTTTATTTTGTGCCGCCATAATGAAATCTGTAGAAAGAATACACAGAGACACGGTTTGGCGGCCATATTGACCTACTTCTTTTCGGCGAGTAAACAAACCGTGACCTTGCTGACTGCAATTATATGCGCGTTGAGCGGCAAAGGTTTAAATAGCCAAATTTCTTTAGTTTTTAATGGGAAATAAAATGTTTTTAACAAATTATAATCGTACAGTATCTAGATAGTTCTCTTTTCTTGGAATTTTCGTTTATTTAACTTAAATCTGGCTTATTATTTTATAATAACCCGATCAGCTGATATATGTCAAATCAATTCTAAATGTAAACAGCACAGTATTTTACATTCCTGACAATTTGTTTTTTGTGCAAGCCGGTCAAAGTGTGATTTTTTATTTCAATATTGCAGACAATCAAGGGGAAAGGAGCTTAGTTTTGTCTGGTTTGAATTATTAGATAATAATATTTTCACCCAGGTTTTGTATATTAGGGTGATATGAAACCTAAAATGCTTCAAATACTGATTCAAATACTAAGTTTTGGAATGGATTACCAACAGAAAGGATTTCAACTGAACTCAATATTAATTATCAAAATAGCACATATCTTTTTTGTTTGTTGTTAACTTTATTCAAAGTAGAATAAATTATTTAGTGAAGTACAGACTTCATGTTGAACATCCTCAAATCTGGGATAGAATATTCTAATATTCTAACCCAGCTAAAATCTAGTAGCTCTGGTGTAATCATTCCTTTGGAGGCTGTCACTGTCCTCTTAAATTGTGGGGTCTTCTGATTTTAAGTATCCATTATAAGAAGATTTTCAATTTCATGTGACCAGCCTGGGGTTCATGCAAAATTGAAATTTATGCAGGTGGATCTTAACACTTATAATTAAAATGATATTAAGAATATAAACTTGATTGTTGGGATATAACTCTTCTCATCAAATCTAGAGTATAAAAATGCTTGAAAATAACCACAAAAATAGATGTTTCACTTGATTTAGACATAGTTTTTTTTAAGTAATAACTTGTATCTTATGGTATAATAGATTGTATCTATTGGTATAAAAAAGACAAATTTAATTTTGTGTTTGGACCTTTAGTCCTATACAAGGAATATGCAAATTATCTTGGGCAAATTTGAAATCTTGATAGTTTTAGTGAAGGGGTTTACCATGACACAACATTACTAGTAAACATGTTAACCAGTTTTTACTCTAATGATGACTAAATATGCTTGACACTTCCCTTATCAGACTTTGAAGCATGATTGTTCTGCTAATAATATAAAACTTGCTGAAAGAAATCTCCTGAATGTAATTTGTCAATATAAATTAAATAAATAAAATCATGTAACAACAAAGTGAATTTCTCAATAATTTCTCAATAAATGGAATGAATAAATAGATGGAAATAAAAAACTGTAATGTGTTAATAAATATTATCATGTAAACAATTCAATGTTTCCTGAAAAGGGTCAGAATTAAAACACTGCATTATATGTGAATCTCTTTCTGTGGCTTATTTTGAAACATTCTATTTTGATTTAAATAAATTGGACTGGTGTCAGTTTTCCAAATAGAGATCCTATCATCTGGAGCAAATGTTTCAACAGTCCTTACTTAATTGATTTCAAAGTGCAACTAAATTCAATGATAATTGATTTTTTTTTAATTTTTATATATGATTGTTAATTAAATCCCTTTCATAGTACTCATATCCCAAAAGGCCATGGCTTGAAAGTACTGGGTGCTCTTTTTCAGGCCATAGTTACATATATTGGATTGTAAAACTAACCATCTTCTGCATTTATTAAGTATGTAAAGATCTCATGTTTATGGCAAAAGATGAGAGAGAACATTGAAGATAAGGTCTATGGGTTCCTCATGACTAATAGTTTGATTTCTCCTTTGGTTGTGGATTATTTTAATGTTGGATTGTTTAATGTAAACAGTAAGGCCAGAGAATAATGACAAGTTCAGAGGTTTGATAAAGAAGGTCTTTCAGAAATCAAACATTTTTTAAAAAATAATTCCTGTTGAATAAAAAGGAATGTTCTTCTAAGCATACTGTGTATCTAATCAGCTTATGTAGGTCTATACATAATCAAAATGGATTGATAGTGTATAGTTTGCCCATAAATTTAGGTAGTTCCTCTTGTTATGTTTTTAATACAGCCACTACTGCTGATGAAGTTGAAAATAAAAAAATACAGATGTTTTTGGCACAATTTTATCAAAAGATTATACACGGATAATTAATATCCGAATTATCCGAATATATGCCCACCTGGAACTTATCAATAAAATTCTCTCCAAAAAAGCCATTGTTGAATGGTAAAAATGCTCAGAATGCAATATCAAGTTATGGGACAACTCTTCCCTAGCGAGATTTAAAAAGATTATTGTAATTAGTCACATAATTTGCAATGCAATTTTCATATACGGAAAAGCGAAAAATCTTTGTTTACTCGCAACCTCGCTTTTGACGTGACCTTCACCTTCTCTATATGACAGTTGAAACTGTGTCTCCGTGTATACCATTATATGAGCAGCGACTTTAGGTTACATTGACATTTTTAAGTGACGTCACAACGTAATACTTGTATTGGCAGTTAAGCGCGCTAAACAATTTATTCTATAAATAGCACATAGAACAATTTCCATAAATATTAACGTGCTGATTCACTGATCCCAAAGACATGGGACTGTAAAAAGAGTACTAAAGCACACAAAAAGGACCAATTCTGGTTCCAGATAGTATAAAATAATAACTCAATTTAAACGTAACAGAAAGTCGGTGAACATATAACCTTCAATGTGGTATTTGAGAGTAAATGAGTGAGTGGGGAGGGGGTGTAGAAAGTGAATGTCAAACGCAGTCCCTGGGGGATGAAAAGATAACAGTATTGAATGTAAGTACGGGGAGACGTTTTACGGCCGCCACACAGCACATACACAACTACTGTGATTATAAAAAGGTGAAATATGCGTATCAGGAATCGCCACATTCAGAAAAAACAGCCTCCCCACACAGTCAAGAAGAAGAGAGGGAGAGAGCATGGTTAATAAAATGATCAGTTTCAAAAAGAGACACCACTAACAATTAACAAAAATGAAAACCCGAGGGGTTACCGCCTTGGAACGGTCAGTGGCAAATCAAATTGCCAATGGAGGTTTAAACCAGGTACTAGGGTGCACCAACCTCACACTTGCCCCAACAGGTTCTCATATCACAAAACAAATACAAGTTGTCTTGGTGAAACAACTCCAACCCACTTATTGGCTCAACAATGTTGCATGCAAAAGCACATTAACATATAAAACATAAGAATTTAATAGCATTGCAAAGCCAAAGGGCGGGTACTCGATGATCTTACCGAGACCAGAGCTCCCGGAGTAAAATCAGCAAGAACACGATGACAGGGATAAAAGAAACAAATCGAGCTTCTAGGTTCTTTTAAGAAAAGATTTCCCCATAAACCTTCATAAACTCTTAAACCCCTGCCACCGTCGTGCAACCAAAGAGGTAAGCATAATGATCAACTGTAGAAGGGTTAATCACCAGGCATGCAGAGCGCTGTAAAATATCATGTTGGTAACCTTTCTTTTTAATTTACAGATGGTTTTTACGAATAACCGGGAGAAATTAACATTGCCCTTTATCTTCTTAAGTTTATAAATTAAATCTCCATAAAAAACTGGCTGTGAAATACCTTGTTGCAATAGTGATTTTAAACTGCACCTGTATTTATGAATTAGATCTGGGTATCGACGATAAAACTTGCAAAATGTTTTCCTTAATTTGTGATACCGATAACCTTGTTTTAAAAGTTTGTCTGTAATGCAAAGATTACGTTCATTGAAATCATTAATATCGTTGCAAGCTCTTGAAAAGCGAACATGCTGTGAAATATAAACCCCGTAAGATGTTGCACGAGGAACATCGCCGTCTAAAAACGGAAAATTTACTATATTAAAATTAAAATCATCTCTTTTATCATATATTTTAGTAGTGACATAACCATTTTCAATTGACAGATTTAGATCGAGAAAGTTTGCTTGCTGTTCTGAAGTGTTCGCTTTATTAAGTTGTAGTTCTTTAGGGTAGATCTTATTAACCAGTATGGAAAATGGTTATTATCTATATTTAATAAATCATCAAGGTACCTCGAGGTGTTGTTAAAAGCTGTAATAATATCATCTTGATGTTCAGTAGAAAGAGATAACATTAAGTCTCTTTCATAACAGTATAAAAACAGATCAGCAACAAGGGGTGCACAATTAGTACCCATTGGGATGCCTATTACTTGTTTATAAATAGAGGTACCGAATCTTACATAAATATTATCCAGTAAGAAAGTTAGCGACTATATTAGGTCTTGACAAGTCCATAAAGTATAATTATCATAAGAACCATCTGTAAAAAATGCCCTATGTTCATTACAAGCGATGAAGGTTTTATTTTCTCTAGCAAACGTTTTTTCAATGAGACTGGTTAGTTTGTCTCTTATTAAATTATGAGGGAGCGAAGTATATAAAGTTGAGAAATCATAAGTAGACAAACAGAACGCCTGAAAATTATTTGATTTAAGCTTTTTCAAAACGTCATTTGAATTTTTAATCGACCAAAATAAATTTTTACCAGAAGTTTCAAAAGCCTTATCGCAATACCTAATTATATGTTCTTTAATAGCTGTAAGACAAGAAGTTAAGAGCACGGATAATTTAGTAGTAGTGCAAGAACTAGAGTTAGCAATAAATCTTGCTTTGTACGGTAGTTTACCATTTTAGCCAACCAATACATAGTAGGTACTTTGTCTTGTTTCGGCTCAATACTGATTCTAAATCTTGTAATTTGTACAGTGTGTGCAGCAACAATATCACTCTCAGATGAAGAAGTCAGTACATAAGCATTAGTGCTGTTCAGTTCTTCAATTTGAATATTAATATAGTGTACCCGTCACACTATAATTACATTATTAGAAGCCTTATCAGCGGGTGTTAACACAAATTTGTTATGAAAGTCTTGAATTCCTTTTTTCAAATGACGAAAGTTAAAACGAGGTCGAGGTGGTAATAAAGCAATGTTTCTTTCATAAAATGATATACGTGTGTCTATTATTTTAAAAATGTGTTTTTTTCCAGTTAGAAAGTGCATTAGGCTCAGCATGTTCTCTTTTGCACCATTTATTGCAAAATAGGTTTAAAGACTCAGCAATTTCTGCAGATTTGCAAAAGTTTATGGAAGTTGCAAAGTTTTAAGGAAAGGTTACAATTAGTTATTTTTATTCCTTCGTTAATTATCTTGTTAAATAAACGTCGTGTGCTCTTGCCTCGTAACTATAAAACATTTGTCGTATTCAACTCAGTTTGTGCATGAAATTCTGATGTCTTCTGTTGATTCAAAATTCTACCATTAAAGATTCGATTTTAAAATATGATATAATTTAACACAATTATAACTGTAACAAATAATTATTTCGAGTTTATAAAAGTTGTTAATGTTCTATGAAGTTCAAGTTTGGGCACATCATTCAGTTGCGCATGAGAAACATTTTATCATCATTATCATCATTATCATCATCATCATCATCATCTGAACTTTTGGTAAGTGTATGTACGTTATTTTAAGTAACGTATGAACATTAGAGCATTTTCATTTATACAATTGTTTTTGACAAATTTGCTTTAAATGAAAATCCAGCAGTTTTTTTTTCAAACAAAATAGCGAAATAAAATCATTCTGTCTTTTACAGAATGTGTTCTCGTCATATCTTTTTGTACCATTATCTGAAAACAAAATGAACATACATAATCTAATCTCCTTGAAAGTACTTACAGTTTTGATCATAGTTTGATCGTTTCGTCTTGATTTGATAATCATGTTGTCTTCTTTCATACATCTAAATGAGTTAAATTCATAAATCAAGAATTACTTCAAGTAATTAAATGATTTTCTCATATACGTAGTTTAGGCAATATATATCATTAGAAAAAACCTCTCGACTTCAGAAGGTACGCAAATAATCATTAAACGCCTAGTGTAAGAAAGTTCGCTTTCTGTACAGATAACTAAAGGATGTTAAAACGTGGAAACGTGATTAGAACATAACAAAACAGCAATACTCAATTAGACCTGAAAAGAAGGCTAAATGGATTCAGTCATTAAATTTGCTCTGACTTGATGTTCGGTCACGATACCTCGTTATAAAATAAGCTTTGTGAAAGATTTGCAGATCTTGTATGTAGCATAATATTTGGTGTTGTGTCTTTGTAAATTGAATGGTAAATGCGGGTTATATCAATACAAACATGTATTTATCAAGACATATATTCAAAACTTGCTTAAAATTCGTAAGCTTGATTTGATAAAAAAAGAAGTATTTTCAAGTTAAATTTTGAAAAATAAACAAATCTCCGCCATCAGGTAATGTCGATTTGTTTTAGAAGCTCTAAGTTTAGCTTTCCCTGAGCACTTACTTCTTTATTGTACGTCAATAAGCCGTTTGCATTTGCAAAAGTATCTGAATCTGACGATTGGGAATTCGTATAACATGGTAATCTTATTTAGTCTAATATATACTTTCAGTTCTTTTTACTGAGATTTAGTAAAATAAAAGTAGCTTTAATATCGAAACGAACAGTTATAGAATGTTGCACTTATATCCAAGCGTTACGATAATTTGGTAAATTGCAACAGAATCAGCACGTAATAGATTTCGACAAAAAATATGAATGTTTTCTAAGCGTTCCGTTTCCTCTGTTACAAACAAGAGGTGATTTGGAATTCATGTTTTATATCGAAATGTATGCTTTTCTTTTATCTACATGCATGGTTTTAATTAAAGGGGCAACAAAACTATATAAACCTCAAGATCGCAATGTGGCAGGCTTTTCTATAATTTTATTAGAATCACTTCAAGAAGCCCTTTTTTCAAAATTTGAAAAACTACTGAAACAATCATTTTGAAAATTTTCACAAATGTACATGTATACATTTTTTCTAAAAATTAAAGTAAAATATTAATTATAAAGGTGACGGTCTTAAAAAGTTTAAACCTGTCTGACAGAAAATTTTGAATTTAAATTTCCCGGGGTGTGTGCCTAACTGATAAAAGACTGTGTTTGTAAACACAAGCACGTGCAAGACTGTGTTTGTAAACACAAGCACGTGCTAAAGTTTACACTCAGCAGCTAGAAAGCATGTACAATAAGCACGAAGCTTAATCTCACTGAGGGTTATATTTTTTCTTTCAATATCATAAATAAATCAACACATATAGTTTTCTATAAACAATGTTTCTACAAAAGTTAAAAAAATGTTCCCTCCTTTTTTATAGATAGAACAATAGCCTGGTATCAGTCGTAAACAAACCAGATTTTTGCTATTTCAAAGGTTACAACAGGATCGCAAATTAATTTTGTGACTTTATCTTTTTTGTTGTGATAATAGAAACATTCCTGCCAAATGTTATGAATGAAATTTTTAGTGTTGGACTGCATGTCTTTATAAAAAAATAGGAAAATATGAATTTAAATAAAAGAACACAAAAAACAAAAAAGAGAGAAAGTCCAAGATATAAAGAAATTCAAAGGAACCCTGAAAGGAAAAATAGAAGTTCATAATCAATGCAAAGGGTTGTAATACAGTTACTTTCTCTCTACAGGCTATTTTCACTACAGTTAATTATAACTGGCAGATAGCTTGTAAGTATAGCCACGCCCCCCCCCCCCCCCCTTCAAAAAATAAAAAAATCGCTGCCGATGCAGCGATTGTTGCCTCTTTATAATGAAACGTCCAATGTAACTTTAAGGGACACAAAAAATTTTAAAAGAAAGACAACTTATGAGTACTAGAAGTCGCATTATAACTGAATTGAAGTGATAAATGGAAAGTAAAATCCTATTATTCACTGGGCAATTTGTGTAGGATATAAAAAGTAATTTAACATCAGCCGTTGCGATGATACATTGTTTCTATTATTCATTTTATTAATTATAATTTACATATAAGGCATTATGAAAAAGGTGAAATACGCATATCAGGAATTGCCACATTCAGAAAATAACAGCCTCCCCACACAGTCAAGTAGAAGAAAAGAAGGGAGAGAGAGAGAGAGAGAGAGAGAGAGAGAGAGAGAGCATGGTTAATAAAATTATCAGTTTCAAAAAAGACACAACAAACAATTAACAAAAATGGGAACCCGAGGGGTTACTGCCTTGGAACGGTCAGTGGCAAATCAAATTGCCACTGGGGGTTTAAACCAGGTTCTAGGGTGCACCAACCTCACACTTGCCACGTTGTTATATTAGTTAAAATTGCAAAATCGACAATGCTGAAAAGAGAACGTTTAAAAACACCGAACACAACAAGTGTGAAAATATTGCAGACTTGGTTTAATTGAGACTGTTCATGGGCAGTAATTGAAATGCATACTGCCCACGCCGCCTAGCCCCGGGCTGCATTTTGATAAGCTGGAATAATTATTGTTCAATATAGTTGTATAACCACTTTATTTTGTAGGAAGAGCTGTTATAGAAAAATTGCTAACAAACCACGAGTTGATGATAAAGTCTTGGAGGCTGGACCGGGAAACTAACGAGAAACAAGCGAGAGACCATCTAGTACATATGCGAAGAGTCTTCATGCAGAGAACAATTGTCGTCTGTAGGAAAATCAACGTGAAAATACTTTTTGAAACGGTAAGAAATAACCGCGTAAATAAAAATCGAAAGAATTTTCTCAATATATATGTATATAAATCAAAATTGTTTTCAAGACAAAACCGATCACTTCAAAGATAATTTACTTGGCGGGATGATCATCATGTTTTCTTATTCACTGAGAAAATCCCGGAAATCGGTCTGATAAATTCCACCACTTAACCAGTTTATGAAAAAGACCAGTTTATGAAAAAGAGGGAGTGGTATAAAAAACTGCAATATTTACGAGGCTCAGTATTTTATATTTGATATTCTTGCATTGATTACTCCTTCCCGAACTTCTAAATCACACTGTGTAAATGCTTTTCGCAAGCAACTGTTAAATATTAAAGCTGTCAAACAGGCACATGATTCTCAAGATAAATTTCTCCTCAACTGCCACTAATTATCAAAACGTTTAGCCATGTTTGGCAAAATCGATGGAAACAACCAAACATAAACGTAGCAAGAATGAAAATCTAGTTTAATAGAAAAGTGAAATATGCATATCAGGAATGGCCACAGAAGACGCAACCTCCCCACACAGTTAAAAAGGTTTTAAAGAAAAATATAGCATGGGTTATACTAGAGAAGTAATAACTTTTCTTGCGCTAATTGCCACTCCTAATTTAAAAAAAAACTATTATCATTCAATTTGTTTCAAATTAAAACAAATAAAAAGTTGTTTGCTATATAGCATACAGAAGTTCGCATCGCAGGCAGCTGCAATGAAGAAAGACAAAAAGTCCAATCACAAAACAACGGTGGAAATGCATTTCAGATCATGCTGTACATATCAGGAACCAATGTAGAAAGAATATAAGTTTGTTTTTTTTTCAAACAACAACAACAAAAAACAACATTAATAGAGACACCTGTTGTAACAATCTGGCAATCATATCAATTCATCGTTCAAGCAAAATGAAAAGCAGACATAAGAGAGACTCCGTGCATTTGGATAGAGTCAAGCATGTCAAGAGTAAAATTTATTCAGCTCTCTTACAAAAATATCCCATTTGTTAGTGTTCTTTGCGCATAATGTTATGTGTTGTTGCACTGGGCGCTGTTGATAGCGTATTCGGATAAATGTGATATTGGCATTGTCACCCTTAGCCATTATTTATAATATAACAATTTTTGTAGTACAGCGATCACAAAAGGTTCGCGGATCCGTTACAGATGTCACATAACGATCATCACGCGAATAGGTTTGTTTGGTTTTTTTATGAGGGCGGAAACCGATGTGGTGTTTAGCAGTTATGGTAGCGAACACGAATTTGTGTTTCCTGTCCGATCCTCGTGTTAATCTGTATCCTTGCTATCAATAGGGAACTAAAATAATACTTATCAATAGGGAACTAAAATAATACTTTAAATTGATTGCTTAGATAAACGAATTGAATCTATTTATAGTTCAGCAAGCAGCCAAGACAATATCTATTCATAACCAGTATCGTTCTTAACAAAAACTATTTGAACACCTTAGTAAGTTTAAAGGGAGTAACTAAAATAGAACACTTGTAGTTAAATGATGTAAACATTTAAAAATTAACCATTGAAGTCGCAACGTTTATCGGCCAATAGAAAATAACAGGTTAAATTTTATTGATTTTTATAGTGAAAACAGATGTATATTTCGAGATACGCAGACCTATTTTTGACTGATCTACAAACACTTTAAAAACACCGAAAAGCCTCTTGGAGTTTTGTCAGAACCAATAAAGCCGCAGACAACATCAAAAATTGATAGATCTCTTTTATCAGATGATATAGCAATGGCAAGGGCACAGAACAATCATTGCGGTTGTAACTTTTGTGAGAAACGACTTGTTTTCCAGTCACGGGGGACAAAAAGATTGATAACACATTGACAGATAAGAATAGCACAGACATATTTATCTGAAAATGGCTGATACATTTTGGAGAGATAATCTAATATTTGAAGTAAAATAGGACCCAGCACGTTGTAAACATCACACTTATTCATTCCGGGTTACATTTGAAGATGTCACAGAAATTTTAAATGGTAAACGAATAAAAACAAACGGCTTTTCTGACCAATACTTTTTTATGGTAAGAATTTCTTTCACAAGACAGCCTGTTTAATGACGTGGATACATAACAGCTTTTAAATTTTTAACAAAATGTTGTAGTTTAAAGTCTTTAATAAACTATAAATAAGACTTTAAGTATTGCTTTACACACAAGAGCAAAATGTTGTATAAAAGATGATAATGGGTTACTGCGTATAATATCAAAATAAAATCTGTTAAAATCTTTATTTACAAGACATGCTGTGGGAATAAAAAAAATACGTGATTTTTTTATTTATTAAATATAGAATTAATTATAAGATTATTAAAAGCTAGGTCTATGCATGAATGGCTTCAAGATAAAAATAATTGCATTCCGCGTATCCAAACCGTAAAATGTAGCAATATTCCGGTTTACAATGCATTCAAAGCAAAAATCGTATTTAGGGAGATATTTTTAATTACTTATAACACTTATTTTAAGAAGATACTCACCATAAAAACTTGCATTTCGAAGAAAAATGTATTAAATAGTTACATTGTAGTCGTTAGTTTCAACAATAAATGTTTTATTTGAGGAAGGCTATGTTCTTACCCTGTATAATACTAAGAGTTTGTTTGGTAACACAAGTTGAATAATATATTCAGGTCGCTTTCGTTAAAGTATGTGATTATTACAAAAATCTTAGAAAATATGAAAGGCAAATGGGAATTCGGTTCACCCTAACCCCCTTAAAACAAAAGTAGCATTATGCTTTGCAAATGACAGTTCTAATGCGATACCACTCAGATTCTCGTTTTTCTTAATTGAAAATATGTTAGTGTCGTTTTAACACTCTGTGACTTATTACATGCCTTTTCTTACAGGCTAGATCATTGGCTATGTTATCTGCTCCATACGAATGGTTTGTATATGACCCAGTAAGTAAAAGCGCTTTTTGTATATAACATATAATACGAAAATTTACCAGATTGAAAAGACAAACGATAACATATGAAAATAAATCGAGCAAATTAGTTAACATTTAAATCCTACAGGTTAAATTAAAGACCACACACACACACACAAGACGCACAAAAATCCCAAGCATGTGTTTTAAATCATGACATAGGACATCAATGATTATTCGTGTTAATGAAAAGGGTAATTATTTAAAAGCAAGACGTTAAAACGTAAGATTGTGCGATAAGTCAATAGAAGCACCTGATAAAACACATACTAATAATCCTAGGAAACTTGGAGATCACTAGTGCAGTATTTCCTGCTGGTAATGAAATGAGTTGTTTTTGTGAAGAATGACACGCCTTGTAAATTTATTGAAACTATAAAGTACAATATTAAAATATGATCAATGCTGAAACCATTTTAATGTTGTAATTAAAATATCTATTATACGCACGTCTGAAACACGTGTCGTATTCGAGGAATGTATGTGGCGGGTGGGAGAGCGGCATCCACAAAAGTTTTCAGCTCTTTTAATTAAATGATTTGTATTCAAGAAACTTCGTTGGAATTTTTATGGGCATAATGCACCTTTGCCACATAAAATACACAGCTGATTGGAGTTATGGTACTTAATGTGACAAAATTTCGAACTAAAAAGAACTTTCCGCTCTCTAACTTGGAATGCCTCTATCGAAACTCCGCAAAACCTAGCCAAAACACTTATGGGCGTTTTCGTCCATCAACAGCAGCCAAAATGATTAAGTGGTATACAATGCATTTTTAGCTCGACTATTCCAAGAATAGGGGAGCTATCCTACTCGCCCCGGTGTCGGCGTCGGCGTGTGCGTCGGCGTCCCCGTCGGCGTCCGTTAAACAAAATATGCACTTTGGTCCATAACTTCAAAACTACTTATGATATCAACTTGAAACTTGGAATATATATTCACATTCAAATTATACATCATTACCAACAACACCCATAACTCTGCTACAAATATTTTTCAAGTTATGCCCCCTTTTCACTTAAATTTTGCGTTAAGGAAAATATGCACTTTGGTCCATAACTTATAAACTACTTGAGATATCAACTTGAAACGTGGAATATATATTCACCATCAAATTCTACATCATGACCAACAAGACCCATAACTCTGCTGTCAATATCTTTCAAGTTATGCTTCTTTTTTTTCTTATATTTTGTGTTAAGCAAAATATGCATTTTGCCCATAACTTTAAAACTACTTGAGATATTGCCTTGAAACTTGAAATATATTTTCACCATCAAAATCTACATCATAACCAACAAGACCCATAACCCTGCTTCCAATTTTTTTCAAATTATGCCCCTTTTCACTTTCATTTTGTGTTAAGCAAAATATACACTTGGCCCTTAACTTCGTTATGAATGGAGGGATATCAAAATAACTTGGCACAAATGTTCACCATGACAAGGTGCTGTGTCGCGTACAATACCCATGCCTGTAGGTCCAAGGTCAAGGTCACTGTAACATAAAATAGAATTTTCTTGCAAAATCGTGTCCACTCTGTAACTTTGTTATTTCTCTTTGGATTTCAAAATAACTTGGCACAAATGTTCAACATATCAAGACGGTGTGTCACGTACATGCCCAAGCCTGTAGGTCGAAGGTCAAGGTCACTGTTACTAAAAATAGAATTTTTTTGTCCAGGCTGTAACTGCGTTAGGAATGGAGAGATTTCAATATACCTTGACACAAATGTTCACCATGACAGGGCGGTGTGTCGCGTACCATGCTCATGCCTGTAGGTCAAAGGTCAAGGTCACTGTTACTAAAAATATAATTCTCTTGTCTGGGCTGTTACTTTGTTATGAATTTAGGGATTTCAAAATAACTTGGCACAAATGTTCACTATGACAAGGCAGTGTGTCAGCACAATACCCAAGCCTGAAGGTCCAAGGTCAAGGTCACTGTTACTAAGAATAGATTTTTTTTGTCCGGGCTGTAACTTCATTATAAATGATGGGATTTCAAAATAACTTGAAACAAATGTTCACCATGACAGGGCAGTGTATCGCGTACCATGCCCTTGCCTGTAGGTCAAGGTCACTGTTACTAAAAATAGAATTCTGTTGTCCGGGCTGTTACTTCGTTAGGAATAGAGTGATTTCAAAATAACTTGACACAAATATTCATCGTGACAAGATGGTGTGTCCCCTACCATGCCCATGCCTGTAGGTCCAAGGTCTAGGTCCCTGTTACTAAAATAGAATTTTCTTGTCAGGGTTGTAACTACGTTAGAATAGAGTAATTTCAAAATAACTTGGCAGAAATGTTCACCATGACAAGGTGGTGAGTCGTGTACCATGTCCATGCCTGTAGGTCCAAGGTCAAAGTCAATGTTACTAAAAATAGAATTTTCTTGTCCGGGCTATAACTTTGTTTTGAATGGAGGGTTTTCAAAATAACTTGGCACAAATGTTCACCATGACAAGGCGGTGTGCTGCGTACATTACCCATGCCTGTAAGTCCAAGGTCAAGGTTACAGTTTCCAAAACTTACTTGTTCGGGCTATAACTTCTTTATGAATGAAGGGATTTCAAAATAACTTGGCACAAATGTTCACTATGACATAGCATTCACAGACATTTTCGTAATAAGAAGACAACAGTACCACAAATACAAATAATTTACTTGATCTTCAAGTTTATGCATATTCTTATAATTACTCGAACATTACTGTCTTTGAAATGCTATTATTCCCATCATTGCACTTGAGTGTCTGAAAACGATGCATAGCGGGGGCATCCGTGTCCTATGGACACATTTCTAGTTTCACTTATATTTTCACTTAAGTGCACTTCATCGATAACTTTGCAAATACTTAAGGTATCAACTTCAAACTTCCATTATATTTTCATTTTAGTTCTTTTTCTGTAACATTACTGAAGTGATTGATATTTGACTAAAAGTAAATGTCTCTTATAAAAAATTACTAACAAGTTTTCTAACAACTTCAGAAATATTTCATAGTTATTTCCCTATTCAGTTTAATATTTATAATACATTAAGGAATTATTTCTGTTATTTGAAATGAATTTCTCCCTTACCATTCACTTGTTAATATTTTTTTCTGATTGCACATGAATGTATGGCCATAGTTGTTATTGTTTTAATCTTCAAATTGCATTTGTTTCAAATGATTCGAATAGTCGAGCATGCTGTCTCCTCTGACAGCTCTTGTTTGTATGATACAACTAGTAAAACTGAAATGATTTCGTTTAATCGAATATTTCTGTTATAACTTTTGTTCGAAGTGTTTTTGTTATCTGGGTTTCACTTTGTTGTTTCTGTTAATTTTAGGGAGACGAGATTGTTGATGTTATAAGAAACCACGCCGACCTTTACGTTAACTTCACGATGTTCACTCTGCTACCATTTAACGGTAGTCGGCAACAAGAATTAAGACACAGAAACTGCTTTAACTTGACGCTCGCTCACGATGCAGCAAAAGTATTGCATGAAATTGGCAATAGTCCGTTCAAGGAAACAACACATAATGCTGTAAGAAATGAGATACGAAAAAGAATGTTTTCTGTAAGTACTTGCATTTAATATATGCATGGAAAACTATTGACTTTAGGGTTTTAAATTCACCAGTTAAGCAAACCTTATGAAACCGCCTAGTAAATATTAAAAATAATAAAATAAATTCTTATTTCTTTATATGAGAATAATAATCCCTATCATTTTTGCAGTTACATTTGGTTATTTTCATTAAGAAACACTGGTTTCAATCCTTGACACGGTAGAGGTTTCAATAACGACTTTTATCTTTCCTCCAAAAACAGTCGAATTTTGGTATTGATGTCTCTTATACTGACAACCTAACACACAGTTTCTGGTTTGAGATATTGTACTTTTTTACGATCTTCCAACATGAAATCGAAACAAAAGGAATAGCCAGATCTAGAAGACACCGTTTCCTATTCAGCTTAAAAGTAAAGAGGAGATAAAAACATGGGTATATAAATTGATCAATTTCAAAAACAAAGTGAAATAGGCATATCAGGAATCGCCACACTCACAAAACACAGCTTCCCCACGCGGCGAAAAAGGAGATAGGAAAAGAAAGCATGTGTTTTAAGTATGTCAAATTCTACTAAGACGCCACAAACAATTAAAGAAAAGGAGAACCCTCGGGGTAACTGCATTTGAAAGGTCAGTGGCAAAACAATTTGCAAGTGTGGGTTTAAACCAAGTTCTAGGGTGCACCAACCGCACACATGCCCCAACAGGTTCTCATATCACAATATTAGTAAAAGTTGTCTTGGTGAAATAACTCCAACCCACCCATCCGCTCAACAATGTTGCATGCAAAAACACACGAACAAAAGCCAAAGAGGCGGTTACTCAATGATGCTACCGAGACCAGAGTACCGGGAGTCAAATAAACAAGCACACGCTGACAGGGATAAAACAAACAAATTGAGCTTCTATGCATATTTCACCTTTTTCTAGGTTCTTTAAACAGATTTCCGCATAAACCTAAATAAACACTTATACTCACTATCTAAACCCCATTAACCGTCATGCAACCAAAGAGGTAAGCATAGTGATCAACTGTAGATTAGTTTATAACCAGTCCGCTGTAAGAATATCATGTTGCTAACCTTTCTTTTTGAATTTAAAGATGGTTTTAAGAATAACTGGGAGAAACGGACATTCCCTTTAATTTTCAAAATAGATTCCACAAACAACAACCGAAATTAGAACATAGTTACTTGTTAAAATATAGCCAAAAACAATAGATTACATGATTAAATGAAATTCGGGTACTATCATTTGCCATGAGTGTTATTAAACATACGTTAACTGAACAAATGATTTTAATGAGTAACTGACACATACGTAAAGATAAAAAGAAAAGTCGTGAAATGTTTGAAATAGTAAATACTTATAATAACAACAACCACCGTTATATCAGGACAAAAAGAGTTTAAAAAAAGATTAGATAACTGTCTGGAACACATAGATTAATTAAAATTCTTAGATTTTGTGCACGAGTAGTCATTTTAAAAACATTAAGTATTGATGTTTAATTTAAGAACTCCTTTAAAAATAAATATTTTAACTGTTAATGTTAAACAAATTTAAAGTTTACAAACTAAGATTCTTCATTACTTAATATATTATTATTTATATTTCAGATTTATATGAAAGGCAAGACAGGAGTTATACAATTCGATGGTACAGGGGCACGTTTAAATATCACCATCTTGATGACGGAGGTGACTGGATACTCCACACAAAAGGTCAGAGCTCTAATATCTAGCAATGCAGTATCGCGTTAATCGCCTATGAAGTATAATTGTTTGCAATTAAGAATATTCACAAACGCCAAACTTTAATTATCTAATATAATTATATTGCATTTCGATCACATAATGTTGGCTGTTGATAATCGATGACGGTTGTAACCCTCGTTTAGGATGGATCAAAACTGTACTGTTTGTTTGTGTAAATACTGAGTTTTCAGGGCTAGGCGGCGAGGGCAGTAATTTGCATTTCTATTACTGCCCATGAACAGGCTCAATCAAACCGAGCCTGCAAAAGTTTCATATTTGTCTTGTTCGGTGGATTTCCACCATCCCTTTTTACCTTTTTTATCTATTTCAATCATATTTTTCAAATGTTTGATTTCTTATTTGGCACAGGCGTCGACCAAATTCATTTAAGCTATTGTATTGGAATAAAGTCTTTAACAGTCTGCTGTTTTTGTTTAACAGTTAAACATTTTTATCATCCACACCTAATATACATCGTCAAGATTTTTTAAAATTTTATTTAACAGATTGGAGAATGGCATTCTAACCCGGGTTCTTATTTGAAGAGACTTAAAATGTTCGAGAAAAAGGTTGATATAAATGTAACTCAACCTTTCCCGTTAGTAGGCAGAACAACGAAAGTAGTTACAATACTGGTACGTGCTAAACATTATTATAGCTGATTTATTAAATCGTCACATTGAAAAAAATACAAACAAGTGAAATGGGCATATGAGGAATGGCCATGTTCAGAAAACACAGCCTGTATACTTTCACTGTTATATGCACAACATAAATAAAGATGGATCAAAACCAAGTAATGGTTGTCTTCTGTACTTAATCCGATGACGTTATTTGCTGGACCTTCTGCTGTTACAGCAAGCATGCGATAGTTTCATATTTGTCGCTTTTCTATACATGTTTATTAAGACTTTCTCTCGTTGAAAAAAAACAACACATTAAGGTTAAAATATATAAGCAAACGGCAAACAGAAACATTAACTTCCTCATGAGCCGAATAGTAGAAACAAATCATATAATAAGATTCAGGCAGCGCTAACTGGAATCTCTGATCTGGTCTGAGCATTTAACAGTTGTGAACAGATCAGAATAAGGAACTACATCAAGCAAAAATATTCACATGTTTAAAAGCAAACACATATAGACATTAAACGTATTTTTAAATGCGTTTTCGCGGAAAAATTCATTTCATATATGAAATGAATTGATGAAATGAATTGATGTTCTTTTTGAGTAAAAAGATGTTTTGCAAAAACATACACAAAACTAATTTTCTTTTAAAAAAATAATTTACATTGAAGGAAGAAACAAACACACACACAATTAGTTCGTTTCTTTTGTTCAAAGTTCATAGGAGGAGAAACAAATTAATTTCTTTTTTGTTATATTAATTTTTTTTTTCAAAGAAATGTAATGAAAGACATAGCAGTAAAAACAAATCAGCAAAAAGAGGTGATTAATTTACATCGACTAGGATGACTTTGTATATTTAATTTGATTAAGCAGATCAAAAATAAAGTTCCTAAACCATTATTTTAATTATCTGTTTTGTTGTTTGTGAAGGATCATTTTCTAAAATTGATCGTATGAGTAACTTTAATTTGCTCTTCCACAGAGATTTACGTTTAAATCTAATTTACCTTCACACTAGATGAGTATGTGGTCAATTCTCTAAATTACATATGATAATAAACAAAGGTAATAAATCGAGTTTCTATTAGATGAAAAGGGAACTTTGAAAGCCACTGATCACGACAAATATGAAAATACTGCATACTAAGTTCCTTTCTTATTTATTATATATTTGATACTGATTTCCGCTCAGCCCAAGTCTCCTTAGCCTATTCAATCACATCGAGTCTACAACACAATCATTACTTTTTAAAACCTGCGACATACGTACTTGTTTTAATCTGAAAATAGCGCATTGAAGGATTCATGTTCGCATAGTTTAGGATGAATCGTAATGTTTATTGGTGTAAATATTGAATTGAACATCTGAGGCTTGGCGGCGAGGACGGTAATATGCATTACCATGACTGTCTTGAACAGGCTCGATCAAAACGAGACTGCAATATTTTCATATTTGTCGTGTTCGCTAGCTTTCAAAGTTTCCTTGCTTTTCATCTATTTGATATGTGTCGGGCTCAATGACTTTCAAAAATATTTTATCAATCATGTATGTATTGCAATAATAAAGGTTTACAAATATATTAAGAATTTTAGGTTTTGCATCACATTCTGTAAAAACATTCGTTTTCTGTCTGCGATTTGCGAACACTGTTCCTTATTACTTTGTCAATATTAAATTGGCTTTGTTTAATCATCTGCCAGTTGATCAATATGTGTCTAACAAAATAAGCAAACAAAAAGATTATCCTAGCATTTGATTTACGGAAAATCTATGTTTTGACTTTTCATTATTGAACGGATAGATAAGAAAGAGTTCAGTCTTGAACCACCATGGATAATAGGAAATCTGTGCTTGCGATTTAATCATGAATGTTCATTTTATTAGAAATGAAACTGCGTTAAATAAACAACAAATTGCATGATAGCCTGCAGTTTAAATTGTTTAGAGATTAGCGAATAAAATATAAACATTTTGAACCAAATTTAACACTGAGGTTTACAACTTTTGTGTGTTGATATCTCTCGTCTGTTTCTTTTACGTCAAACTTATCAGACAATCCATGTTCTTTTATTCCTAACATCGCCATTTTGCTGATAGAAGTCCCTAATGAACGTAATTTGGTACTTTTGACATTGTAAACAAACTGGTAATTTAGATTAGATTTCTGCTGATACAGGTGCCAGAATACTTTGGTGATTATTGCGGCATCAGGGAACGATCATGACCTGATCTGACTTTACTAAACACGAACCGTTTCTTGCAAATTAGTTTTCAAATCTTCAGTTTCAAGAAATTTAAAGAACCCTAGTCGTAATTGGTGTCAGTGACTGTTTCAAAACTATTTTAAATGGTTAAACGTATACGGTTATGTATATTGTTTATTACGGTATATTTGCATCAAAACGTGTTTTGACTACCGTTTTATATTTATCCTGATAAATGGTTTAACACTTGAAAATATTTATTGATTGATTTAATTTTTTATTCATTTATCTACCTATTTATTAATTTATTTATAATTTCGTTTTTTAATTTATTTTTAATAAATTTTGTAAAAGGCCAGGATTATCCTTTGTTCTTGGTGAAATTAAATGAATCAATTTATTTATCTTAATAAAACGACAGCAAAGATTTCTAGACTGTTGCTAATTATATATAATTGATTTTTCTCCTCCTCGTAGTTATATTGTATCAACATGATCAATATGTTACATTTATTTCTATCGCCAAAATACAATATCCTTAAGAATATGAATAGTATGATAGAATGATTAATCTGTTTGCTTCCCCAATGTTCGCCCTTTATTACAGCAGCAAACAAATATCATCTTAGTGTTCATTGAATGATATGACATATCAGATATAAGATATAAGTCAACAGTTCCTGGAAGATATTGACAGCAGACAATGATATGATAAAAGATAGTCTACATACAAGAGTAAGCTATAACATTAAACCATATGCGTTTGCCGTCAGAAAAAACAACAACTGCTTTTGGATGATTTTTTTTAAGTAGACAAACTTGAGATATATTTCTGACAGGTTAAAAAACTAAAGTCAACTTCATTTGAAAAACATAATTCCCTTTTCATCCTTATATGTTTTTATGTGTGTGTGCTTTTCATGAAATACAAGGTGATACAACAAGAAAACATTTATATGTTCGTTTATATGAGAATTTGTTGTGCCATATGTGAGATTACACCCTAGAACCTGGTTTAAAAAATGTAGAAACTTGTTTTTCCGTTCCATGACGGTTACTCCAAAGGTTCTCTTTTTAATTATTGTTCGTGTTTTTTTTTTCTAAATTTGATCATTTAAGAAAACCTTGAACTCCTTTTCTTTGACATATGGTTGTGCGAGGAGGCTGTGTTTTCTGAGTGGGGATTCTCCTGATTTTTGTATTTTGTTCTCCATATGTTAATAAATATATATGCCTTAAGCTATAAAGCACTATATGTGTTACAAGTTGCATTGTGCACCCTAAATTTCATCATCACTAAGTTATGTGAAAACACTGCTATATTTCGAGAGTAAATATTAAATTATAATAAGATATAATTATAGTAAGATATCTTACGGCTTCTTAGAAAGTAAGAACTTTAAGCTGTTTTTATGGTTTAGTATATTTTAATACCAACTCGTTTTCATTACAGGAGAAACCATTTTGTATGTATAAACGAGACCATAAAGTCAGGACTGGTAATGACAAGTTCGAGGGATTTGCAGTTGATCTTATACAAGAAGTGGCGACAATGCTGCAATTTGACTATCAATTGTATGTTGTACATGATGGTTTATTTGGTGTCAAGATGCCTGACGGCAGCTGGAATGGAATGATTGGAGAGCTCATTCATGGCGTGAGTTGAGCTCAAACTGCTTACTTCTTTATTATTGAACTATGGTTTAAATTCTTGGGTAGGTAAAGTGATTATTCAGCAATACATTTGATGCTGTAAACATGAAATTGCTGTAAACATGAAATTATATTAAACATGAAATTAATTCCTTTCATCTGGACAAATCAATTATGATATTTAGCTAATTTTGGTTACAAATTGATAAAAGGTGATAAGTGAAACCACGACTTATTGTAACAGCTTACTTAAAACAAGAGGATGTCAACAGAGTGTGACCAATTTCTTTCCGAGAATATGGCATCATTTTAAAAAGGAAGTCATTTTGATTAAAAACGATAGAGGGTTTGAAAATAAAATAAAATAAAATAGGACTTGTAATTCAAAGCTTATGGCTAAAAATACCACAAAAATGGTTAAATGTCACGGTGGTAAATTTTTTTTCACCCATATAAAATGCTTGAAAAAAACTCAGTTCGTTAAAAATCGGACACAAAACGAGGCTCGTAAATAGGATATAAGTATGGGACGCCGTTGCTGCCTCTTGATGAAGGTTTTGTTAGACTGTCGGCTTGCTGGAAATTGAATAAACACATCGTACGGTGACACGAACTTTTTAACTGTCCGTGTATAATTGCGCCCACAGGCGTGTTCACGTAATGTGGGTTCTGTGGTAACCACGAGATCTCATGAAAAATATATGCAGATATTGCAAACACAATAGTTACCTTATTGAAACCCTATAAATATTTTATAATGAAACCATATTTTTAGAATATCACATTTTCTCTTAATTGTGACCGTTTTGGACAAGTTAAAGCACTTTGACATTTAACCACAAACCATAATATAGTAAATAACTATTTACTATCATTATTTTATAATTAAATATCGAATGATTGCATAGTTAAATATGTTCAGTTATTTGAAAAACAATAACAGTTTTAGGGAAAAATCATTAAATATTAGTTTACAAATGACCTTCAATGCAATAAGCTATCTATACAGGGCTAACAAACATTAGAAGATTGAACAGAGCACACATAATTAATTTCTTTAAACAGATTTCAGCCAATAGCATTACAAAATAAACAAAAACAAAGGAAATCAGCTTCATTGTAATGAGTAACACATGTTATGTATGTTGAAAATTTGAAGTCATGCAAATTTCAAAAAAGTGAAATATGCATATTAGGAATAGCTACACTCACAAAACACAGCCTCCCCGCGCAGCGAAACATAAGAGAGGAAAAGAGAGCACGTGTTTATAAGTTTGTCAAATTCAAAAAACACACCACAAACAATTAACGAAAATGAGAACCCTTGAGGTTACCGCCTTGGAACAGTCAGTGGCAAAATAATTTTAAACCAGATTTAAACCAGGTTCTAGGGTGCACCAACCTCACAATTTCCCCCAACAGGTTCCCACATCACAAAATAAGTACGTACAAGTTGTCTACACCTTGGAAGTTTGATTTCCTAAAGAACTACTTTTATGATTGAAAAAGCTCTGTATCAAACCAGATAAAGCTTACAGCAAAACAGTGCTACAAACAAAAAATGTGATACAAGCTTAGTCTCTCCTTCCCATGTTAACAGATTTCTTTTCTGTAAACTCAACACTCGATATCCTGAACATGTCAAAGAACTACTTTTCCAGCCATATTTGTCTGTCAGTCTTTCTGACAGAACATATTTTGACTGCGTGTAACATACACTTAAATACGGCACTGCAGTGACAATCATGCTACTGGTTTTTCTCTGCATGAACATAGCAATAATCATTCGCTTCCCTGGTTTGCTGAACTTTCAGTTCTTGATTTTCAGAATGCCACGATGTCTGTCGGCCCACTCAGTATCAACTCGGAAAGAGAAGCAGCTGTAGATTTCACAAAGCCTTTTATGACGAGATATATCAGTGTTTTAATGCGTATTCCGCACTCAGAAACGTCTTATTTTGAATTTCTTAATCCGCTCCATCCTACAGTTTGGTTTTGCACAATTGGAGCTTTCATATTTGTCAGTATAGTTTTGTATATTTTTGAACGTATTGGAACTGTTAACCAAAAAGAATGTCCGTCATTTCGCTTCAAGGAAAGTTTTTGGTTTGTATTTGGCTGTCTGTTACAAGGCAGTACCGATTCGTCGCCTTCGACATTACCTGGTCGTATACTAACCTCGTCTTGGTGGTTCTTTGCTCTTATACTTATATCATCATACACCGCTAACTTAGCCGCCTTCCTAACTGTTAAGAAAATAAACACACCAATAAAAACTGTTACTGATTTGGCATCACAAACAAAGATAAAATATGGAACGGTGAAAGACAGTGGTATTATGTCATTTTTCAAGAATACAGATATAGAACATTTTTCTAAAATGTGGGCCCAAATGTCGGAAATTGAGCCATCGTCATTAGTTTCTTCGACAGATGAAGGTTTTAAGAAAGTTAAACACGAAAACTATGCATTCTTTTGGGACACAACTGTGAATAAATACAAAACCATAGAAAATTGTGAATTCATGGAAGTAGGACCACCATTCGATCCAAAAGGATTCGGGATCGGTGTCCCGCCTGGCGCCACTTACAGAGAAGAACTGTCTATGGCTATCTTAAAGCTTAGTGATATAGGAAGACTTCATGAGCTAGAAAACAGGTATTTCTTTATTTTGGTGGTTCGTGGATATCTTATGATTTATACATTAAAAACTTTGCAAGATAAATTGCTTTAGTTCTGCCGAATTCAATTCTTCGAAAACATTTTATTATTTGCTTCATATAAATTTGATGAAATGAATAACTTTTGCTACTTATGACGACCACCTATTGAGCAATTATCATTAGTTTCTTCGACAGATACCCAAACCTATGGATATATAACACTCGATATCCTATGGAAATTATTTAAAGGATAAATAACTTTTGAGTTAACATGTTATTCTAACACGCATTTGTTGCATTAATTTTTTCTTTAGTTCACTTACAAAATCTGTATAATAGGGAGGCAAATATCGCAAAAATTAAATTATAATTATTATACAATAATAAATTGGTGAAAAAGTGTTCCCCTGTTACTATGACAGATGACCGCAAGATATTTCAATGTAGATCAAGATCGGTTTTGTCGATGCTTCGTACAGCCACTGCAGTTTCTGGTGTATTGTCTTTTGTTTGTGTATTTGCTAGAAATTAGAACATTATTTTTCCTGAATTAAGCATACATACGGACTTACAAAGACATTATTGATTCAAATGTTTGACAAGAAGTACAAATGTCGGGCTAAAACCAACATTCAGCGAATTTTTTTGACGCCTTAAACCGAAAATGGAAAGGAGCAGAAACTTTTCATATACTTCAAAATCCGATATAACTTTGACAGATCGCCGCATGATAATGTTGATACATAATGATAGTGTATTTTTCTTTTTTAGATGAATTAAACATACATTTGAGAGCTTTGATCCAATTCGTATACCCTATTGCTTAAATCTGTGTTAAATCATAAGGTCATTATTTTGTCTTCTCTTCGCATGCAAAAGTGAATATCTGCTATGTGAATTTCTTTTTTCGTACGGGTTCGCTCCCCAGTACAGGCAATATCATTTGAAATTCACAGTTGTGCTATTAGTGACTATATAGTCAGTACTGTTATAAGTTACAATAATCCGATACCGATGTCATGCAGTGATGATAAACCTATAATATGGTTATTCGATAAACCTTTTGGGGGGTTATCCCGGCTCGCTCAGTGGGTAGCGTTGTGTGAATTGCATAGCTGTGCGCTGTCGCCGTGACGGTACGGGTTCGCACCCTTGTAGAGGCAATACCATTTCATGAAGGAAATGAAACTGGCCAGCAATGGACACTTTTCCTAATGTTTTACATTTTAAATTAAGGTGTATTCCTACGACATTTACACAGCAGTAATGACTTTCTATAACTATTTAGAATTAAAAAGCAAAAATAAATGTTTTGAAATATATATACGTTTATAAACATAATTTAGATGGTGGGGTAGAAGAAATTGTCCTGACTTTACAAAACCATCGACGGACGAGACATCGGAGCTGCAGATTGACAGCGTTGCTGGAGTGTTCTTTGTTCTCATTGGTGGTGTGGCTGTTGCTGCTGTAGTATGTCTTGCCGAGTACTTTGCCAAACAAATATCCAACAGTGTCAAAAAGGTAAATCAAATTACGGTAACACCAGAGCTCTCTCTCGAGCTCTCTCTCTCTCTCTCTCTCTCTCTCCCTCCCTCTCTCTGTCACTCTCTATCATTTCCATTCCGAAAGAACGCTATTCAGAGTGTGTGACTCACATATTTTGATTATATTTCAACGAAATTCTTTTGATATACGGCTTCTGTTTCTTTTCGCAGAATATTATCAGCTTACGTTAAGATAAATAAATCACGGTTATTGTCACTGCGTCACGGATTATAAATATTATTGAACATTTCTAGGGATTATTTGTACAAGTGGTCAATATGGACAATGTAATACTTGGGTTTAATTGCTGTCTGCTTTTTATGAAATATGATTACATCGACCTCATGAAACAGGGAAACAGTCAACAATCATAATAATTGTTCCCTAATGAGTTCATTCGTGTGGAATGTTTCAATAGTATTGTTCTATGCTTATTTTTCGCTGAATTACATCCGAATTATTTCAGTGTAATTTTATTGCGAATACTATCAGGGCTCTCAATAGGAACCATTGTCATCGTTCTATAAATAAAACAAGCTCTGTAGATTAATATGGTGGTGAAACACACTTGAAGAATTTTAGACAATAGGAAACATTGAATACTGATGGAGCACTCATAAATGAAACATTGACTCCTGGTATTCTATATGAAACCACTTAGTGTAAACCTGAACTTTCTGTTATGAAATTTTTAAGAACTTTATGATTCGTTTTGTGGATAAATACTTTTACGCAAAAATGTTAATATAACTCGTGAAGTTTGATGAATGTGTGAACATGAAACAGTTATTTCACAATAAAAAATAATGGTATACGTTCAAAAGGTCATTTAGATGACTTCACTCTTTGATGAAATTTCCATCAAATATGAACGCGAATCCCAAGTGGTTGAATATATTTTATTATACTGCAAAGAAATTTGCTTGAATTTGATTGGATAATTTGCCGTTGATGTATATCCGTATTTACGGATCGGCCGTAGATATGAACGCACGTGCCTTAATTTCCCTCTCTGGCCTCTCACCTTTTGTTGTCGTCCGCCATTTTGTTTTGAATTTTCGTAAAAATGCATAATTTGAAGCCGATCTTGTAAATTATAAAGCGGTATGCTTAGGGATTACTAAAATTGTTACAGAAAATATTTGTGTTATGTTTTTAACGTTGACAACGATCAGATTATTCTCAGATTGTGTAAATAAATATCAAATCGATAGACCATTCAATTTCTATAGAAGTGACGTCATGCAGGTAAATTAATGACGTCAGACATGTAATTATTGAGGTTCTCAGAGGGGAATTAAGCCGTTCGGCATTAAATAAGCGAAATAAATGAAAAAATCGATGTTTTTTAATTATTTTTGTCTGAAAAAGTCTTTGCAGTATAATAAAACAATTATTTGGTTCCTTGACAGGGTATGTGAGGATATATTGCCGGTCTGGGTGTCATATTATCCCTCGCCTGCGGCTCGGGTAATATGACACCCAGACCGGCAATATATCCTCACATTCCCTGTCAAGAAACCAAATAACTATATAATATCCTTTCATTGACAGTCAAGTAACAGGATCACTCTAGGTCAAAAAAGTGAAATATGCAAATCAGGAATCGCCACACTCACAAAACACAGCCTCCCCAAGCAGCAAAAGAGACATCGGGAAGAGGATCATCTTTTTGGAAAGTAAGTCAAATTCAAATATGATGCCACAAACAATGAACAAAGACAGAGAACCCTTGGGGTTACGGTCAATGTCAAAACAATTTGCCACTTGGAGTTTAAAATAGGTTCTAGGGCGTAGCAACCTCACGCTTGCCCCAACAGGTTCTCACAGAGCAACTACAAGTTGTCTTGATGAAATAACTCCAACCCACCTATCAGCTCAAACAAAGCACACAAACATATGAAACATAAGAAGCTAATAGCATTAAAAAGCCGAAGAGGCGGGTACTCGGTGATCTTATGGAGAACAGAGTACCTGGAGTCAAATCAGCAAGAACACGATGACAAAGAATAAAAAACAAATCTAGCTTCTAGGTTCTTTGAAAATAAAATGAAATTCGCACTTTTTTTCAAAGTAAAATTAATTTTTTTCTCTTTCTGGCCACTATATAGAAGTATTTGTAATAAACACTTTATTTATTGTATAAGGGTTTATTTATCCATGAAGGGTAATTACACGAAGAAATCGGATACTATTTTATCATGTTTTTTTTTTCAAAAAACAAACTAAGTAAAGAAAGATTCCTGCGAAATAGTCTCACATTCTGTCCCTAGCTTCCTGCCTACGACAAATTTACAGACATAAAAACCATATTGGTAAAAATTTCATGGGCATTTCGAAAAAAACAACATATTTTAAAAGAAACGCTCAAAATATTAAGCTATCTGTTAATATATTTTTACATCAATATATCGGTTTTTTACACCAATCTATCGTATAGTCAGTTTAAGAAAGTCATTGATGGTGTCTATAGTCTTACAAACGTCTTTCTATCAATATGGCAAACTTGTCCAATGTTCTTTATGCATCGCAAAGAAAAAATGTCCCATTGGAAAGGCAGAGTGATGTTTTGTTAAATGTAATCCAACTATAACATACATCTACAAGTCGTGCCTTTGTCGTTATTATGACGTCAATTACAACTTATACGCTGTTTTTTTTGCAAATTCCCCGTACGTTTTACAAAAGATTAAATTATTCACATATTTGCAAGACTATCACTGAAATTAGTAGTGTGATTTCAAATGTGAAAAACGGCGAAAATTTGAAGTTTATCCAGATTTGGTTAAAAAAAGCCCACTTGAACACTTTATGGATATATTAGAGAAGAGCATGCTGGATCGTCATGCCCAGCAGACTTTTACGAAGCTTCCGAAAGTTATTTTGTGAACTGCAACGACTTGTTACAACATTTCCTTTGGAATTGTATTACATTTTAATATTGAGAAGATTAGAAAACGATCAAAATTAATGGCGTACGCAATGGTTTTAAACTTGAGAACCATTCAGTGTACCATTGAGATAAAAATGTTTCTAGATTTTAATCAAATAAAGCATATTTAGATTGGTGTGCTTTAATATGATTATGATATGTCATCGTTCTACTTAACACTATTTTGAAAAGTTTAATCAAATTACTTTGACAACGTATGAAATGAGCACGTAGAACATTTTAGTTTTGTAAATGATATGACTTAGAAACATTTATGGTTAAACAGATGTGACCAGTACTGTTTTCTCACGAATGTCATAACGACAGGGGATCAAATGCTTTACAAATAATAACTTCGAATATTCTAACAAAAAAAATGAAAATAGTATATTTATACCATAAATATGGCAGTTCAGAACAGATGTCACTTGTAAATCAGAGCGTATTTACAAATAATGTAGTTTCATTATCAGAAACAGTGAAAAAGATTCGTTAGCCTAACGATTTTTTATATTGTTTCTGATTATGTATATTGCATTGTTCTGATAACTTTCAATTTCTGCTTTCAGAAAGCATTAGTCAGAGGATCTCTTGTTGCAGTGGACATTCTTCAAACATTGGGACGCCAACATGGCAACGATGAAACATGCAAAAATCAACACTAATCGTCTTGTTATATTCTAATTTTGACTGCTACTAAAATGTGCATTTAATTGAAATTATTCCACTGAGATCATTTGCAGTTTCACATATTGTATGTTTAAATGATTTTATATTCTATTAAACTTTTACGATCATATCCCTTTTTCCTTCTGTTCTCATTTAATAAAAATACTCGTGATTAATGAAACACCAATTTAGCTTATAACGGTTTGTTTTGGAAAATTATTCTATTTAGATCTAACGTAAGGGTCTTCTTCTTAAGGGGACGCCAACATTGCAAATAGCGAAAATTGGCTTAAATTTCAATAATGGATTTATACTTATCCAATAAGTTATTGCCAACTAGATTTTAGTAAATTTTAGTAAAGAAATGTATTTAGCTAAATGTATTAAGCCGGAAGTAGGTTTTCCTTGAATTTCTTGAAAACCCTAACATTATTTTGATGAATTGGCACTAAACATTGTAGAGCAGCATATACTTATTTCAGGTATGAGTTCCTTTGGTATATTGTCCATGAATTTCAGAGTTCTCATGCAAACGGTTTTTCTTTTGTTTTAGTATGTGCTTGGTAATTAGAACATGAAATAGACTAAATTGAGCTTGCAAACATTAACTACATGCTTAACTAAATACATTTCTTTACTAAAATCTAGGTGGCAATAATTATTTTCCCCAAATTTCATTTTTAAAATTTTGGCCAGTTTTCGCCATTTGCAATGTTTGCGACCTCTTAAGTAAATGGAAAATGTAAGGCTAAGCAATAATATTGTAAACATTAACATACAATATTTTCGGCGATTTGTCACAATAAAATGTGATTTTTAGAAATGAGAGAAAGTTCCCTTTCGCTTCTTCTTTCGGTCAAACTATTTTGCTAAAGTTTTTATTTGACCTACTAGTCTTCGTAATTTGATTAATTTTAATAGTCATCTTTGATGGCAGTTAACTGTGATGAACATTTTGCATATCCGAACCTACACTTTATTTTTATGGCAGGTGCATCCTCATAGAGTCACAGATATTTCTCCCAGGATACTGGTTAATTCATAAGGCAGTCAGAATACGATACATCTTGGAAACGCAGCTCTCTGGCATTTTCTGATGTGTTTTCCAATAGCAAAGACTATGATCAGACAAAAACATTCAATACAAATAATTTGAATGGTTAGTTTAACAAATTATTGCCTTCATTGACTGCGGTCAACAGGTCAAGGTAACAAAGAACATAAATTCTAAACTGTTGTTCGATCACTTAAATCAAGATCCCCAAAATTTCGTAGCTTTGTATGTAATGGCAAATAGATGATCCATATTGATTTTGACCTCCAAGGATAAAATCACAGTGATCTGTGATGCAAATATCAAATCTGTTCTCTTTTTTTTGAAAGCGCTGAAGCATGGTGTTCTTAAACGTGGAGATTGGCTGGCTGGTGGGAGAATTAAATGAAGCTTGTTTGCCAACAGGTTAAAGCTTGGTTGAACGGGACTCCTATTGATTTTTGGTCAAAGGTCAGTGTCGCAGTCACTTCATTTCAACAAATTCCAATCAGTATATGAAACGCGGTAATGCTTTCAGACTTCGTGAGTTAGTTTATCGTGACAAAGATGCGACCCTATTAGTGTTAAGATCAGTAGGTGAAATGTCATGTTCACGGTGAACAAGATAGGGTTCATGCACAGCTACATCTGTCTGTTTACCACATTGGCAAGCGTAAGAGCTGCAGACATGTTTTACAGAGTAACATTTTATGTTATAAATGTATTCACATTTTAAAAGAGCATTAAGTGTTACAATTTAAAAGGTTATTTTTGTAAAAAGAAAATAATATTTTTATAAAGTGACCAATTGCAAAGAAAAGACAGCACAAGAAATGAACGAAAAAGAAATGTAGTTATTAGATTACATGCAAAATAAATATTATTATGAGATTTAATCATAAATTAATTTCAAGTAAATATTTCTTAACGTTATTTTAATTAACATTTGTGTTTGTATTTATTATGGAATAAACTGTCTAAAGTTAGGAAATCTTATTTTTACACGTATAATATACTAATATGTACAAATCGTCAGCATAGTACAAGAACGGTATTCTTAATTCAATTGTACCTTATACATTTTTGTACCAAGGTGACAACATTATCATTGTCATGCGCCGAGCAATTGTTGTTATATACCCATTGTCAGAAACGAACTGCCGGCTTTTAAATTTATGTATTTACATTTTCAAAATAAATCGTTCATTCGCATGCAAATCATATTTACAAGCGTTCATATGTGACAGAGACGTTAACGAGATCAGTTGTCGCAGTATTCCCGAAAGAAAACATCTTGTAGGGGAATTTACGAAACACGCATATGATAAGTCAGCTACATACAGAGAGATGAGCAACGACTGATTTATATATACTAATCAATAAGTTCAGATAATTCATAATCATTGCTCTAGATAAAAACCTTTAGAAGGTAAATGCTCACATGAAAATAAACCTTAAAAACAAATACATGTAGCAGAGGTAATACAAATAAATAAGTAACATAAAGTAAAATATATCTGTAACATACATATTGATCATCAGTGCAATAAATGATTTTTTAAAGCGATAAGATCCAAAGAAAATGCTATCTGTTTTGTAGCAATTCAGAATATGATTGCGTTGTACAATTATGATATTCGGACGATTAAAAAACTATTTTGTTTACGTACAATGTCATGTGTTATTTGAACTTATTTGAAGAGTTTAATGTTTAATTAATTTCAGATTATATCATGGGTACACGATTAATGATATGTAAAGGTTAATTTAAATATATTATTCTTTTTAAGGATATACTATAAAACTATCGATTAAAATTGTCTAATAGTTGTCAACAACTATGTGTCAGTTGTTTCAGAATAATGAACTCGCAAGTTACCTAGATAAAAATTCTGTTAAGAAAGGGCACTTTCAAAGAAAAACAAACTCGATCGATACAAATATATATAGCAGGCTTTGTTTCTTTGAGTGATTCTACGGACAGTGATGAACAAGCATACTACTGAAAACACCGCCTCGCTCCATGTTGCTGCATAAGTAAACAGGAAACGTGTTGATATATCCCAAACGACGATGGATAGATACTTAAGATGATGTAATCTTCAATAATTATGGTAATTACATATTAGTACCAGCCATGACTTTAATCGTATGATCCCCAGGATAAAAGAATGGATTTTCCCAAAACGAGAAAACTCTGACGAAAATAGGCAGAATTCGAAGGAGGAAGAAAAATCCCCTATCGTATAAAATAATAAAAATGAAAGTAGACAAGACTTACAATTTTCACATGTCCTTCCTATATCTACCTTTATCTCACTTCTGTAACTTAGTTTATTATTATCTCTTTTACATTTGGTATTGCTGGCATTGTTGTATATTTTAGATAAACATTTTCTGCAATACACTTCAATACACTTTCATCGTTTAAGAAGAATTGCCGTAGCTTTAGATGAGTTTATGAAGTGAAAGAATTGTCAGAGTAAATACCACAATCATGATGTCGTCTTAACATTTATACGTTTGATTTTTGTTCGAGTTACGATGGATCGAGTTCAAAAAACGTTTTCCGTTTTCATTTAATTAAACAGGGGTATCGATGTCACAAATTAAGAAAACGTTTTGCATGTTTTATCGCTTATACCCAAATTTATATGTGTTGTTAAAAATACAACTGCATGTTAACATCACTACAAAGCAACGGCGCATTGATATCATGTTAACTTACTACATTAGACTACGCTTTTATAAGGGTGCCGTGGCATTTGATATTAGTTTAAGTATTACTAAGCATTTTGTATTACTCTTGATCAAAGATCTGGAACTTGAAAAACAAATAACAAAAACATATTTTGGTTAAATTTTATTATTAAAAGATACCATCAATTACTTGTAAACATTTTTATAGATATTAACTGAAATAAAAAGCAAAACACAAATAAAAATAAAATTTAATTTCCTTATTCATTAAACTTTTACTTATATGGAGTATGTGATACATAAATACAAAGTAACTTGAAGATGAAAGAACATTAAAAGAAGCTCAACCTGCATTTGATCTCATTCAATATCGATAATAATATTTCGAGTACTCGATCGGAAGAATATCCGAGTACTCGCGTACCAATTTTACTACTCGTTGCCATACCTATTTTATACATAAATATCTTCAAGCACATGGAAGAGCAAAAGAAATTAAATCAAATAAATGTTTAATATATTAATTTTACAACGAACGTCGAGATGAACAAATCAACTGATTTCGAGACCGTCACAAAACGGTCAAAGGGCAATTATTATTGTTTGGCTAATTCCGGTAGTTTTGTCATGTGTTCGTCTTACATTACACATAAAGGAATCCGCTATCAAATTAGACTGTTTACTGTAATTTCAAGAGTTTCATATAAATTTACTTGATTTCTGTATGGTTGCTTAATATAAATAATAAATCAAGACCAAAATGATTTATAAATTAAAACAAAAGAGAAATATGCATTTCTGGAATTGCCACATTCAGAAAATACAGCCAAAAAGAAACAACTTGCTCTTTTCAGTTTGCTCCAATTTAACAACATACTAGACAACATTTCATCCAAATATATAAAGTAGTCGCTGACTTAAGGATGAGTTGTCTTAAAATTGTTACAAGATCCCTGAACGTTTTGTTTAATTACAATATAATTTGCTCAGAATTTCACTGGAGTGGAACTTCAGATTATGTGGGATTTCGCATAACCATTCCCTCCCCAATGAGAGTCTCAAGCAAAACATGTTTTTTTTGAAAATATATTCCGTAATGTGACGAGATAACCTTATTAGTCCTGATTTAAAAATCAAGATATACATTAAGTCTACATTTTTCAATGCGCTGGCTGTCGAACTAATTTATTGTCTTACTCATTTCGTCAACCTTGGACTGAAAGATGTGTATCCAAAAGAGCTCTTCATCATATTTTGATAAAGTTTCAGTAAAAAATATCAAATCTTATTTTTTATTGTGTACCTTAAAAGTTTTGGTTTGCATACACAAGTTATTTCTTTCGCGTTGATACAATAGATAATACATTCATTTTATTTTTGTAAGTTTGATTGATTTCAAATTGCTTCAATGAGCCTGGACGTTTTAGGCGTAAATTTTCCTTATTGTCCTAGTTATAAGCAATTCTCCTCCGTCTTTATTGCATATCTCACTTTTTATTACCGATCCGGAATGTATATCATCCTAATATCCTCTTCTATTGCATCTAATAACAGAAAAAGCTCAGCGTGGAGCTAAACAATTATTCATCTAATTTTTCAAATTGGAAATCGCTCAGCTGACAGTGCCAGATCAACACAGATTATAAAATAATGGTACAACCAAGTATAATCATATTGACCGGACACCAGCCAATTGCATGGAGTTTCTAGCATACCTTTAATACTGTACGAGCTATCGAACGCGTATCTTTATAATTGAATGGCAAACAGAGATATCAAACATGTTTCGGACGCTATTGACATATTATTTCCGGTAGAAAGTAAAACAACAGCCTCCACTTAATTTTAATTTCTGAATAGACCGGAATAATAATTTATTTAACAAGTATGAAGTGACATCGGTGTTTTATGATAGGTATATGACAGGGCTTTCAAATATCATTTTGAAATATCAGTAAGGACTATTGACATCAAAATGCAGTCGGCGAGTGTTTGGACGTTTCAGCTAATATTGTTGTTGATCTTTTCGATTTTCGGGAATTTTGGACTCAATATTGGTAAGTTTCTTAAGTTATTACTAAAATTGTATTTTTTCTGCAACTTTGACTGTGTTTAAAACATACATTTTGATCAACATGTTTTAGCTAGTAAATATTTCAAATCATTAATATGTTAAGTGTCTTATATGTCGGTCTGGCCGTCTGGCTTGCTACAAGTTATCTGTAATCAAATTTCGAAACAGCAACAATTTTCATTATCGTAAGATCAACTGAGGTGAAAAAAAATACATTTAGGTCTCATGAATCAACGTTATCATATCTTACAACACTTAAAAGCGAAAACAATCTAGGAAATCTGTTGAATAATTCGCCTAGCAAATACATCATTTATCGTTTTTAAGAGTGGTATCAATAAAGAAACTAGTTTTAGGATTATTAATTTATGATTTGGATTCAATTACAACATAAATACGAAAAAATGTAGAAGGGGTACTCAAATTAGGTTCCAGATATTAGAAATGCGAAACATTTAGCTGAGTTTTATATGTAAGCTATCGTCAGTGAATGTATGTTTATTATGCAATTCCAAATCATGGAATTGTCCTTTTTACAAGTTTCAACTTATTGTTTATTGTATTGCAAGTCTAAATGCCCTCATTTTTAGAATTAATCTTTCCGTGATTTCTGTGTTATGATAATATTGTGTTGTTGTCTTGATCGAAAAGCCAAATTTCTGCCATAGAATAACATCAAATTTATTTGTTTTAAAATGCACTGTATTATAGGAATTATACTAAACATAACATTTATACATGCCAGCAAAGATAATGTAGATAGAAACTAGTGTAACCTGCCTTTTATTGCAAAATCACACACAATTCAAATGTGTGTTTCATACATATTTGTTTCCTTATCTTGCGTTATGCACTTTATTGAAACAAACACATGTGCTTGTTTGTAACTAAACCCATTAAATACTGAGCGTTGTTTATAACAGGTTCTTTTTATTAAAAGTATTTATATTTCCTTTAAAAGATGTGTTTTCATAGACAATCGGACTGAGATATAATTGCTTGTTAAAGAGACCAATGCAACTACATTTATATTTCAGTAATAAATTGCTTATTTTCTTCAATTTGATCACCTTTGTTTCATCCAAATCTGAACACATGTTTTATATTCAGAACAAACATATGTTCTAAAATCAGAGCAGATCATAAGGCAAAAAATATATGCAATTTAATATAATAGTAAACATTTACTTTACAGTGTGTGAAAAATATAATAAGTGTGTGTGTGTGTGTGTGTGTGTGTGTGTGTGTGTGTGTGTGTGTGCAGAGATGTTAAATTAAACAAATCATGCTTTAATGTTAACTTACTATCTTTTGATCTCTTCTTTTTATTAGAATTCAGCTTGATTTGAAAATCTCGCTACAGCTATCCGCTTTGTTGAACGGTACGGTGAGTTAAACTACATTAAAATCAAGCAATTTACAAATCAAGCAATTTACAAAAGAGTATAATCGGCACACAGTGCACGTTTTAGGTATGACTGTCCAAAACATATTTTTCATATTTTTGCAAACATTTTGGAGATCTTTAAAACGATAAAAACTAAACAAAGTCTTTCGACATTTAAACTATAACTTGTGGGCAACTGCAAAAAGCTATATATTGTAACAAACGTCTAAAAATTAAATTGCACTTTAAAGAGAAAAAGGGTATCGAAAGTTAACAGTTAAAATTATAATAGTTGGTTTATTTTTTTGGAAATATCTATTTGTGAATACATCAAAACGTTGTTCAGTTTACACATATATATTTGAAAGATGAGATTTGTAAGTAAATGGTGACAACATGTTAATTAAAACTCAATTTCAATAAATTGAAACGCGATACAGAATTCTTATTAATTGTGTGCCTCAATGGCTTAGTCTTTATTTACAAAGTGTGAATTTGATTGTGTAATACATAAATTTGTGTACCGTTAAATACTGAATATGTACCTTTGTTCCGGAGTTTAAATTTGATAAGGCGTTCTGCTACCAATAAGATTACAAAGGTAAACTCGAATACAAATACCAGGGAAAACCAAACCCAGACAGTACAGCCTCTAAACACAATCAGCAAGGAAATAAAATTATTACATGTCAATTTTCAGAATGACGATATGAGAACCTGTGTGGTTACTGATTTAAAACAGTCAATGGTAAAAAAAGATTTGGCAATGGGCGATTAAAATAGGCAGAAGTAGTAAATCGGGATGCCCTATGTTGTCATTTGATCCAATAAGTTTTCAAGAAATAACAAGTACAACCTGATTCGGTGTATTAACGTTAATCCACCCGACAACTCGATAATCTCTCTCTCCTTCTCTCTCTCTCTCTCTCTCTCTCTCTCTCTCTCTCTCAATCTCTCTCTCTCTCTCTCTCTCTCTCTCTCTCTCTCTCTCTCTCTCTCTCTCTCTCTCTCTGTCTCCGTTTTTGAGTCCCCGCAGTTACGGTATCTTAGAACTCTCTCGCATTCTGGGGACACCTCTCTCGATTTCCTATATGATATATGGGGTCAGATCAAGTTTTCATTACTCATATTTTTTGAGGGTACATAGCTATTAATACATTTTATGACCTCACCATGACGTAAGGATTTTAATGCACTACCGTAACAGTGGGGACCCACACAATGTCCTCAGAATTACGATAGGTCCCCAAGAGTCCGGTAAAAAATGGTGAAAATGTCCACACAATTACGGTTTTACCAGTTCTCTCTCTCTCTCTCTCTCTCTCTCTCTCTCTCTCTCTCTCTCTCTCTCTCTTCTTTCCTCAGTTTCAGTTCAGTGTAAAAAAGTGAATATATTCATCACGTCCAGGTAAGACCGCAGACAGTTTAGTTTCTTAATCAGACGTTTGACAAGCTAAATGTTTAAAATGGCTACTTGGGTGTTTTTGGAAACTGATGAAAGCTGATAGTTATAATCGAGAAATTGAATGGAACGACTGTTTACTTCTTTCATAATAACTACACTTAATCCTATGGGAGTCTGGCAATATATTCTCAACTCCGACACATCTGGTAACAAAATGATCTTTTAATACAGAAATATAATAAGTGTTAAACAAACACTTTTTTCGTGTAAGGTGGGTTTCAAAGTTCCCTTTTGATCTATTTAAATGTTGGCGTTTCATTTTTAATCAAATGGAATACTCTCCTTTTCTTATCTTTTTGAACGGAGGTGACATTTTGTTAGAATCTTTTGGAATGCTGTTATCAGAAAATCAGAAGATTGTTCAGTGCCCAAGGTTATAAAACTGAGCATGGAAACCAGTCTCAAATCTCAAGCATCTGATTGGCTGAAATGGCGACCAGTCGCCATTTCAGCCAATCAGATGCTTGAGATTTGAGACTGGTTTCCAATCTCAGCTTTATAACCTTCAGCCCAGAAACATCACGATTATTAAAGTTTAAATATCTCAGTATCGAATCTCTTGTTGTTGCTTACGCTCTGGGTAAAAAATAACAAAACGTCGTAATGTCAAAAGAAGGTCATATTACTATAATAACTTAATTGCAGAAGACACTTTCACTTGATTGAAATATAAATATAGTATCTAATGTTCTCAATTCCACACAATAAAACCTTTCCATAACCGGCGGCGTTAAAAGCAGTCATCTCAATCATATCTTTGAAATTGTTGGATGGTATCAGATAATATCATAAATGTCATCTTAACAATTATATTAGTTCTTAATTGTATAAGTACTATAGAAACATGCTCTCACAACAGTTTGCAAATATACAAAAAAAATCCAACTTTTCAGGGTTTACCCCCCCCCCCCCCCCCACACACACACACACACACCCTACCCTTTTTAAGAAGCAACGATCATTTAACTACAAGAAACAATAACGTTATCTAAAATTTCTAAATTTTCTTAATCTTTCTTTTTAAACGATAATAATATTTTACGGTGAATATAAGTTTCCATAAAAAAGAAAGTCCCGAATTTCCAAAGAAAAAAAGTCTAGACTGCTGCACGTTTAAGAAAATTTAGAAAAAATGAATTAAGTGATTTAATCAATGGTATTGACGCATCAGCATGTTGTTACCTTGCATTTACGTTATCATCACTCCGTTCGAAGTTGGCAATGAACCAAACACATCACAGCATCAGTTATTTTACGCGTATTTTCCTGGACTATTCAAAGGCATATGTCGAAAATAGTAAACATGAGTAAACCGAGGTTACACGCAGGGGTTACACGTATAATCAATGATGATTTTATACAAAAACTTGGAAAGTAATTATTTAAAATTCAAAACTTCACAGTTTTAGTTCCACCGATGTGGACACATTATTGCAGTATCGGTTTTGCATTACTTGCCTGGGGCAGTTATGGAAACGCAAATAACTGACCGTGATGTCTAGCTAGAGACTGAGATTAATTAAAACGTACACACATATTTCTCTTATTTCGAATGTTGTTTTATTACTATTTATATAGTACTATGTGTAGAGCATGGCACTTCTGTTGAACAAAAGCTTACCTCTAAAAGCAGAGTATTATTTTAATGTTAACATTAAACAAACAGCAATGTGTATTTAAAAGCGATATCTGATTTTTCCTCTCCTTTCAAAATTCTGTTTAGTTCCGCCCATTGTTTTCTCGTTTAGGGTAAACCCATTTTATCTGAATACGCCGCTGAACATGGAATGGTATTAATCTGAAAATACCGCATTGAAACTTTCATGTTCACCGCCATATGCATACTGTCGTTTGGGATTGATCAAAATTGTAATGTTTATTATTGTAAATATTGAGTTGCGCTCAACCAGAGGCTAGGCGGCGTTGGCAGTTATATGAAATTTCCATTACTGCCCATGAACAGGCTCAATCAAATCGAGCCTGCAATATTTTCATAATTGTCGCTTTCAAAGTTCCCTTTTCATCTATTTCTCAAAGATTACATTTTATATCATAATTTATTGACTGTATTTGTAGTCTACTCTTGTTGTGAATTTGTTATTTAAAAAAAGAATTTCTTTCATTAGTTTCAGTCATTTGGTAGTATCAATTCCTGTAATGCATAATTCACTATTTTCTCTGCCGATCCGGGTGTATATTTCATGATTTTCAGTACATAATGGCTATTTTTTCTGAATATGCCGTTTTGTCAATTTCAGCATAAAACAATGTGTTGTTTCCCACTACTGTTCCTGGCTAAGTCACAAAAATATTATTTCCTGTACCCTTACCAGTGTGAGCAAGTCCGAGCTTTTATGACAGCTGAAATACATAATTTTGTGAAATTGATAACACTTAGAAGGAAGCATTGAAAAATAAAATGAATCGTTTAAAGTTTGTTGTATATTTTTCAAAAGTATAATATTAATTTAAAATCACCCTCTTCAATACAAAGAAATCTTTATATTTTTATATTGCACAAACCGAATTATATTTGTTCAGATAAGACCAAGTTGGCATAAGTGCATATGCTCTGTTTGGGATGGTGGCTTACTTCCTTCAAACTAAAAAGATCAAGTATGTTGCACTCATCAAAATGTAGGTGTATTTGTGGCGTCCATTTTGAAACGGATTATTGTAATACCATGCTCTCTTTTTCTCTCTAGTATGTGGCTGTTTGGGAGGCTGTTTGCTGGATGTGGCCATTCCTGATATGCATATTTCACTTTATTATTAATGACATATTTTCATGCACATTAAAGTAAATAATTCTGAATCAATAGATGATATACAATTTCATACATAAATCTAAGAAACTATTTTGTTTGCTGAAATCTTCTAAATAATAAAATAATGCTTCTGTAGCATTTAGTTTTTTATCGGAAATTAATAAGGATTTGGTTATGTTTCTTTTATTCCCACTATTCCCAAAACATTGTGAAAAGGCATTTGTTTTCCATTTCATCTGGTAATGATTAAAATTTAATTCGATAAAAAAATCTGTCAATTGTTTTCGAAAGACCTTAAGTAAATTAAAAACCATAGAAATTAACATATAAACGTTCATTAATGGAATGCAAAACTTTCGTATTATATTACGTAGTTAAATCTTTAAAGAAAATAATTGAAACAAATTATGTATTCACGTTTTAGAAGATATTTATCGCTTGTACAAATGTAAAAATAATTCAGAAGAAATTTCGTAAGCGTAGTTCTATTTGCCGACAGACTAAAAATATTAATGTATGTGTATATTTTAAATTGTATTCATAATGTATTAAAGGGAGATGTGCAGGATTGATGAATGGAACAGATTTGCCAAAAGGGATATTAATCAGTTGAATATCATTATTTGAAGCTCAAATATTGATTTACACCCGAAATATTTCAAACCAATATTTTATAAAAACAAAAGATATATAAATGGTGTTTTCTCTCCTATGCGACGCGCATAGGTTAGCTATTTTTGTATTTCCCGCGTAAAGCCTTGGTGGTTTTTGGGATTGTCACGTGATTAATTCAACCAAAATACGCATTCGGTGTACCCTGCCGACTATCGACGTCGCCACTTGTTTCAAAATGCCTGGGCCACCACGAATAGTAAGCGTGACATTCCCATGATCGCTAAATATAGAATGTTTTTTTGTATAGGGATTTCTTCAGCGGATTGTTTTCAGGTCCGGTAAAATGGTAAAATTAACCGAAAACGTCCTTCTGGAGGGTTTGAAATGTAGAGTTTAGTGAAAAGTACACGTAAGTGTTACATAGATCGATCTGTTTACGATTTTACCGATAACACCTGCTCCACCCTGCACATCTCCCTTTAATGTTTTAGAGCTTCACAAAGATTTACAGCGTAATCGAAACATTTAAAAAAGTAAAATCTTAATTGACCAGCTGACAGATGTATTGTTTTTTTTATTTTTTTAATATTCCCACAAGTTTTAAACAAGTTCTATGAGGAAACGACAGAGACTAAAGTGTTAAAGGCAACTTAATAATGCACACAATGAGGACTGTAATTGAAATAATTTCTTGTGAACGGATTTGTTGTAGCTGACTGAGACTCGTTACAGTTATTCCAGCATTAGGTTATTTAGGCCTAGGTTATTTTTAAATGGTTTAATCAGCATGCATACATGAGATGCATTGTATTAAACGGTCATATCACTTACTAGGATGGTATTATTCCCCAGTTGGTTATTTTGGACAGTTCGACAAATTGCTAAGAACAATTTTTCGCAAATTGGTACTAAGGTCAGGCTTGAAGCGGTAAAACGATTAAAATACATAAACAATACATGACAAGGCGAACTTTGATAGTCCCGAAATGAGACATCATATAAATGGCTTTATTGAGTTTGCTCATAGGCAGTAACGGAAATGCATATTACTGCATAGCCCCGTCTATCGCCATGTTACACAAATAATCAGTAATATGCTCAAAGACGATGGTGTGCCAGTAAGTAAACAAAATGCACCAATAATTAACAGAAATATAACCTATTGGTGTCAATCAACAGCCAAAGCTTATCTATCTTGGAATCACATACACCAAAGAAAAACAGGTCGAGAATTTCAAATTAAGATTTTTTCTAACACTACTTCACCAACTTTATATATCTTGCACTAAGACATTCAATAGATAACCACAATGATTAGTCGTCATTATCCTACGTCAAGCTTTCCATCGCTAAAAATCTACATTTATTTACATGGTTTATTCAACGTATTTTATTACAAATTCACTTTTCTTACTGAAAATTGAACCATAGGCCATCGCGTGTGAAGTGAACGTCTTTCCGCTATACCAAAACTCTAGACGACTAACACCAAAATCGACTTAGAACTGAATATGACGTTGTCATTAGCCGTTTCTGGAGATAAAAACTGTGAGGAGTTTACACTGCCGTTAATAATAGAAATTTTTTCAAGATCTTATTCAATTTGAATGGCTTTTTAAAACCAAATTGATTGTATTAAGCGTCTCCAAACATAATTTGGATCTACATCGTTTCAAACTGTGTTTAGGAAATCATCAACGGTACCCCGCTAGTTGCTTCTGTGGTAAAAAAGTCACTACTCGGAAGTGTTTATTTGATTTTCCCTCTTAATTTATAACGCGTATTATAAACAACACTTAATTGGTGGACAAATGAGGTCAAAAGCCAGCATAAACAACACAAAGAAGTACATTTTTGTCGTAAACCAATAATAAACCAGGTTCAGTAATATTTAAATCATCATTACCAGGAATTAGGTCCTTGTATTTCGTGATAATAAGTGTATACATCCATGTGTGTAAAGCTGCATTATCTGTTTCGCAATTCAGAATTTTGGAAACTGATTTGAAACGAAATATATAATAGACTTGTCTAATATTGTGACCTTTCTACGTCAGTTTCGCACTTTAATTCCTATGGGAGTCTCGCTGTACGATTTGTTAACAAGACATGATCTTACACATTACAATGACACTGTCCAAGTACCGTACCCTCCTAGCGGACGAAATGAGACCAGATGATGAAGAAGAAAAGCCTTAAGGGTTTTACAAATAAGATGTTTAACAATGTTTTATAGGCCAAATTAGTCCTTACTTACTATATTTATGTAATCTTAATATTTTACTTTCTACACATGTAAACTGACCGCATATAAATTGAACGTCATTCGAACACCAGAAATTTCTTTTAAAAATTTGATAAAATATATAAAGACATACAATAACGAAAGTGTTTCATCAGACTGACGTTATTTAAACTTGATGAGCAGTCTCAGTGCATGCTAAGTTGACTTCAATTTCCAGATAAATTGTGAAATTTCACATCTACAACCTTTTTTTGCATGAATTCAAATTCTCTATAAAGTGAAATATGTTTAGCAAGAAAAGTTACATGTTACAGAAGGTACATTAACAGATTCGCAAGGATTTATTTGATGTTTTTTTAAGTTATCAATTGCAGTAGAACAACTTAGGTATAAGCTAGATAATAGAATGCATTTGTGTATAGAAATCGATTATATACGACTACAATTAGAAGAGTCTGAAGACAGAGAGGGATTTGAGAGTTTTGATGATATTATTTTAGCATTTATTACTGGAAGTTTACATGCGTCGGAAACGGTCAGTTGGAAAACGTTGAAAGATTGCCACTGCATTTTCAAACCAGGTTCTGAAGTGCACCTATCTATTCTGCTAGTTTTTTTCTGAGCTCAAACATGTTCAAGCTGCTCTTGCTAATCACTTTAAACACCCCAAACAATCCACATTCCTAAAATATTTTCTTATGTATGCAAACACATAAAGGCATATAGCAAATATGTGCATAAGCCAGAGCACAGAAGTTTAATATTCGAGATCACAAGGGCAGAAATACAATACAGTTATCAAGCGCATGAGTTCTATTTGTGATTTCTATAGAAACCTTTTACATTCTTGGACTGCTGCCCGTTTCGAACAAAAATAAAGGCCAACGAAGCAATCAACTGTTAAGGAGATGACCACTAAGCGTGCAAAGGGCAGAATAATATTATGTCGGTAACCTTTGATGATTTATTTATGGCTTTTATGAACAACTAGAATAGATGAAAACTTCGAAAGAACACTACCAATATGAAAATATTGCATGTCGGTTTGATTTGATTGAGCCAGTTCATGGGCAGTATTCTAAATGCATATAACTGCCCAAGCCGGCTATAGAATTGGAATTTAGAATTTTCACTATTATAATAAAATACTTGTCACTATACACATTTTCTCGAATAGCTTTAAAACAAAAAATATTTTAGTATTTTGCAATGAATATGTAAATCAGCGATTGAACATATGTATTATATTTCTTAACTGATTGCATACTACGTTTAGTTGCCTGCAGAGCGTAATACTTGTATGAGGTAGCATGGAAAGCGCCTTTTCCAGTTCATTTACAACAACAACTATAAATGGTTTTAACATTATGCCTTAAAGATGTCACAAAAAGAATATGTCATCTTGCTCGCAAAAGAATATTTTAAAAACAAAATCAACCAAATTTGGTCAATCTTAAACAATGCAATTGTTGTTTTAGCCAGTATATGCCATTGTGGGCCTAAAGCAACAGTTGTCGAACTTCAGAGTTTTACATACAGAATATAAAATTGAAAATATCATACGAGTATTATTTAATTTAGACATGTATATACGGGTCATTAGTTTCTTGCTTAATTCTTCATATGAAAAGTTAAGTGAATTTCTCAGGAGATACAAACACAATAAAGCTGACTTGTACTCAAATCTGTTCATTCTGTTTGATCACGAAACCACAGCATTTTATTACAAGTCACATGACGATGAAAAACTTTGTCACAACTATTTTCCGGCGGGGCGTGCTCGGGTTGTTATGGCTAGGCGTTGTCGCCATTGTTTGCTGGTTTCCCCGCTAGAAAAAAAATATAATTCCACCTTTGGAATTTAAGTGACCGACAAAGTTGTTTGTATAACCTTATTTAAAAATGTTATTTGAAAATCATATATATACATGTATGAATTCAGCTTGAAATGCTTTGATTCAAAATGTCATCTTGTCATCTTTTTTGTAACTTGATGATGTTTTGATTCTTCTTTATTTGCCTTGGTCTGAAATAAATTAATTATCTGTCATTCACCATCGGCATCGCATTGCAATGTCAAAAAAGGAAATTAAATAGACAAATGGAATACACTATATATAGAACACCGACTGACATAGTTTTAGGACTAAAACTTCCCAGATACAGAGAATTTCATGTAGTGCGAAAACGATACAGACATTAATCGATTCAAAGACGATCGCTACATGTTGTTTTAACATATTTTCTACAAATAGATTTAAATAATATTTTTTATAAAATATTTAATATATAAAAAAATAAAAGAAAAATGATATGTCAGCAGGCTTTTGTTATTTTACCATAGACACATACACATTCACCCTTATGGCTTTAGGCAGGAGTTTAAGAGTTTATAAAGGTTTTTGTGGAAATCTTGTAAACAAACCTAAGGGCTCGATTTGTTTATTTGATTAGACCTGATTTGACTCCAGGTGCTATAGTCTCGGTTAGATCATTGAGTACCCGCCTCTTTGACTTTGCAATGCTATTTGCTTATTATGTTTTATATGTTTGTGTGGTTCTGAACGCAACCTTGATGAGCTGATGGGTTAGTTGGAGTTATTTCACCAAGACAACTTCTACTTGTTTGTTGATATGAGAACCTGTTGGGACAAGTGTGAGGTTGATGCACCCTAGATACTGGTTAAATCCCCCGAGGTCAATTTGATTTGCCACTGATCGTTCCAATCGGTAACCTCTCGGGTTCTCATTTTTGTTTTGTTTGTGGTGTCTGTTTTGAAGCTGATCATTTTATTAACCATGCTCTCTCTTTCACTTCTTCTTAGCTGTGTGGGGAGACTGTGTCTACTGAATATGGCGATTCCTGATATGCATATTTCACTTTTTTGTAAATATAATATATAAAAATGAAATTGTCTGATTATATTTTTCAAGAAAAAATGTGTCTTGATCCTGATTAGTTTTTAATCAGGTAATATCAATTTTAAGGTTTGCGATTATTAATTGAGCTTATAAAAAGTATCGGAAACCACGCGTTTTCTATTAAATTAAGTGCGGTTATCTTTGTGCATAACAACTTCAATTACCTCTTGTTCTCTTGTTGAAAATGACAAAGTGTTATAAACACCGTTGGGAATTAATGTCTTTATCATGGTAAATTCACGTGTTTATATAATTTATGGAAGAACAAATTGTTACAATAGAAAGAATTGATAGCTAGAACGTATAAACTTGTATCAGACTGCAGCTGTTGGTAGAATCTAATCCTACAAGACATTTGGGTTTTATGATGTTTGTAATTAAAACCTTTTTCGTTGATGGTAACGCAGCTTTATCAATTAGTCTTTGCGGACTCCTGTGATGACATGTCTATTTAGTTTTACTTTATAACATTTTTACAGATGTTTAATGTTTCACTTCTTGTTTAATGCTTAAACAAAAGTGATTTATGCAAAAACATATTTATACTTACCATATTGTAGTTTGCTAGAGATAAATAAAGAAGAGAATTGTTTGATCTTTGTCATAAAATATTAACATGTTTACACTGTTGCTCGAATAAAAATATTAAAACCGATACTTAAATATATCAGAATGATTTTGTAAAATCTACAAGTTCTTATGCTTTCTTTGAATTCATTGTTATTTGAATTAAATTATCCAAAGTAAAAAAAAATACGTTAATGTTTTAAGAATAACCTCAAACCCAAAGGTTCTCTTTTTCGTTTTTTCGGCGTTAGCTGCCTAAGCTCACTTTTGACCTAGTTTTTCGATCAATGAAATGTTGTAAATAATACTCGTATTCTATTATTATGCAGAGGGAAAATGAAATAAACTATTTCGATTGGTAGCTATTTACACCAGAGAGGCATCTAGCAGGGTGGAGAGGTATCTAGTGGGATTTTTATTATTATGCAGCGGAAAAATCAAATAGATTATTTCGATTGGTTGTTAGTTGGTGTTGTATTGGAGAAAACATATTTATGATTTAAATAACCAGTTAAGTCAATATTGATGGCTTAAATACAATTTTATATGGAATAATCTTTGGTGTCAGATAAAAACTTGCGTACAGTACACAGTGTAAAACGAAAAGGAAGTGTAGATATTTCTATGTCTTACTGGTTCCTTGCTAGTTCCTTTGATACTGATTGTTAATTTCAAGTTCAAAATACAAGTTCATTGTAGTGTAGTGGCTAACACCCTCGCCTCGCAAGCGTGAGGCCCCGGGTTCAATACTCAGTACTGACACTTTTTTAAAAGTTAATTTACGTAAAAGTTGGTAGACTTCGCTCTTGTAACAGGATGTTTTTATTTATTTATATTAAATTTCAATGACATTTATTCATCTTGAGTTCTAACTCTACAAGAGGTATTTTATTGAAACTGAATAAATGTAGATCAAGACTTAATGTAATACATTGCTTCTTTAATCGACTTGTTATCACTGTATGAAATTGTTGCAACAGCTTCAACATTTTTTTGAAAGACACTTTAAATGAATTTATAAGTTGTCATGATTCGGTCGCTTAATCTCTTGGTCATACTAAGAAGGCAGGAGGGTTCGTCAACAGCTATAACAAGTAAAATAAACTAAATAAACTGTGTCTGCTTCGCCTCTCTGTATTTCTTTCTTTCTTATATACATGTATATATAAATCTTTTCCATCGACGCCGTTTATCTTTTTTAAAGATATTTCTTGTTTGTTGTCCTTTTTGAAATGAATATTCTCATAAACGCATGCTCTCATTTCCTCTCTACATTTTGGCTGCGTGAAGAGGCTTTGTTTTCTGGGTGTGGAGATTCCTTATATGCATATTTCACTTTATATAAAAATAAAAATTAGTAGAGCAGGAATGAAAGTGATCGAATGAGCATATTTTTGAAAATAACAAATGAGCTCTGCTATGATTAAGTTTACATGATTATTGTATATGATTTGATGAGAGATATTTATTCCAGTAACTTAAAAAGGAACAGTTGAAAAATTACTTAAATTTTGATTTGATCATACATTCAAGCATTATGAATTTGGATGTCTTGATTAAGTAAAAACAACCTATTATAAATCAACCAATAATGACAATTAAGACAATACAAGTTTCGGTCGACTTGATAGAACCCTGTAATGAACAGATTATGCATTTCCCAATCACTGGTATCGACACATATACTCGTGAAATTTTTTTGTGTACAAATTATAATAAAAATGGCGAAAACGTCGTGGACTTTATAATTTCCTAACTGCATAATTGATGCCAAGTCAGTTATGCAGTTGATGATGATTGGTGAGAAGAAATATATATCACTTGAAATTCCAGAAATTCATTTGATGATCAACTACAATCCATTATTCTTCTCATAGTATTACCACTGACCTTTTCAAAGTGGTAACCCATCCGGTTTTGAATCTCACTGGTTGAGAGTGATATGAAATTGATTATTTTTAAACCCATACTGTCCTTTTCTCTCTACGTTTTGTGTGCGTGGGACGGCTGTGTTTCTTTTGTGCGATAATTCCTCATATACGTACTGTCTAAGCTCACTTTTGACCTAATTTATTAACATATGAAGTGTTGTAAATAATACTCGTGTTCTATTATTCTGCAGAAAATGAAATAAACTATTCGATTGATAGCTTTTTAAACCAGAGAGGCATCTAGCAGGGTGAAGAGGTATCTAGTGGGATTTTTAAACAATTAGTTAACACTTTTTGAAACGACTTTTGCTGTGACATTTAGATCTTTGCTATTCTGTTTAGGCGAAGGATGTTGAAATGAAGCACACTTTAGTACTCGTCATTGGTTAGGTTTATTTGTCAAAACAATACAGTCACTCTTTATCAATCTATCCAAAATGAAAGTGAAAATAGATGGAACTGCCTTCTGGCAGCTGCATATAATATGCTAAGTGATATAAACAATGAGTTCGCAATTTAAGTCTTGACATCTTCATTAAATATATTTTATTCTGTCAGCAGTTGATATATTATCTAATACATTATGTTATTAGAATAAACAAAACCTAGACCTTTTACAATACGTTTCTTATATAAAATTCATATTTTATCACGACCGAGAACTGTACGATGTGCTTACTTGTCTTAAATCTGGCAACTACATGTACGTGTAATATGTTACGCGAAAAAAACGTCGAGTCCGCTGAATCCATGAAATTCTCTTCAATTACAAAAAGAAAACAATTAAACTCTTTATTACTTTTTATTGCCAACAATGATTCTTAAGATCTTTACTGAATTTATTTATAATCTTGGTAATTGATACATTTTCTTTACCTTGTTTGTTATGATTAAGATATTAATAAAGTCAAGACCTTTAAAATACGTTTTCATAATTATTAGATTCATATTCATAATCAATACTTACATTTATTTATCTGTTCCTTATTACATTTTGTATGTGTGGCATGTTATTAAACATTCAAATCTCAGAAATTTTATTAAAAAGTCATTGTCTAGGATTTTCAATGAAATGATTTCATTTACACGTAAATCTAGATGAAGTGAATTATAGCATCTTTAAACTGCATAAATTCATATACATTCTACGCCATTTATCTTTTTTAAAGATATTCCTTTTTTTATAAATAAAAACAGGTAGAGGAAGGTTTGAAGATATAAACAAAAGCATTGAATACGCAAATCCAGAAAACAAATCCTCTACACATAATCTTCAAGAGAATAGAAAGAAAGAGAACAACATTTTTTCAATTCCCCAAAATAATGACATTACAACCATATCATTTTACAACAAAATGCTCTGAAACCTTTCATACGTATATGTTTATTTGATAAACATTCCAATATCAGGTTCAACGTTGACATTAAATTGTTATTTTATAATCCAACTTAGGGTCATAAACAATCAGTTTAATAATATTTGTATTACTTATTCATTCCCGCTTTCAAAGTTACCTTTTAATCTATTTCGCTGATTTGACATAAAAATGCCAAACACTCATGGGATATGTCGGAAGGTCCCTGAATATGTCTACAAGAGCTTGATCCTTGTCATCTTATATTATCATGAGCATTTTATTAGATATCGATGATATTCTTGGTTCCTAACTTGCTTTTTTTCCAAATAAGCAAAACGAACCGAAATAATTTAGCTCAGCTTATATTTGATTGATGGCTGTTTTACAGTGACTCTGCCGCCTTGGAATGACACACTATATCCGATGCTGACTTCCCAATACATAGGGAACATTCCGGTCAATGCTCAGAACTTTGATGTGGGTATTACAAGATCAGATTACGACAAAGTAAAGAAAGGTAACCACTCTCTGTGTAACAGTGGTTTAGGTATACATGCAACATTTTAGGTCAGTCAAAGTTAGGCCTACTCATTGTAATCATTTTGTTGTAGTTTTAAACTATATGTATGATATAGGTCCTGTTATTTGTCCGAGGGCAGTCGTGTTGGCCAATACGACTGTCCCGAGGACAAGTAACTGGGCCTTTACCAAATCACTTATTTATTGACAATTTTATTAAATAACTATTTATAATCTGAAATAGTTTCATTTTAAATGTTTTAAAATCACAGGAATATAAATAGAAAGCTTCATCGATCGACAAAAAATACAAGGTGGCGGCCATTTCAGCTTAAATCTATATCACTTTTTGGTCCTGTTCTAGCAGCCAATCAAATTGCTTAAAATGCGGGCTATATGACCTTTCGGCCCCGGGCCGGGAAGTGATAAAGATATTATTGTCCCGCTTATTTGAAATGCCACTGCATTATTATGCCATTACAGTAAACAAGTTACAATGCTGATAATAAATAGTTATTTAACAATAATCTTTACAAGCACAAGCGACGACATTACACACAACAGTTTTTTCGTTTCACTTCGTCATGAGAGGTTTTGTCTGGCGGCTTTAAATGTCACAATCTTATTTTATTCACTGTTTATAAAAGTACTGATCTTATTAAATTATTTCATTTATTTTAATCATCAAATGGGGAGTAACATCAAAGCCAGAAACCTTTCGTTTTAACTATCCAATTTGTTTGTTACTAATGACATTTCTGACGGTAAAAGTAAAGATTACATTTTCCTTTAACAGTTATATAATTATACAAAAAATCTGTTGCAGTTATAAAGTAGGCGTGATGCTTTATGTAGGTAACTGCATATTAACAATACTGTCTGGGCAATAAATCAAAATGTTCATAATCTTATTAGGAATAAATTCTTGTTTGAAACATAAGCAACATTTCTTACAGCGGTAGACATACTGAGACACCAAAATACTCATGTCGTCATCGGACCCTTCGATGTACCGGTATGCCTGGCAACAGAAGCGTTGAACATCACGTACATTGCCATGACAGAAGTAAATTTAAAACATACAAATTGTACGTTCCAACTTATGCCAAAGCAAGATGACTTTAGTGAAGCTATTTTGGATATGGTTGTATCGTATAAGTGGGAGCAAGTCAGTGTCTTCTTCGACGATGATAAAGGTAAATATTAGTTTGATTCTGCTTCAAAACGAGTATCGATATATGTGTGAATAATTTTAAAAATGTTACACAGGAATGTATACGGCCTGAGAACTTATATTCATTCCCATTTGTTCAGGAGCATTCAAATATTTCATAGAAAAATAATGAAAGTTCTGTTTTTGATGTTTTACATAAATTGTGTTTATATCGTCTTGTATGTTTTAAAAGAAACTTGTTTTCTTTTTTCAATACTGTTGATGTTTGTTCTAGTTACCTTTGTTTTTTCTTGTGTCTTTTTAAGTATTTAATTGATTATTTGCTGGTCTTATAGTAGAGGTCGAAACAGCTGTATGTGGATATTCTTGTAACATGTTAAGCACCATCTGAACCTTAAAAATACCCCCCAATGAAAATGTTAATATCATCTGGATTATGTTCCAGTGTAACTTAGTGAATAAGTAAAGTTTATTTATTTACTATTCATCACTGATTGAAAAAACAACTTGTATATAATATATTTGCCCCACGATAAATTGATGAAAAGGGAACGATGACTGATTACTATGAACAAAATCCCTATTCGTACCATCGCAATCGCCTCTCCTCTCGTGGTTATCAAGACATAAAAAAATTGTAGATTGATATTGTACAAGGAAAACACGGATTCGAATAAATCTGACTACTGAAAAATGCCATGGTCATTCAAATTTATTAATACTTAAAACCAATTCTTATTTGCAACTGATAAGTAATCATCAATAACACTGTTTGTATGATGTCTAATATCTTACAACACTTACTTAAATGAGCATTCAAAGTGTTTACTAAAAGATATTTCTATATAATTATTTCCTGTACAGATTTAAATAACTAAATGTGATACCATGCTGTACATATTATTACCAAGATCAGAGTTCATGGCGTAATGATACAAGAGACAGAATATTGGGGTAATTCATAACAATGAGAAAAATCGCAACATTAATAGATGGCAATAAGATATATAATAATCACCTACATCTAAACTAACTAGCAAAATTTCAAAATCCACCTCTTTTCAGTAACTTAAAGAAAATGACCTTTTATTCTGACTGGATAGAAACCGTTTCTTTGATTTCTATTTGTTGTGGTTCTAACAATGTCTCTATTCTAAATAAATTGTTTCCTTTTCTGTCCATATTTTTGAATGTAACTTTAACCTGTATGTATATTAGTTCTAAAGTTAGCTTTCTGTTGAGCTTTTTGAGGGATCCTGTTTAATTTGGATCTTTAGGCCTAGTAAGGGTAAGAACCAGCATCAAAGATGTGACAACAACTATCTCGCAAATTCTCTACCAAAATACAATATCCAAGCGATCTTGACAAACGAATTTCAACAAGAGAACGGAAATGGTTAAACTTATTGACCAAGTTTAGTTTATGAATTCGTTATCAATATAACGTCGTTAAACATCGCTCACAGCTAGAGGCATTATCATTTGAAATTCACAGTAGCGATATTTGGGCAGTGTGGCGGCCGTTAAAAGTCTCCCCGTGCATATAGTCAGAACTGTTATCAGTAAAATAACCCGTCACCGATGTCATGCAGTGATTGTTACGTACATCAGGGCTCTCCGATCAACCTTTTTGGGGGTTGTCCCGGCTATCTCAGTTGGTTGCGTCGCAGGAATTGCAGGGCTAGGCGATGTCGCCGTGACGGTGCGGGTTCGCTCCCAGCTAGAGGCACTATCATTTCAAATTCACAGTAGCGCTATTTGTGCAGTGTGGCGGCCGTACAAAGTCTCCCCGTACATATAGTCAGTACTGTTATCGGTAAAATAACCCGTCACCGATGTCATGCAGTGATTGTTACGTATATCAGGGCTATCCGATCAACCTTTTTTGGGGTTGTCCCGACTAGCTCAGTTGGTTGCGTCGCAGGAATTGCAGGGCTAGGCGCTGTCGCCGTGACGGTGCGGGTCCGCTCCCAGCTAGAGGCACTATCATTTGAAATTCACAGTAGCGCTATTTGTGCAGTGTGGCGGCCGTAAAAAGTCTCCCCGTACATATAGGCAGTACTGTTATCAGTAAAATAACCCGTCACCGATGTCATGCAGTGATTGTTACGTATATCAGGGCTATCCGATCAACCTTTTTTGGGGTTGTCCCTGCTAGCTCAGTTAGTTGCGTCGCAGGAATTGCAGGGCTAGGCGCTGTCGCCGTGACGGTGCGGGTTCGCTCCATGCTGGAGGCACTATCATTTGAAATTCACAGTAGCGCTATTTGTGCAGTGTGGCGGCCGTAAAAGCCTCCCCGTACATATAGTCAGTACTGTTATCAGTAAAATAACCCGTCACCGATGTCATGCAGTGATTGTTACGTATATCAGGGCTATCCGATCAACCTTTTTTTGGGTTGTCCCGGCTAGCTCAGTTAGTTGCGTCGCAGGAATTGCAGGGCTAGGCGCTGTCGCCGTGACGGTGCGGGTTCGCTCCCAGCTAGAGGCACTATCATTTGAAATTCACAGTAGCGCTATTTGTGCAGTGTGGTGGCCGTAAAAAGTCTCCCCGTACATATAGTCAGTAGAGGCACTATCATATAAAACATAAGAAGCAAATAGCATTGCAAAGCCAAAGGGCGGGTACTCAATGATCTTACCGAGACCAGAGCACCTAGAGCAAAATCAGTAAGAACACGATGACAGGGATAAAAGAAACAAATTGAGCTTCTAGGTTCTTTTAAGAAAAGATTTCCCCATAAACCTTCATAAACTCTTAAACCCCTGCCACCGTCGTGCAACCAAAGAGGTAAGCATAATGATCAACTGTAGATGGGTTAATCACAAGGCCTGCTGAAAATACCATGTTGGTAGCCTTTCTTTTTAAATTTACAGATGGTTTTTACGAATAACCGGGAGAAATTAACATTGCCCTTTATCTTCTTAAGTTTATAAATTAAATCTCCATAAAAACTGGCTGTGAATACTTTGTTGCAATAGTGATTTTAAACTGCATTTGTATTTATGAATTACATCTGGGTATCGGCGATAAAACTTGCAAAGGTTTTCCTTAATTGGTGATACCGATAACCTTGTTTTAAAAGTTTTTTCTGTAATGCAATGATTAAGTTTATTGAAATCATTCACATCGTTGCAAGCTCTTGAAAAAACATAAGAAGCTAATAGCATTGCAAAGCCAAAGGGCGGGTACTCAATGATCTTACCGAGACCAAAGCACCTGGAGCAAAATCAGCAAGAACACGATGGCAAGGCTTTTTTTCAAATGCAGCTTTGTTTGTTGTTTTTTTTTTACAGTTGACTGTTAAATAGAAAGTAACAGAAATCGCGGATCTGCAAAATTTGTACAAATAACTTGAAAACTCTACGACTTTATCCGCAAACAAGCAATTTCTTCCAATTATACACACTAAAGGCAATTTCCATGTCTGTATTACCTCATTTATTTCCTTTATTCCTCACCCATCATTCTTTCGTGACATTTCACGCGCAAACAAATGGAATATTAAGCCTGACGTATCACGGATGAACATGATTTTATGGAATAATCGCTGTTTCTGGACTAAAAAATAATGGCATTTTAAGCCATATTGATTTGGATAACGTTAAATAAATGTTTATTTTATCAAATTGGACATGATATTATACGCTGGTAAATGATCGTTATAATTTTTCAGTAACTTTTTCTGCTGATGATTTCCTTAAGCGCTCTATGCCATAGACATTTGTATACATTGTAAAAGATAGTGTTGTTTCACGATTTTTGCTTAAAAATGTGAGACATATACTCACACTTGCACACACTCATGTTGTTGGACGAGAATCTTTCTTGTTCTCATGGTACAAGTACATCTGTTTATCACAAAATCATGCCTTAAAATCGACGCTGATATATAGTTCTCTTTCTTCTTTTTCTTTTCTTCTTTTTTAATTCCACTGTATTCATACCGTTATAAGCATCCAGATGCGCTCTTGTTGAGAAAGGCACTAAGTTAACAGATCGACATATTTTCAGTTAAGGGCTTGCCACACTCCTCCCAATCCTGTTCATCGATAAAAAGAAAATTATCAAAATCTCAATAATGGCAATATGCCGTTCAATGAAACTTTGCACAAATCAATGTTACTAATGCATCTCGATTTTGCATACAATAAGACACGTTAGAACATTAAAGAAAACAAGCTAGACCTTGAAATTCCTTAAAATTCTATTTACATAAATTTACAAAACATAATTTTAAATTCCAACGTGAGTGCAATGTTACTGACAAGAAAATGTTGTGTACTTTGTAAAAAACTTTCAACTACTAAAAGAGAAATCAGTGATTGTCATCCGTTTACGCGACCAGGAATCGACCAGAAAATTGAATGTCAAACACACTTTTACTAATATTTCGTAAAGTTTACATATGTTAGTCACGAGGACACAATAAATTGTTGTCAGTATCATATTACTCATGTGGGCATTTAAAATGATGTTCTGTGTTATTTAGTTTTTGTGAATTTATGTAAATAGAAGTTAAGGGAATTTTTAGATCTCGCTATTTTTCTTTACTGTTCTAACGTGTCTTACCATCTGCAAAATAAAGATACATTAATAACATACATATGTGCAAAGTTTCATTAACGGCATTTTGCCGTTATTGATATTTTTTATCGATGAACAGGATTGGGATGAGTGTGGTAAGCCCTTAAGTCTGGTAAAATTAATGCACTAAAGACACAAGACAGTAAACTCGCCTAACTTTTGTCTGTAATTCGTTTTTATAAAGACAAAGACTTTACTACATATCTGTGATCAATTGCCGATCATTGATTTAAGCATTGAAACTTTTAATTATTGACTTTGGAGCAGTTTGGCTTGAGTTATCTTTAATTTTGTGAAAATACTTTCCATGTAACAAAAGGTCAAGCAACCAAATAGACTGTTAGGATTGCTTATTATGTTTGAATAGGAGCCCTCATTTGTAAGAAAAACATAAAGCCTTGTTAATCGCCAGCACTTTGTTTAAATAATTCAATTACAAATTTTATAATTACATATCTTTCAATGAAAGACTGTGTTAATTTCAGTCTGAGGTGATAATTAAATGGGATTGGATTCATTTAACATGCATATGAAATATATCACTACATATTAAAAGGACATTGAATGATTGCTTCCAAGATACATCAGTTATTTTCGAACCCTATTTTAACATAGGCATGGAACGAAACTAGCGTATATATACAGATATAATGGATTCTAATTGTTATGGTTGTGCAAAAATGTTCCATATCAGGAATGGCCACATCCAGCAGACACAGCCTCCCCACAGCAAAATTAGATGTCAAAAAAAAAATAACGGAAGCGGAAGTGAGAACCCGAGGGGATACCGCCTTGGAACGGTCAGTGGCAAAACAATTTGCCACTGGGGGTATTAACAGGTTCTAAGGTGCACCGACCTCACACTTGCCCAAACAGGTTCTCATATCACAAATAAAGCACAAGTTGTCTTATTGAAATAAGTCCGACCAACCAATCAGCTCAACAATCTTGCATGCAAAAGAACACAAACATATAAAACATAACAAGCTAATAGGATTGCAAAGCCAAATGGACGGGAACTCAATGATCTTACTGAGACCAGAGTATCTGGAGTCAAATCAGCAAGAACACGATGACAGGGATGGATACAAGAAACAATTCGAGCTTCTAGGTTCTTATACAAAATTTCCCCATAAACCTAATAATGTTGCCAGTTGTTTCAAAAACCTTCTCTGAATACCTAACTACATGTTCTTTTACAGCTGTAAGGAAAGATGTTAAAACCACGGATAATTTAGTAGTTGTGCAATAACTAGAGTTTGCAATAACCTTGTTTTTACGCTGTTTTGTGCATTTTAGGCAACCAATTCAAGATGTACTGTAGAACTGTGTAAATATGATAATCGCTTAGCCTTGAGCCAGGCGGCGTGACTAGTTATTTGCATTTTTACTGCTCGAAACATACTAAGTCAAATCGACCCTGCAAACTTGTCTTATTTGTACGATGAAGAGTCTTTTAATGTTCCCAATTTCTTCTCTCCATACGCGTTTCATTAAGTTAAAACGAAGCTTTACTAGATGATCTTGGAACTCTGCTTTGGAATTTCAAAGTTCTGTTTCTATCCATATTCTGATATTTGAAAACGTATGTTTTATATTGTGTTATTGTGAATATGAATGTTTAATTTTGTGTTGTTTACTTGACTGAATGTGGCGATTCCTGATATGCATATTTCACCTTTTTTTGGAACGTTACACACTATTACCTGATCTAAGTAAATACAGGTTGGTCGCACTCTTGTCAAGTAATAATTCGATATGATCTGTTCTATTGAAATATCCAATTTTGCTGCGTTCTTATGGAACTTTATCTTTAAAATAACCATTTCTCGTTTGTTTTATTGTGTTTATACTTGAAGAAATAATTTAAAAAGACAAAAATGAATTTGTTTAGTAATACGTGTTATGTAGAAACAGTAAATTTAGTAAATATTGTTTAATAGTTGTCTGTATAAATTGCAACATGGCAACGTGTGTTTCTCGTTTTGCTTAGACAATATCATAATATTCTGTTGGCCTGGCCCCCAGTATCTCAAAAAATCTTTTTCAAACTAAAGTTTCAACTCGACATCGTTATCCAAATTCTAAGTACATATAGGTAGTAAACATTGGAATACTTGATCAAAATATATATAATATTCCCATTATCATTAAAACTTTTAATAGCAGTAAGTGTTGCAAAAGATATAATAAATATGCGTTACGTACAAACAAAAATATTTGTGTATACACTCAAATTGTTTTGGAAATTTTGGCATAAAAATAAACGGAAAACTGCATTTATAAACTTAAATAAATAATAACTTATTTTTTGTAACCTTATTTTATCAAGTCAGTTGTGAATGATCACCATTTAAAAATATCACTTTGAGATGAAATTAAAATACTACTCATTTTTAAGGTAACATTTGAGGCATAGGAGTTACCACTGAATATTCCATGAAATTCTACCCCATGTATTTCATTAATTTAAAAGTTTCGGATATTCTAATAGAAATATGATCTAACGACCATGTGTTTACCATCTTTCGGTAATATCAGCTTGATGTTAACCTGCTGTTGCAAATAATTCAGTGACATTCTATACATTCTAATGCACCGAAAATCGAAGAGGTTCGATGCAATATGCTTCACTATGAGAACACAATACATGTTTGCACGTTTTATATCCTGTCAAATCAAATGAACGTTCAAATTTTAGCTGTAAGAAAACACAAGAATCAAGCAATTAATAAAAATTAGAGTCCACTTAATCATCAGCCACTTGAACATGTACTTCGATATGCAAATTTGACCGGTCCACTGATGTACAGACAGGAAACATGGTTAGCAAAATTAATCTTAACATCGATATCCACTTAAGAGTTATTATGAAGCTAAATGGTTGTATGTATTGAATTTGTTCGGCAGACAAAACATTGATTTCTTGGATGCTTAAAGAGTGCAATACATTTAATTAAGTAGATTTTATAGCTTAATATCGGTGTTAGCCAAATTAATTCAAATATTATGGCGACTATTTGAAAGCATGTAAGAAGGATAGAGATAAACTTAATATCGAAAATCAAAATGTAAGAATTCCGAAAAATGCTTCGAATTAAAAAACGTTTTAGCACCTTATAAGAATTTGCGCGGAACAGTTTTTGCATCTTGACCAAATTGGGACTAACACCGTATACTATACGGTAGTAGCACCTTGTTTGGAGCTGAACTAATAATATCGGAAGTTTTTTATGTTAAAGAAGCATTCATTGAATTTTTTGGGATTCTAATAATGATCTGTCCATGCTATTCTTTTCGACCGATTCATCGCAGTAAATTAATAAGGTCTCAAAACAACAGTAAGAATTTCATTTTACGTGTTTCAACATTTCGGGGATGTTCTAAAGATACTTCAGAAACTAAATATACTTTTCAAATGTCGTTTACTAGCTGGAAGATTCCGTTTAACCTAACAGCCGTGGCAATGCATCAGGAAAATATATCGGTTTCGTAGAAAAAGAATTGACCACACCGTTACAAATCGTGTTTGTTATCAAACCAAGCGAAATTCATTCTGTTTACACATTACTCAGATCATAACTCACATGATAGAAAATCGTTTCTTTGTTTAGAAATTGCACTCTGTACTGGGGAAAGGGTTGCTTTGGTCGATTATACAACTTAGCTGATGTTATTCTTACAATAAATTTTAAATAGATCTAAAGCAGTTTGTTAACACCAGACTATATCATGGTATCTCGTTAAGTCATCTTTTCATAAAAATGTTAAAGATATCACTTCATATTTGTTTGGATATAAAACTTGATTTTGAAATTTGAAATATTTAAAACATTATCTTTTTTCATTAGATCTCGCGATGGTCGCGTCTTTTGTGCGAAGGCTGTGCCTGGTGTGATACTGATTTGGATATCGTTTATTCACCCCAATTATCCACTTTCTGCTTTTAATTTTTGTCTTTTTCATTCTCTGTGATATGCAGGATCTATATTCTCGGATTGAAGGTTCCATGTTCACCGCCATATGCATACCATCGCCTAAATTGTATTGTTTGCATGTGAAAGTATTTAGCTCAACCCGAGGCTAGGCGGCCAGGACAGTAATATGCATTTCGATTGTTGCCCACAAGCAGGGTAAATCAAACCGACCCTGCAAAATGTTCATATTTGTAAAGTTAGTTGGCTTTCAAAGTTTCGTTTTAATATTTTTTTACATTTGCGAAAATGTATTTTCCAGTTTCCATAATATCATAATTATATTTTCGCTTATGGACGCTAGATTATTTGCAAGTGGGCATTTTTTTTTCAAAACACTACACTACATTTGTTAAAAAATCAAAACGTTGATTAGTGTGGGCTTTGCTTCAAATCAACAAATAATTCACCACGTTGTCTACCTATTACTAAAATAAATATTAGAATTTCACAGCCCGACGAAGTTTTTTCTTTGAAGCCCTAAAATAAGCAAACCAAGTGTTTTAAATAGATTAAATAACTGCCATCCTTACTATATTCTGAAATAAGATAAACACATATGCGTTCCTCGTATTACAAAAAACGGATTGTCATTTTGAAATTCCTGTTCATCAGTATATTATATATTTAATGTTTATTATTATAATCCAGAAAATAGGTCAAAGAAACCTTTCAGTCGTGTTCATTGTTTTACAGAATGTAACATCTGTGTAATGTTTGTTAAGTGTAAACGCCTGATAACAATCCAGCCAATCACAAATATTTACTTAAGATAGGAGATGTTGTATAAAAGATATATCTTATAGGAATATGTTATTTTCTTTGATCAAGCTTGATGTGATAATATATTCATCTTTAACTTTATATATCTAGAATGTGCCTCCTAACATAACCAAGCAGAAAAGAGAGTGCAAGAATGATATGTAGAAGTCTTATAGATATGAATATGTCTCAGAAATCAGATTTGAAGATGAATTAACGAGTTTTCTAAGTTATTTTCTTTTTTTCTGAATTTTCTTTTTAAAACCGATATATACTTAACCTACAACTTCCAAGAAAAACATATCGGTGATCAAATTCCTCCAGATATTTACATTAAACGAAAATGTTTATGTACTAGAAGTTTACCGTGTTATTTTGTAAGATTTTCATGTTTGCTCAGTATATTATAATATAATGTTATTATTTTAGCAAACACAGCTAGTAGAAATGACCAAAGTGATAACTTATTATGCCCGCTAAAATACCTATTTGTAAAGAATAGTTTGACCGAGTAAGGCTAACTGTCCAAGTCACGGTGGTCGTTAAAATGAACATTTTGTCAGTGTGTGTCTCTCCATCCGCCCTATTTGAAATTTAAACAATACTATTGATGTCATTCATTATACAATGTATTAGAATTAACTAAAAATACTACACATATGTTTTAATTTGTGTTAATTTTGATTTTAACAAAATAATGGTTGATATTTCAAAATGACGGCCGTTTTGCATACGATTTATAAATGTGCATCTTTATATAAATAGTGAAAAACACAGTTTAAAAATTGGAAATAGAGTAAATTAATTATAAATGAAAAACGACAGAAATGTGTTTTAAAATATGTTTCCTCTAGCTTCATTCATTTATGCCTGCACACATCGCTCATCGTGACACTTAATTCGCAGACAAATAGCAAATAATGTCTGACTTATCACGATGGAACATCACAATATTTGATCAACGTTATTTTATATCTAGATTATGTTACAATATATTTGTTTATGTATCTCTACTTAATTGAATACATTCAAAAATGAATCATACCGCACGTTTATGTTTACATGTATAACGTCTATCTTTGAAGTGGTCCATACGAAAAACGGACTTCAATGATCGAATAAAAAATAAGAAGAGCTTTTGATTTTATTTATTTATTTATTTATTTATTTATTTTTTAACTTTTAGTCTTGGGCATTTCCAAGTTATTTGATATGTTGTTGACAAGATACGTAAATACACAACAATTACTACTAATATGAACTCAGCATTTTACTCAATAGACAGATCAATTTTAGCATTAGGCAATTTTTTATCATTTTATATAGATCCTAAGAACAACTTAAAATTATTTCAAAAAGACTTAATAAATTAATCAGCTTTTGAAGGATACTTATTCATAACCTAACTTTGTCTATCTATATTAGTTTATGTTGTTTAAGAAAGGAAGGAGATTTGAATTTTAAAAGTACGCAAAGTCATTTGGTACGTGTATTTTTTGTAAAATCGTCCGATTTACAAACGGGCGTATTAAACCTATTATCGTATAATCTGTTCTTGATATTGATAGAAAATTTAACAATTAATCCATTTACTGGACAATAATCCACTTTATCCAACTATAAAAAGCAAATGTGACTGGTCCCTGTATGTTCAGAGAGGAAACTTGATGAGCAAATAACATCAATAGCCGCTAAAGCTGTATAATGAGCCCAAATGGTCGCAGTTATTAAATTTGTTCTGATGGAAATTCTCCGTGAACACAACAACAGACAAAGAAAGAATTCGATTTCGCATAACTCATTGCGTCTGGTTAGGAACGCTTAAATGGCGTGGATATCAGATTGCTCCGGCAACATGATGCGCATCTGTTTGACATAGTTATTAAATCATTATATAATGCAGAAATATGGTTATTTCGAAAAAAGATAAGTATTGCATAATAATGATGTTTCCCGACAAATATTTGCAAAAAGACTCGCCTTTTCCTGCATTAGCAGAATTTTGAACATGTAAATTTTGTTTATTTTTTTCTAAGTGTTCTGCTCTCGGATAGATCGTATATAAGAGTACCTGCATATGTTGTTGACAAAGTGGGTCTGTTATTTTATCTTTTATTGATTTAATGCATGTAACACTCTCGGTGTACTTTCGCATTGGATAAAATTGCAAGTGATAAATCTACATTGATCAAAAGTACCAAAAATGATTTTGGTCGTTTAGGTTGTTTTTGTTTTGAAAATGCACTCAAAAGCTCAGATACACGGCTTTTATTTATGACATAATCTAACATCTGTACCAAAATAAAACCAAATGTTTATCAGGCAGTTGGAGTTCTAAAAAATAACAAGATTAAAATGTCATAAAAACACACTCATTTATAAACAGCTTATTAGATCGTTAATTCTATGTTTTGACAGCAGTCTTGCACAGGCAGTGATGTCATAAATTATCTTTTCTAGAAATTCCAAAAGCTGGATAATTATAACATGTGAAAATGGAATCTTCTGAACTACGAAGACCTGTCACCTGACAAACATTTTGTTTAAATAAGAATTGTTGTTTGATTATTTAATAATCGAAAAGCTTTATTTGAGCTTTCCTTTGCGTTTTCTCGAACAGTTTTTATCGAATGTAAATATTATGGGAGACTATCAAGTAATTCTTTGATTCTTTGGTAATCATTAACTTGCAATGCTCAGCAAGCCTCAATTTTTAAAAACTGATAACAAAATGACATCTGGTAAATATTGTTTTCAATCTACAAGATGATTTATTGGTAGATAAATGACATTTCTTTTGGGCTTCATAACGCTACTATAAAGCAGATTAGTTTTTGTTATGGTCTTTGTCCGGCGAAGAACCAGGACTGTTTCTATGTAAACCTTAGCTCAGCATTTGATTATATTCAAATAAATTATTTGTATATTTTGTTTCTTCGAGAGAATATGAACTATTTTTTAAGTTTTGGGGGACATTGCGCCCCTGTTTACATTATGGTATTACACTGAACAAAAAACGTACTGCAGAATACCGGGCTCACGGTCAGATGTTTAAATTTATCGAACGAATCTAGCCTGAAACATTTAAATATTTGTCTGATCAGTATTTTTGTATTAAAAATTTAATTTTTATCTGCACGTATATATATTTAATAGAAACTTGTAAACACATATCTTCATCAACATCACTATGATTTTTGAGAATACAAGCTCATCAAAATCTGATTTTGGAAACTAGTCTCATTACTACTGTTTATACTTTGAGAGTGGTCATTTTATTATTAATGTTAAATTTCAACGAAATCAGCAGGAGGACTGGAAACAATCAAGTCCAGGTCCAAGAAAAGTTATCAGTACACGAGAACTGAATTCAAATCCCCTGGTACATTTTCACCCAACATTATCATCCAATGTTCATGATGCTGGATTAAACTTACGCTTGTATGTCGAACTTCCTCTCATTTCTATACACTGACCGTTATTATATCAGCTAAGGGATTTAAACCATCGCACACTAATGCTAATTAAAACAAAACCCAATCGGTTTTCTTGTTATATTAGAATATGAAATAGCCTGATCGATGGTTATTCTGAATAAACAGGGATCGCGTGGATTTGAGATACTTATAATCACATTGTCTTTACTTTTGACCCAGGAATAGTTGCACTTAAACAAGGCAAATAAACGATAGCGTCATCTGTTTCTGACGTGTCTGCCTATATACATTATACAAATTATAATCCATAAGATGAAATAATTTCCAAAAGAAAAAAAAACACAAAGACGCTGGCAACTATTCGACGGGTGTTTACAAGTGTAAATCAGTTTACTGGCAGCATATGAACAAAAGTTTTTATAATCAGACTAGACTTTGTTTAATTGAAGATAATGAGAGTGTTCGTCAAGTAAATGATAGGTGACCGGCTTTTACTAAAACTTAAATCTGCAGTCCATTGATCAAAACATACAGGAACAATGATTCTTTCTTTTTACCAATAGATGTCTGTTCAAAGATTATAGCTGTAACGGTTGGAATTATTCACAAAATTATCATTGCTTTAACAGGTTGTTTTGTTCTTCTTACGCTTTAAACATATCATGATTCACATGTATAATGGCTTTGATATTAAATTAATGATTCTCATTTACAATTATAAATAATGAGAACCTTTGTCTGTTATACTCTGTAATTCAATTGATACATTATACTAATACCAAAGCCTACGCATTTGCTCTGACGTTGCATCATGCGTATGTATATTTCGGTATAAATAAAAAATGATTCGATTGGTTTGACACGTGTGCAATTACATAAATGTATAAGATTCCGTGATGGTTTGCTTATGTGTCTATGCTAGCTCATTATAATCTCTATCAAATTATGCTTTCCTCTCACAGTTTCGAGGCAGTTATCACTCGGGTTCCCTTATTGTATGTTTCTTGTGAGCTCTTTTGAAATAAAACAAAATAAAAACATATGCTTCTTTTTTTCTCTCTACACTGTTTGCGGATGATGTCTTATGTTCTTGCTCATCATTACGAAATTTGACATTTATAACCTCCAAAAAACGAAAATACAACAAAAATATAAATACGATACGCATAGAGAAATATTCTTATATAGTCGAATCAAGAACTAAACAATATAAAAATTTATGTAGTTATCTAAATACCGGTAACTTACTTTTCCGCTTCAGAGGCTATTTCTTTCAATAACACGGATTGAAAGCAGTTTCAATGTGAATAATCATTTATTATGCCTCCTTACATCATTCTTCCGTGACTTTTCGCGGGCCTCAATCATATTTAGCCTCACGTATCACGTATGAACATCTTGAATTTTGTATCAAACTATAATCTAAACATTCTTAGTTCTGGATAACACAAATTTATGTAATTACATATTGCTCAACACCTGCAAATTGGAGTGTACTCATAACATTATTTCACGAAAACAAATCAGTAACACGATTTTTTATGAAGTGCTTTACGCAATTATTCGACATTTGAAAAGATAAAACTGATGTTGGCTTGATATAGAAATGATTTATAAAACAGTGATTAAAATACTCTAGTGCATTCGAAAAATGTTTTGATATGTTTTGATGGGGTTTTTTTATATAATCTGAGCCTGTTTTCAAATTTGTTTGGAATTTTATTTTCGGCATTTGATGAAACTACAATGAATCGTCGTATTTCGCCTCCACAAAGTACTAATCGATTGAAATTGCGGATTTATTTTTACTGATAACGTTACATGCTGACATCTATGTGTAAGGAGTGTTGTTTTTTTTAATAAAAAGTGCATTATCAATGCATTTCAAAATATAAAATCTAAGACAGGTTTGTGAAGTTGGCGGCCTAGCGACCTTGCTGCGTGAAGTTGGCGGCCTAGTGGCCTGGCGGCGTGAAGTTGGCGCCCTAGTGGCCTGGCGGCGTGAAGTAAGCGGCCTGGCAATACGCGAAAAAAAACACTTTATATTCGAAAGAAAGCTTATAATCAAACATTTATCAAAAATAATATTTAGCTTTAAACGAAAGTTACCTATTTTTAAAAAGCACACATTTATAACATAAATGCAAGTGTTTAACTTGAACATAAGAATGGTCCATTTGAAGAAGACCCATTTCCATATCTACCAGAACCTACAATTCAAAACATAAATACACTCTTATTTTTTGTTGCGTTAAATACCGGCGTTTGGGATGGATCGAATCTTTACTGTTTACAACTGTAAAATATGCGATCTTGGTGATTTAATTTCAGGTGCTCTCTCACTTCTTCTCTTAAACTGCTTACATTTAGAACAGAAGGTTGGCATTAAATAAACAAACGGGATTTATTATGTTTATACAATCATCATTACATCAACAGCCGCGGGATAGGAAATCGTTTCTTTACTGACAAATTGCAATTTTTATGAACTAACCATTAAGAGGTATATATGCATTTGAAAGCCACATGGCTCAAAAAAGGAAATGTCATAAAATCGTCAGTAACGTGTATATTATACGTTAATGAGGACTGCGTCCTTTTATTTAAATATAGATTATGAATACAGAAGTAATTTTGAACAATTTTGTGCGATTCTGCAATTTTGAAATAACTAAGCTGTTAGACAGAAGTATCTTCTAATGTTTCAACTTTGAAGAATGTACCCCAATTCCTTGCGGAAAAAAATAAACTTTATGATCGGTGTGTTAAATGTTTTTGTTAAGCAAAATACCTTTATGGTCCATTAGCATATGTATATTAAACAGATGGAAAGGTATGTGGAGATTATAAAATAATAGAAATATAATTAATAATATTTAAATTTATGTGATATTTACCTACAACGATTTTAGTTTAAGTGTTTTAACTGCGTTGCAGATTTTGAATATCATCATTTCTTGATACCATCAAGTTTCATACCTTGCAAAGGTGTTTTCGGACAAACTATGAGTGAAAAGTCGTTAAATTTGAGACTGTTTAGTTTTCTAAAACATTAAATATTACAGGTTGATGCAAATTTTACTGCGTTACCTGTATCTGTCTGTAGGCAATTATTTAAAGCGGACTGCTCCCGGATATAGTTATGTAAATTTTAGAAAAATCCTCATAGGCGAAACTCAGTACATTAAAACTTTAACCATCACAATCGATCTTGAACATATAGAAAAAAGGTGAAATATGCATATCAGGAATCGCCACATTCAGAAAAAACAGCCTCCCCACACAGTCAAGAAGAAGAGAGGGAGAGAGCATGGTTAACAAGCAAATTCGTTGAATTTATATCCCCCGCCGAGTACTGGTTATTACTAACACAACAGCTGAAGTCATAGGGCTTTATTTAGATATTTATCAAGGATGGCAAAAAATGTGAAAAAAAAACTTCAGATGGTGAAAAGGGTTGGGCAGCTCACCAGAATATAAAAATGAGACGAAAGTCTTCAAGTAGTTGAAATGAAGAACGCAGTAGTAAAAATATAGTGCTGTATTTAAAGAAATCCATGCAGAAGTTTCATAGAAGTAGCATATAAACGAATACTACTCTATATGCATAGTGCATAACTTATCAAAGGGCCATAAGTCTGTGTTAAACGGTCAGACAAGAACAAGACAACAATATGGGCATCTTGTCTTGGTATTGATGGTTTCCATAGATTCCTGCTGAGAAATAGCAAGGAAACAAATACTGCTCTACAAGCAAAATGCATAAATTATCAAAGGGCCATAACTCTGTGTTAAAGGATCTGACTGAAACAAGATGACAATATGTGTGTCCCCTCTTGGTATTGATGGTTTCCAGAAAGTTTCATTAAAATCCATCCAGTAGCTGCAGAGAAATACCATGGAAACAAATTCTGCTCTATATGCATAATGTATAAGTTATCAAAGGGCAATAACTCTGTGTTAAACAGTCTGACTGGAACAAGATGACAAAATTGGCATCTCGTCTCAGTATTGATGTTTCCCAGAAAGTTTCATTTCAATCCATCGAGAAGTTGCAAAGAAATAGAGCGGAAACAAATACTGCTCTATCATGCATAAGTTATCAAAGGGCAATAACTCTGTGTTAAACAGTCTGACTGGAACAAGACAACAATATACACATCTCTTCTTGGTATTGATGGTTCTCAGAAAGATTAATTGAAATCCATCCAGTCGTTGCAGAGAAATAAAGGAAAAGAATACTGTTCTATAATATGCATAATGCATAAGTTATCAAAGGGCCATAACTCTGTGTTCAATAGTCTGACAGGAACAACAGGATGATATGCGCATTTCCTCTTGGTATAATAGATGGTTTCAAGGAAGTTTCATTGAAATCCATCCAAAAGTTGCAGAGAAATAGCGCGGAAATAAATACTGCTCTATATGCATAATGCATAAGTTATCAAAGGGCAATAACTTTGTGTTAAACAGTCTGACCGGAACAAGACCATGACATGCGCATCTCTTCTTGGTATTGATGGTTTCCAGAAAGTTTCATTGAAATTCATTCAGTAGTTGCAGAGCAATAGCGTGGAAATGAATACTGCTATATATGCATAATGCATAAGTTATCAAAGGGCCATAACTCTATGTTCAACAGTCTGACTGGGACAAGACGACAATATGCGCATCTCCTCTTGGTATTAATGGTTCTCAGAAAGATTCATTGAAATCCATTCAGTAGTTGCAGAGAACTAGCGCGGAAACGAATACTGCTCTATATGCATAATGCATAAGTTATCAAAGGGCAATAACTCTGTGTTAAATGGTCTGACTAAAACAAGACAACGACATGCGCATCTCCTCTTGGTATTGATGGTTCTCAGAAAGATTCATTGAAACCCATCAGCTAGTCACAGAGAAATAGCGCGGAAACGAATACTGCTATATATGCATAATGCATAAGTTATCAAAGGGCAATAACTCTGTGTTAAATGGTCTGACCAAAACAAGACGACGATATGCGCATCTCTTCTTGGTATAGATGATTTTCAGCAAGTTTCATTGAAACCCATCTGCTAGTTACAGTGAAATAGCGCGGAACAAATATTGCTCTATATGCATAATGCATAAGTTATCAAAGGGCAATAACTCCGTGTTAAATGGTCTGACCGAAACAAGACGAAGATATGCGCATCTCCTCTTTATATAGATGGTTTTCAGCAAGTTTCAATGAAATCCATTCAGTAGTTGCAGAGAACTAGCGCGGAAACGAATACTGCTCTTTATGCATAATGCATAAGTTATCAAAGGGCAATAACTCTGTGTTAAATGGTCTGACCAAAACAAGACGACGATATGCGCATCTCTTCTTGGTATAGATGGTTTTCAGCAAGTTTCATTGAAACCCATCTGCTAGTTACAGTGAAATAGCGCGGAACAAATATTGCTCTATATGCATAATGCATAAGTTATCAAAGGGCAATAACTCCGTGTTAAATGGTCTGACCGAAACAAGACGAAGATATGCGCATCTCCTCTTTATATAGATGGTTTTCAGCAAGTTTCAATGAAATCCATTCAGTAGTTGCAGAGAACTAGCGCGGAAACGAATACTGCTCTTTATGCATAATGCATAAGTTATCAAAGGGCCATAACTCTATGTTCAACAGTCTGACTGGGACAAGACGACAATACTTGGTACTGATACTTCTCACAAAGTTTCGTTGAAATCCATCCAGTGGTTGCAGAGAAATAGCCCGGAAACGAAATGCGGTCGGACACCGTGACACCGTGACGCCGTGACAACGTGACGCCGTGACACCGTGACGGACGGACAACGCCAAAACAATATCCCCCTCCCGATTTCATCGGCGGGGGATAATAAAATGACCAGTTTCAAAAGAGACACCACTAACAATTAACAAAAATGAGAACCCTAGGGGTTACCGCATTGGAACGGTCAGTGGCAAATCAAATTGCCACTGGGGGTTTAAACCAGGTTCTAGGGTGCACCAACCTCACACTTGCCCCAGCAGGTTCTCATATCACAAAACAAATACAAGTTGTCTTGGTGAAACAACTCCAACCCACTTATTGGCTCAACAATGTTGCATGCAAAAGCACACAAACATATAACACATAAGAATTTAATAGCATTGCAAAGCCAAAGGTCATGGAATACAGAGGATGGAATATAAAAACTACAGCGCATGTGATTAACAGACAGGAATAAAATGAATTTTCCTGAAGAAGAAAACAAAACGAACACAAAAATAAAGATTGGAATTAAATGGCATCTGTAAACATAAATCATGTGCTTCACATAATCGGCACATTTCTAAATAAACGATGATCCGACATTTGCGTGTATTGTTGTCGACCGTTGCCTTTTTTGTCGGAAATTACATCAATCTGACCATAAACTGGACAATTGACAAATTTAGCAGATGACAAATCATTAACAACAGAAATGCAAATGCGAGAAATCACTCGTTGTTTGTAGAGATAATTTGGTGAAAAATAAGCGAACATCAATATTCACTTAAGCGTTATTGGAAGAAAAAGTGAAACATGCAACAACAATGTTGCATGCCAGAGTACACAAACATAAAATAATAAGAACCTTTACAAGCAAAAAAGTGGGTGCTCAATACTGAGCACAGAGCCCTTGGAGTAAAATCGTCAGGATCATAAAAACTAAACAAAAGAAGTTATTACCTTTGGTCTGTGAGAACATTAGAAGAACTTTTTTTATAAAATCAAACAATTGATAATTCAGTAAACACACAGTGATATGATTTCTGGAATAAAAACACCCTAAAACAGTCTCTATGAATTGTTCTTAATCAAATTCATATTCTTCTTGACATTATGTTTATTAAAATATTTGTACACGAAGGAAGGATATTATTAAGATAAAACATACATTTTATTGAAATTCTGTTTTCTGATATTGACGGCGCGTCAGATTTCTTGCTACTATGTAAAACTTTAAATGAAGTTAGCGGTTTAATTTTTTTTCCAATGCAATTGCGGAAATTGTCTGCTTGTTTTAAGATTTGGCATCATTGATTGATTTATCCAGTTAATGAATTATAGACTAAATATAATTTCAACAACTTAGAGGGTTAGCGTTTCATAATAAGCATTTACAAATATATAAACATTAGACCTAAACTAGAAATAAAAAACTATAAATAAACATTAAAGTTGAAAGTTAGCCGCTATAAAAACTATTTAACCAATACACATATTCATTCAATACATGTATAGAGCCAATTGCTGTGTGCCTTTTGTGCCCCTGTATACTTATATTACGTGGTTAGTGTCTACAAAATTGCTTAGGACTAGCGCGGCTCAGCCGCGTGGAGATTCCATTTGCAAATGCTAATTAATAAATATTGATCGTAATTAAAATTATATTAAGTAAATCAATTAACTTGCTCGATTTATCATTCAATAATGCGTAAACACTAAATTATTGAAATTAATCTCTTACTAATTTGAAAATACTGCAATTTAATTGCACAAAATAAATTTTCAACTACAATAATAGTTTTAGAAAATTAGTATTAGTAATAGAATTATGTGAGTCTGTGATTTAGATTGTTTTTGTGTTGTTTTTTTAGGGGCGGGGGGGCACTCAGAAGATCACATACACGCATTAATGTTTTCAATACAATATAATACAATTGTATTGTATTGTATTGTATTAATGTTTTCGACTTGGTTTGAATAATGCGAAAATAAACTCAGAAATCTTCAAGCATTATCATTCAAATATTCCAATAAGCAGGAATCGAAGCAATTCTTATATTTGCATAAACTGCCAGATTATTGAATTAAACTTGGAATTGATCCCCAATTCTGTTATCAATCATAATCTTTTAGTAATTGTTTGCTATTGCATTTATCAAATACGTGTTTTCATTTATTTAACAGTTTCTTTTATTTACCTTATTCTTAATAGCACTTAAAGTTTAAATATAATACTTTAATTCCGGTCTAGGTCTCGTTTGCTCTTACTTGTTATAAGTAAACAATTAATGATCCAATGACCAGATGTAATGATAAAAAAGAATTCAAGAAACAGGGCGACGTTTTTTATGTTTGCTACACCTTCAGTTTCTGACGGCTTTTGTCAGTATAAGTTAAGGGTATAAAAGATCGTTTTAAATAACAGAGAACAAAGATACTTTAACATAATATGGGTTGATTTAGAGTCTCTTATTCATGCAAACTCCTGCACGTTTCTAGCCTGAAACAAAACATTATAACAGTCACAAATGCTTCAATATATGTTTTAAGCGATTTCTACAAGTCGACTAAGGTTTAAAAATCGAATGGACTTCGTTGGAAACAAAAGAGAAATAAATTGATTAATTTCAAAGAAATAAATCAGATGTTAAGCTAGAACTGTTTGTCATTTAACCTTTTGAATTTTGCTTGGTTTACAAATTAATCTCACCGAGAATCACAGCTTGTCGTCAGGCTGCAATCTGTGCTGCAATTAATTCTTGCAACTAAATGCTGTAATAAATCTGATCTGATAAAACGAATGTTGCACCTGCTAAATGTCTTTAAGAAGAACTGCTGTACTGAAATGAGAATTTCACTGGAAAAGATATGATCACCATTTTACAATGATTTTGTTAAATTCAAATTCTTGTTCTTAAACTCATCAGGTGTTCTTCTCGATGGTTTAAGAGATAATAAAGTTCTGGGAGATGCACGTAGCAGCTAGATCATTTTAATTTATCGTACAGTTAATTTGTGTTCTTGCTGATAAAACACAAGGTGACCTGGAGAAGAAGTTATTAAACGGGGCATAAAACTCGAATTGTGACATATTCTACTTTCCTGGTTCATACATGGCTTTGAGTTGAGTTACAAGAAAAGGAAACGTCTATGTTATTTAAAAGTTGTTTTGGTACAGCATAGTTCAAGTAATTAAAGAAAGTAATTTCACCCCTAGGCTTTACGAATTAGTATTGAGTTCGATCTCAAGCTTTTCTTTACCTCGTTGTACTTTGGTCTCAGTAAGGTCATCTTGTACCGAACCATTTCGAAAGACGATGACGTAAGCTTCCTTTGTTCATGGTTGTGTAATTGTCCTGGGTTCTCAAATGAACACACATGTACAAGATAATCAGATCTCTTCGAAATTGTAGCTAGATATAAAGGAGGAATCAGATCTCTTCGAAATTGTAGCTAGATATAAAGGAGGTCTTTACTTTCAACATTGTTTAAAATAAATGCAATTCAAATTTTGTATTTCAGGAAGTGCTGTGATAGAGAAGCTTCTAACCAACCACAAGTTGATGATTAAATCATGGCGTCTTGACAGAGAAACTAACGACAAACAAGTCAGAGACCACCTAGTGCACATGCGCAGAATATTTATGCAACAAACAATTGTCTTCTGTAGTAAAACAAACGTTCGAATTCTTTTTGAGACGGTAAACTATGCATATCACATAATCTTATTTATATAAGACATTTGTTAAAAACTTTCATAAGAAAAATATTTTTGTGTACTTAAGTACTACTTTATCATTCTTTACTAATACTTATTATGGAACAATGTTTGATCTTATTTTAGCCTAATAACCATCGTCACGATTCTCTTTAAACCACCTGACGTAAAAGTTGCATGTTTTTGTAAAGGCCCCTTATTTGCACTAATTTGCATCCACGATAAACCGATTGAAAACCCTAAGATAAAATTAATAGCATAATTTTAACTAAATATTTAGTGTTCTTAATTCTTTAACGAAAACGTCTTATTTATGAGCACTTCAATTTCTTGAAAAACATCGTCTAAATAATATTTGGCACCAATGCAAATTAAAATCCTTTCAAATGAAAAACAGTCATAGAATGAAAGTTGTGGTAGTAGTTCAGGTAAAGTATTTGCTCTAAACCAACATTCATAATAAATAAAGTTTCATTTGTATCATCGTCCAAGAAATGAAAGTTAATGCCCACAGAAGACAGGTTGTTCAAGGAAAGTACGTAGTGCTTATGGTTGAATTAAAAATTCTCACAGACTTGAACATGTTAAATATGTTTTGTTTCTGCATTTATTTTGAGCAAATTAATGTTCACATATTATTTGTTTATTAATTTACACTGATCAAATCCGAGAGCCCGAGAGCAATTTCATGTCTGTCTACACTAGGCAGTAATAATCTGTGTATGCTGGTTTGGTGCTGAGCGGAGTCACGGATTATAAAAATGCAGTTAGAGTTTAATTTCGGTGATAAGAAAATGAGAAAGAATTTATGTAGACCTAAACTGAACTAATAACTTTTCTCTTATTTTTTCAGGCTCGTTCTTTAGCAATGCTGTCCACACCGTATGAATGGTTTATATATGACCCGGTAAGTTCTTTGTTTACAAGTTTGGCCTAATTAACTAGTTCAAAAGTAACTATTTTATTCGGATAATATAGGCTTCTTGTATTCGCGAAAATATCTGATTCGCGCTGTTGAGAGTCGATATTTTCTCGTCGAAAGTAAATAAGTGTAATCGTTTAATCCCAAGAATCTAGCGTTAAACCTTAAATTACTTAAACCAACATTTACTGAAACATACCCCCACAAAAAACAAAAAAAAATCATTTTAATAATCTTAATAGCCATTTTGAACAGCATATATTTGTTTCATTTGCAAAATTAAAAATGCTCTTTAAAATTACGTTTGTTGCACATGTTTAGATGTATTTTGGGATTTCAGGGAGATGAGCTTGTTGAGATTATCAGCCGCTATCCCGACATTCATGTTAACTTCACCATGTTCACCCTGCTACCATTTAACAGCAGCAGACACATCGGCAGCGCTATTCGAGAAAGCTTTAACGTGACGCTGGCTCGAGAAGCGGTGACGGTTTTGCAAGAGATTGTAAAAGACCCGTTCAGAAACACATCGTTAAATGAAGTTCGTTCTGAAATAACGAAAAGAATGGTGTCTGTAAGATGTATTTTTGAAATGTTTTGTTTGGTCGAGTTACAAAAGATATATTAGAAATAGTACAGGTGGTTTCTCAAAGCACGAACAAGAACAAGTGAAATTTGAAAGTACTTGTTTATAATACGTGGCGTACCTTTCACCACTTGTTGTAGATCGTGGTTTAATTGTATTCTTACAAAAAAAGTGAAATATGCATATCTGGAATGGCCACATACAGCAGAGCACAGCCTCTCCATACAGCCAAAAAGTAGAGAGGAAAAGAGAGCAAGGTATTACAATAATCTGTTTCAAAATGGACGCCACAAACAATTAACAAAATTGAAAACCCGAGGAACGGTCAGTGGCAAAACAATTTGCCACTAGGGGTTTAAACCAGGTTATAGGGTGCACCAACCCCACACTTGTCCCCCCAATAGGTTCTCATATCAACACACAAGTACAATTTGTCGTGGTGAAAAAACTCCAACCCACCCATCAGCTCAAAAATGTTCCATGCAAAAGCACACAAACATATAAAACATAAGAACTAATAGAATTACAAAACCAAATGGGCGGGTACTCAATTACCTAACCGAGATCAGAGCGCATGGAGTAAAATGAGCGTGAACACGATGACAGGGATAATTGAAACTATATAGTCTGTCCCACAGAGTTTGTGACCTTCGGTATTTTTACATTAAAATATAACAAACGTGAAAAGAATACGTAAATATAACTATTAAATAAATATCTCCAGACAGTTTTTTCACTTTTTTGATTACTGTCTTTATCCTTTTATATTCATATTTTTATAAGTTTTCCCATTCGCTCTAACGTTAAAATGACGAGGTACGAAAAGGCGCGTGACGTCATGTATACAAGTTAAGACCGGGGGTCAAACATGACGTTTTCATTTAGTTAACCAACTGCGCTAGTGAAAGTGGATTTTAAACTAAATTTGTTCATTTTTAAACATTAACAGTAAAACTACTGAAACTGAAATTATCAATTATCTAAAAATATTATTTAAAATCGGAGACATAACGTCACCAACTTTTGAGGAACATTACACGTATCTCTTTGGTGCGCCCTAATCTGTCTGTATGTTTGACTTTTACACATGTTATGAACAAAAACAGAAAATATTTTTTCTCTTCAAATTAAAATGCTTAAGCAAAGACGTAAACTGTATTTGAATTTAGCAACTGAGGCATCAACTTCCATCGCATTAAGAAAAATAAAATAATAACTTACAAGAGGTTAATACTGAACTCGAACATGTAATATTGAACCAGAGATCTGATAGAATCAGTATTTTGCATGTGCGGAACACTTACGTGAAAACTCAAAATAAATAAGAAGCGCAGTTAAAAAAATAACAACTATCTACTGTTCAAAGATCGTCGCCGGTGAAATCTGATGTAAAAGGTCGTATATTATATTTATTTATTGATAATTAAAGGCATTTTAAATGCAGAAAGGATGCGACAATGACTAAATTTAAAATGTTTATTTTCAAGCCGGACACGCAAACCTTTGCTCTGCCATCCGAAAGCTCCTTCACACTCCTTCAATAGGAAACTCCACAAAATCTATAGATGATGTGACATTATGACAATCACTCTAAAACGCCACCTATCACTACTTTCAGTGCTTTGATTATTGTACGTCATATGTTTATGATATAAGCAGCGAACAAACAACGTGCATTTCGAGCAAATCAGTTGCGATTTTACCCCGCCAAATATTCAGACTGATATTATTGTCAGCGTTTGATTGTATATGTCATATTTTTATGACATATGTCAGCTTTCTCAAAACATTTTTCATACAGCAGTCGATGCCGCCGCCCACGAATAATATAACCGTCGGAACATGTTTTTCGTTTTCGATTTCCGTATCACCGACGCAAGATACAAAATGATGATGCATTGTCCGTATAATTGCATTCATCTAGATCTCTTAAATACCACAGAAGCTATAAGAACACGTCTTTGAATTATTGAAAAACATTCACTATGTGACGATTATTTTAGTGAATGAATTGTCTATTGAAAATTCGCATAGTTTGTTTTTTATTTGTGATACGGATTTCAGTGTACCCGAAGTGTGCTTGTATCTTTTCACGAGCGTTATACACGTATTGAAGAGAAAGCGGTAGATAGATTTAATATGTATTTCACCCATCTTTCAAGGTTAAAATGTATGTGTAAAAACATAATCAGACGTAAATTTCACTACAAATTGCTAGGGTGGAAGTATAAATTGTTATAATAATGCGGTGGTGGTAGGTCTTTGACATTTCCAGTTCTTTTGGTTGAGACGAGGTGGCATCCCCCATTTTAAAGTTCCGTTCTGACCCACTTCAATACATTTTTCCTGGAACAGCCCTTATTTTAACAGTTTATCATTTCTCCCGTTTTGGTGGGAAATCGGGACATTTAATTTTTTTTTTTACTTGTTAACGCTGTGCATAACAATCTCAAAGTAAGCGGCCCGGTACTGTCCCGTCGTAAAAAAGATGCTGGTCGCCATAAGGCCTTGTAAATATTCGTGTAACGGTTGTACCACTGCAACCAGGGCGTAATGGTTTTGTTAGTTTAAACATATTTAATTTGCTATTCTGTTTTACAGGTATATATACATACATATGAGCAATAATTAGAAAAGCAAAAAGGGTTGGGCATGAAGTTCTTTCAACATTATCGTGTGCCCTTCCCTGAATGGTTTTGTTACGTCATTCGATTCAACTGTGCTTTAGAGGCATTTACGATTGCGTTACTGGCTAATAAAAACAGTTATTCGCTGTATCTTTAGCCTTCACGCGGTGACACTGGCCGGGGTTATTCCACAAACGCTAAATTGCTTACGCACTTTAAATTTACTGCGTACGCAGGTGTAGGACTATTTCTACTTCCACATGTTCAGTATACGATCACGAAGGCTTAGAACTATATCGAAGTTTTAGTTTTAGGCATTATGCCGGGAATCGGCCACAATGCATTTTTATTAATTGTTCAAACATTGTGGCAGCAATAAGCGATAATTAGCTATTAGTTTTTCGGAATTCAAGATTCGCGAGATGACCGATTGTTCATTTCACAAATATACATGAAAATTTTTATAGATTTAGATTTATATACTAATTTTTCATAAACAAAATTAGTGAAAGCTACTATTTAAATTTGACATCCGACACTGCAAAGAAATCAACCCGAAAGTATAAAACTGTTACCGCGAACGATGGTCCCAGGGAAGCAGAAATTATCTCAGTATTTTGGCCCAAATTTTCGGCTGGTCCGACAATATTCCCATCAAATCAGAAGAAAAGCAGGGTAATATGAACAAAAAAGCATGTCAGTTTCGACATGCTATACGACGAGAGATATTTTATATCACTTGAAAACGAACTTAAACGTGATACAATAAGAAGAAGTGTGGAGCATCGAATGTACCGAACTTTATTATTTGAATACACGACTAAATACATCCTCATTATCAAAAACATGTTACCCACTAACTTAATATTTTCCTAAAGGCAAATTTTTGACTGGTATATTAAAACGAAATATTCATCGTCTTCGTGAACGTCAAAGTCCCTGCCGAATGCAGCAGTCCTTGTACGCTAACGAATATGTATTATTATTATTAAACAAAATAGACTCTACAGCAAATGATGATTATAACAACAATATATTTTTTTAATGAACCAGGGTCTCTCAGATGTGATTCCTCGTGTTTATCCATCCGTTTTAACGATCATAGTAATAAAACAGGCTATCAATTTTAAAGAAAAATCCATGGTTTTGCAATATAGGAGTTTTTTGTAGTTCACTAAACAGGTTAGTTTTTAGATTTGTTGCTTTATAAGAAAGAAATCGCCTCTTTTCGAGGGTCACAAATGAGCTGGGACAAACTATAATCGAGCTTTTAGGTTCTTATAAAAGATTTCCCCATAAACCTTCATAAACTCAAAAACCCCTGCTATCGTCATGCAACCAAAGAGGTAAGCATGATGATCAACCGTAGAAGGGTTTATCACTAGACCTGCATAGGGCTGTAGAATATCATTTAAGTAACCTTTCTTTTTGAATTTACAGATGGTTTCAAAGGCTGAAACGTATCTTAACTGTTTTTAGAAGCATCATTAATGCTTCTTTTATTGGCCGTGTGAAAATGCTAATATTGAACTATTCTTAATACAACATGTAAAATGGTTAGAAGAAAATGGTTAGAAGAAAACTGAATGTGAGTGCGGTCTTTCAGGGATGAAATGGTAACAGTATCTTTTTTATTCGTACAGAAATACTTTTCATGGCCGAGAAATCAGTAAAAAAAACACAGCTTCTCCAGACTGTCAAAAGGTGAATGTAGACTGTCATTCTTTAGTTAAGTAAAAATAATAATTCCGATTGAATGCATTCTTATTTTTTAGACCTATTTCCAAGGGAAGACAGGGTCAATACAGTTTGACGAAAACGGAAGACGTGCAAATATCAGCATTAGATTGACGGAGGTGACGGGATATTCTACGCAGCAGGTAAGACGACTTTGCTTATAGATATTATCTGTTTAATACTACTGGTATATAAATATGTTATTTCTGGGGCTGCATTTAAACAAACATTTCCAAACTGTTCATAGACTTACTGAGTTTGCTCCCTCAGTTTACGCTAAACTTTTTAATAATATTTACGGCTCTATTTGACAAAGCTTAACGTCATTATTGCCATGGCTTTCAGAATCAGCAGCCGATAACGATACACAGTTATTTAGCACATACACATATAAATAGAAACTTCCGCGAAAATTGTGATTACTCTTAAAGACAAGGTCAATATACACCTAAAATTATGTTGATTTTAAGGTATTTAGGTATTTAAAATAGTCTTTAATGCAGTTTTCATCACCAATTTCCAGTAATTATCTCACCTTTTAAAGGAAAACTTGTGACACTAGTTCAGGTTTTTAAACATCTTATAACAGATGCATTCTAACTGTGGGAGTACTAGAATTAGAAATTCATTTAAGTTTTCTTAATTTTCGATAAAACAAACTTAGCAAGGTTTCGCTACTTTTTCGAAATTTAGATCTGAATATTTATATATCATTTACGCTTTTTACCTAGTGACTCGAACATAATGGAAATCATTTAAAATTCGAAGCGATATTATGAGACAAGATCGATTAGTGAAAATGTTTTAGGCTTTGTCGAACGTCGGCCTTGATCTTTGAATGCCCATGGATATATTGCAAGTTTTTTTATATATTGCAAGTTTTTGTTGTTTTATCAAGCCCAAAGAATACACTAACAAACTAACCATAAAGAGTCTCGATGTTCTTACTTACTTATATGGTTTTCATTACAGATTGCAGAATGGCATTCTCTTGTTGGTCGTTTTTCCAAAAGGCTTGAATATTTAGATCGATATGTGGACACAAATATAACACATCCGTTTCCTTTGGTAGGCAGAATAGCCAGAGTTGTTACAATACTGGTAGGTATTACAATTATTTTTGCAGGTGGAAGGAACGAGTATAGGAGTTATTAAAGTTTCCAGGAAAATCTGGTAAAAGAGCTTGATCTGCTTCTTTTATTCCTGCAATTATGTTCTTGAAGAATTAACTAGAGTTGTTTTGTCTAAGTAAGATCAGTGAGCACGCACCATCTTTGCTTGACACTGCCATTGCCTTCTTATGTTTTATAAGTTTTTATGATTTTGCATGCGCCATTGTCTAGTTGATGGATGGTAATGGCTTGGAGTTCATACACTAAGACAATTTGCAATTTTCTCTTCATGTGAGAACCTGGGGAAGTATGACGTCGGTGCACCATAGAGCTTGGTTTTACCCCGAGTGGCAAATTGAATTTTTTTGTGGTTTCTTATTTAAAACTTTCTATTGAATAAACAAGGCGCTCTTTATTTCTCTGTTTTTTTCTATATGGGGCTATCCATTCTGGGTGTGGCTATTACTGATATTTATGTGTTTTTTTAATTTTTAGTTATAGGTGAAATGCCACCAAACGCGACAAACAATATATTATTGCAGGCTCGAATCTTTAAGAGTAGGCACCAAAGCAAAAAACAAAAATCTGCACGTATGCCGTTAAAGAAACTAAACACCACCCAAAACTGAAAGCTTCCACATTATATGAGGCCGATAAAATAAACACCTCTTACGAACGTAAGATTGTATTCAAAGGCTTTCTGATGTTAAATGATCAAAAATCTGATTGATTGCACAGAAAACTTTTGGTAGCATCATGTTTATAAAAATGCAAATGTGATATTCAAAAAAAAAATTTAATCTTAAAGAGTCACCGAACTAGAAACTATTGTATGCTCGATAAGATAGTGCCTGTTCATGGATGAAAACTGTCTGTTCCTTCTCTAGATAAGCTAACTCGCTCTTGGGGTCATATTGGGCTGGCCCGTATAGTATAATGTACATCATTAATAATTCTGTATCTTTATAATGTTTTTACTGGACCTGAAAATACCGCATTGAAAGTTCCTTGTTCACCGTCATATGCATTCCATCGTATGGGATGGAATGAATTGTAGTGTTTATTGGTGTAAAAATTGAGTTGCTCTAAACCCTGTGCTAGGCGGCGTGTGCAGCGATATGCATTTCCATTACTGTCCATGAACAGCCTCAATCAAACCGAGCCTGCAATATTTTTATATTTGTCTTGTTCTTTGGCATTGGAGTTCCTTTTCAACTATTGTATGAAACAACGGGTTAAGATGTTATCATAATCCCAATTATCAGCATGATACAACATCTACAAGACCTCTCATATCACATTAATAAGCCTGATAGAATAATACATTCGTTGGAATCATTGCTATACGATTTCCATTCGTCCTAGGAAAAAATATATCTCCAATCAACAGATTTTGCCGGTCTCCAATTGGGATATTCTTTCTGATCACTTCCAGTAGTAATTGTCATAGATGAGAGACAAACATAACATGGAATATTGGATAACTGGTTTGCTCAATTTCAGTTAATAATTGAAATCTTTTAACATTAATATAACAAGGTAGATTGTATGTAGCATGGACGATTAGACTGGATTTGTAACCAAACCAACTGTCTGTAAGTGTCTAAGCTTCTGGCTATATTACACCGATACAGTAAATAATGAAATATGGTAAAAAACAAAGCTAAATTTAAATATTGTTCTTACTCATTTAACAATGGACTGGCTTAGAATGATTGTTAAGTACCTCTCCTCTAGTAATCTAGCAAGGCACGTTGAATTTTGGCCAGGTTGAATTTCAGAATATTAGTGTTCACCATAATCATTTATAGTTGGTCAAACATACCTTTGACGGATGCTATTTAAAATGTATGAAACCTTATCCATACTAAGCCTAATAGTTTGCAATCCAGCTAAAATTTTACTTTAGTTTAAATCTCCATTAACCGGCAGGACACGACCATTTCACATGTAGAGTTGATCACGTGTGAGTTGTGACGCGACCAGTTATCGTCTATTGTTTAATATACCAAAAATAAGTTTTGTGCTCAGTGGACTTATGTCTAGCAGATAAAAACAACATTGCTTTTCTTTATCTATGTAAAACCATTAAAAACAAATTGCCTAGAACGACCAAGTGAGTTCAGGTCCATCTATGCATAGGTAACGGCAACGATTTTATGTTGTATGACGTGTTGTTTTCAAGGTAATTAAACTCTAGTGTAAGGTGTACTTGCGGCCATTACTCCTTATAATTCGAAACGAGTACTTGAACGTTCAACGTGACTTACTATTAATAGAAAGTACAATATGAAAGTACAATATCAAAACTTCACTAACAAGCGAAAGAGTGTTTACCAAACACATTTCAAAGTTGAATAGGTAGCGTAAATGGCATTGCATGACTAGGCGCTTTCGCCGTACGGGTTCGCTCCCCAGTAGGGGCAATATCATTTCATATATAGTTTTTAAATTAAGAATCGATTTTAAGGGAATTGTGCATGATTTAAAATTGTTGAAACAGTTTATTGAACGCCGTCAATATTTTCAACGTTCACATATTTCTTTTGAGAACCTAGCAGGGGTTCAAGTGTAAGATGAAAGCATCCAAGAACCTGCTTTTAGCCCATCATTTGCGTTAATTGTTTTGCGATGTTCTCTTTTTGATAATAAGCTGTGTTTTCATTTTGCTTGACAGTGTTATCAGCTTCTTATGTTAATGTGTTTTATGCAATTGCCTACAACAAAGTCGAGTTAACGTGTTGGTTAGAGCTAATTCACCAAGACAACTAGTTTTTTTTGTTTATATGAGAGTAAATGAGTCAAGTGTGAGGTTGTTGCACCTTAGAACCTGGTTAAAACCCACAGTGAAGAATCTTTTGAAAATGACCGCCCAAAGTCGGTTCTTTATCTTTGATTATTAAGTTGGTCAATTTGTAAACCCATGATCTCTGTTCCTTTTCTAACTGCGTGGGCTGTGTTTTCTGGATGTAGCAATTCCAGATAAGCATATATTCACTTGTCTGATATGCCTCTTCCACATGTTTAAACGCGTTAAAGTTAAGTTTCAATGCTGTAGGCTTCTGTTAAACGGTTCGTTTCACTAACCAAGATCAATGAAAGTCGTTTGTTTATTTCAGGAAAAGCCTTTCTGTATGTATAAACGTGATCATAAGGTGCGGACAGGCAACGATAGATTCGAAGGTTTTTCCATCGATCTAATTCAAGAGGTGGCAACCATGCTCAACTTCGAATATGAACTTTATTTGGTGCACGACGGTAACTTTGGTAGCAAGAGGACGGACGGGAGCTGGAACGGAATGATAGGGGAGCTTCTCCAAGGGGTATGTCACTAGCAATATAGACAGTAATTATTTTTCTGCCATACGTCGCTTACTTCCTCTTTTCCACTTTCAATAGGAGCACCTTAGTAGAATAAGAAATCAGCGATAATAATTGTAATCACAGTGACTATCCGTCACTTAAGGTATCGCAAACATTGCAAATGGCGAAAACAGGCTAAAATTTCAAAAAAATGAATTTTGGGGGAAATACTTATTGCCACCTAGATTTTAGTAAATAAATAGATTTAGCTATGGATGAAGTAAATGTTTGCAAGCTCAGTTTAGTCTAATTCATGTTCTAATTACCAAGCACATACTAAAACAAAGAAAAACCATTTTCATGAGATCTCTGAAATTCATGAAAAATATACCTAAGCAACTCATACCTGAAATAAGTATATGCTGGTCCACAATGTTTAGTGCCAATTCCTCAAAATAATGTTAGGGATTTCAAGAAATTCAAGGAAAACTTACTTCCTACTTTCACTTTCTACTTTCACTTTAAACCAGGAAGTAAGATTTCCTTGAATTTCTTGGAATGGTATTAATCTGAAAATACCTCATTGAAGGTTCCATGTTCACCGCCATATGCATACCATCGTTTGGGATGGATCAAAATTGTACTATTTATTGGTGTAAATATTGAGTTGCGCTCAACCCGGGGCTAGGCGGCGTGGGCAGTAAAATGCAATTCCATTACTGCCCATGAACAGGCTCAATCAAACCGAGCCTGCAGTATTTTCATATTTGTCGTGTTCGGGGGCTTTCAAAGTTCTCTTTTCATCTATTACATTATTTTGACGAATAGGCACTAAACATTGTAGACCAGCATATACTTATTTCAGGTATGAGTTGCTTTGATATATTGTTCATGAATTTCAGAGTTCTCCTGCAAATGGTTTTCCTTTTGTTTTAGTATGTGCTTGGTAATTAGAACATGAATTAGACTAAATTGAGCTTGCAAACATTTACTACATCCATAGCTAAATACATTTCTTTACTAAAATCTAGGTGGCAATAAGTATTTCCCCCAATATTCATTTTTGAAATTTTAGCTAGTTTTCGCCATTTGCAATGTTTGCGACCTCTTAAATCCCAACCCAATTAATCGATAGCGTAATTGGAATTGCATGGATAGGCGCTGTCGTGGTACTGGTTCATAATGGACATGCCGCGCCGTCGCTGAAATCACACCTCAAGCGAGGTCCTCAGTGGTTATATAACTAGTAATATAAATCATTATAACACAGGTCACTTTATGTTGACCATTATAAATCGGAAATCGTAGATGGGGTACAGTTCCTGGCAAAAGTTATCGATAACACTCTAAACTTACCTCCCGTTTTGCGTTTAAAATGAGAACACCCCCACGCCCCCACTCTGCTCAATGAGGCAAGTAACTAGGCATTTAAATCATAACCCTAGCAACAATGCATCGTTCTCTTCTCGTTATAAAATATACAATTGATCGAGAAATGTAGCGTTTTCGAGCAGAAATATTTCTAAATTATCACAGACCGATTACAGTTTGAGACATTCAATGAAACCACTCTACCGCACAAATGCGAACAAACATTTGCTATTTAATACAATTTCATGTTTTGATTGTAATAGATGAAAGGGGAAAGCCAACGAACACGAAAAATATGAAAATATTGCAGACTCGGTTTGATTGAGCCTGTTCATGGGCAGTTACTGACCACGACGCCTAGCCCCGGGTTGAGCGCAACTTAATAGTTACATCAATAAACAGTACACATTCGATCCATCCCAAACGATGGAATCCTATGACGGTGAATATTGAACCTTCAATACGGTATTTTCAGATTAATACCATTCACTGTTCAGCGGCGAATGGTGCTCAAATAAAAGAATGGGTTTGCCCTAAACGAGAAAACAATGGGCGGAACTAAACAGAATGGCATTTTGACAGGGGATCTGAGAATATAAATCCTGCATATCACAGACAACGCCAAAGGCAAAATTTAAAAAGAAGGAAATATATCCTTGGGGTGATTGAACAATATTCCAAAAAAAGGTGAAAGATGCATATCAGGAATCGCCACATTCAGAAAAAACAGCCTCCCCACACAGTCAAGAAGAAGAGAGAGGGAGAGAGCATGGTTAATTAAATGATCAGTTTCAAAAAAGACACCGCTAACAATAAACAAAAAATGAGAACCCGAGGGATTACCGCCTTGGAACGGTCAGTGGCAAATCAAATTGCCACTGGGGGTTTAATCTAGGTTCTAGGGTGCACCAACCTCATAAACTATACTGGTTGGGATATTGAAACCACCCATCTTTAAACTGGCCGAAATATTACAACAAATTAAATTGTAGAAGTACTTTTTATATAGTACATAAATATCGTGCTTAACGAACTTCAAAGGACGTAACTGATAACAGCACTGATTGAATGTACGGGGAGACTTTTTACAGCCGCCACACAGCACAAACAACGCTACTGTGATATTAAAATATATGAAAAGTATAGTAATTATAGTATTCAGTTACGTCAAACTTGATTTGAAAGATGCATTTATTAAGATATTAAAGGCGTTGAGAAGGCAAAACTGTGTCTTTAATGCTGGCTTTAAATGGAAATTTATCAGGAAATACCATAAAATGCTACATAAATTTTCCTGAAACATCCCTGTTAAAAGCGTGCATGCATTTGCCAGATCGTTAAATATTACTGATAAGAAAAACAATCTTTCAGACGAAAACCAATACAACGGTCACTGCGGTAGCTTAACAGTGAGGATTAATATAGTCGCGCTAGCTACCATTGCTAAATCCAATAAAACAGGAGTTAGATTTCAGAGAAAAATACTAGAGTACAATTCTTAAGTTTGAAATAGATTTTTGAAAAGGTAAATTGAAAACGAACATACACGACAAATCTGAAAATATAGCAGGCTCGATTTGAGTGAGTCTGTTCACTTAGTAGCGATTAATTCACATTTTTACTGACATATATCTAGGATACAATAGATCTACTATGATAATGAAGAGATTGAATAAAAATACATCACTAAACAGAACTTAAACGCTTAAAAGCGAAATAAATCAATCATCAAGCATCGCGATATAAATATATATAAGTGCGATGTAATCATGAAAACATCAAAACTTCCGGTGATATCTGTTCGGTTGGTCAACCACTTAAGACGATTTTCGTTTATTTCAACGCTATACCAGAAGATGTAATTCTATGTGTCAAGTTAATAATGTCTTTATTGTCATCATTCCAGAAAAGACTAGATCAATTCCGTAATGTTTTTACTACCACGGTGAAAGTAATCATACTGGTGCGCTTAACGATCTGTTACGACCTTTTATTGGTCTGGTAATATGAGTTGTGATGGCACTTGTCAGATTTTATGTCCAAACTATTAGAACAGTGTCGCCCAATATCGATAGCATTTATTTACTGAGAACGGATTCATGATGTTGGGGTTAATATTCTAAAACTGCCAATTTCTAATTAACTTTACTTCTTTCTTAAACTAGACTTGTGAGAAAAGAAAGTCATTCAGAAGCAGCAAACACACGAACCACTACGCACAGAATGACTTTTTTTATCCGGCTTTCGTATTACAGCTTTTGGCAGTAAATGAAAAAGTGACAAAACAACCAAGAATATTGCAGGTTTGGTTTGACTGCTGCTTACAAGTGATTACCATGTAAAATTTTAAGAGCCATGCGAACCTTTTTGGAAAACATAAATTGCATGCATACTGTTGCATGTTCGATCTGTAGCGGTAGAACTCCGTCCTTTTACTATTCGCTCTTATAAGAAATGAGTATTCAACGTGGAATAAAGAATTCGTTTCTCTCAGATCTTTGCGTTAAAATATTTGACTCAATTACACAATTGTAATAATCGAAAATTTGTTGTACTTATTACACAAATTGTACTTGCCATAACTCAGTGACCCACTACAAATTTTCGTAAGGAAAGAGGTTTTAGGAAGCAGGATTCCAAGTATATACATTTCCAAACCTAAACCCTTATGTTATCATTTTGTGATGTCTTTTTGAAATTGATAAAAATTTCAACCCGTCACTCTTTTCCGCTTTACTTGTTGGCTGTACTATAAGCCAAGTTGGTATTCATTCCTGTTATGCTTTTTCACTTCTTTTCAAAACTTGAATCTGCCTTAGACAATGCAAAAAAATACAAGACTCAATCTATATGAGTAAAAAGACCACTGCACTAGATAAGTCAAAATTCTCAACAGCTTATATCAATAGAAATTCAAACAATCTTGAAACGGTTGACATAACCAGAGTTGCTGAACATAATGATATAAATACAGTCCACACTCGTTGTGTCGAAGTCGTCGGGACCGTACATTTTAATTCGAGATATCCGAAGTTCGACACATCCGAATTGGCGCCAACGCACGAATATCATACGTTTCTTATGCTGACATGATTGTGAGTGCTAGTACTCGTTTATGAACAATCAATTGATCAATTAGTTTATCAAATCAGAACAAAAAATATATTAACTTGATTATATTTATTAATGCTAAAACATCATCGTTATGTTTCGGTGTTTGTGTAAAATCGTCGTCGCCTTCACTCTGACTGTTAAAGTCGTCTTTCGTTATTTTTTATTACGTAAACTAATTCAAATTAATATTCACCCCATAATCGTGAATTTGGAGCTATTTTGTGCTTCAATCTTCTTGGGGGAGAATTGACTACGTTTGGATCATGTTTTTTTCATTTGTTGTCCTAAACGACGGATGAACTCATATTTTACTGGTCATGATTATTGTAATTAAATGTTGTTTTTTTAACAACTGAAATTAACTGCATTTGCGAATACAAATATTTTACATCCGAATGCAATAAATAAGCGAATAATTTACTGAACAGGTGATAATTAACTTTAAATATTTATAAATAATGTTATCTAGTTTGCCGACAAGTTCTCTCTTTGAAGAAGCCGCACGCATTGTTCGACCGCGGCAAGTTTCACACTTCGACTTATCCGATGATTTTATATAGCATATTTTAGCCGGCGGGTTCTAAATTTACTTCGACTTATGAAAATATTGTTTAAGTCGAATTCGAGTTAAGCGGCGTAATATTATATGTAATAAGAACACATTTTGACGGGACCGTACAATTAATTTAGCAGTTATTGAACGCTTTTAAAAACTTGGTGACGATGTTGAATAAATTATGTCATCTTGATCTCTATGGCTGAAGGTTATAAAACTGAGTTTGGAAACTCAGATCTCAAGCATCTGATTGGCTGAAATGGCGACTCAGATGCTTTTCAGCTAATCAGATGCTTGAGATTTAAGACTGGTTTACAAGCTCAGTTTTATAACCTTGGGCAAATATCATAATTATACCAGAACATTTGACAGAGACCTTAAAACATTGTACAAACCACAGTTTGTATTTGAAAAAGATCGAGATGTTGTTGTTGTGTTTGTTTTGTTTGTTGTTTTTTTTCATTTTAACTGTATTGATGTACATTCAAGGTTTAAATATGGATATAACATTAATTAACATTCATTTGACGTATTGATTTTCAGAACGCCACGATGTCTGTAGCTCCACTCAGCATTAACGCGGAAAGAGAAGCTGCCGTGGACTTCACAAAGCCTTTTATGACGAGATATATCAGTGTATTATTGCGAATTCCTCACTCAGAAACATCCTATTTTGAATTCCTAAACCCACTCCATCCCACAGTTTGGTTTTGTACAATAGGCGCCTTTGTGTTTGTCAGCATTGCATTATATATTCTTGAACGAATAGGATCTATAAGCCAGACAGACTGTCCTTCAATTCGCTTCAAGGAATGCTTTTGGTTTGTGTTTGGGTCTCTTCTACAAGGCAGTACAGACGCATCACCTTCAACTGTTCCTGGTCGCATATTAACATCATCTTGGTGGTTCTTTGCTCTTATACTTATATCATCATACACTGCTAACTTGGCTGCCTTTTTGACTGTTAAGAAAATAAATACACCAATAAAAACTGTTACTGATTTGGCATCACAAACAAAGATAAAATATGGAACAGTTAAAAACAGTGGCATAATGTCGTTTTTCAAGAATACAGATATTGAGCATTTTTCTAAAATGTGGGCCCAGATGTCCGAAATCGATCCGTCCTCTCTTGTTGAATCAAGCGAAGAAGGTTTTAAGAAAGTTAAAAATGAAAACTATGCATTTTTCTGGGATACAACTGTAAATAAATACAAAACTATAGAAGATTGTGACTTCATGGAAGTTGGACCACCCTTTGATCCTAAAGGATTTGGGATCGGTGTTCCACCTGGCGCCACGTACAGAGATGAGCTGTCTATGTCAATCTTAAAGCTTAGTGACAGAGGACGACTTCATGAGTTAGAAAACAGGTATTACTTGTGCTTTATTATAATCAATACCACCCACAAACATTTTTTACTCAGTTTTGTTTGTTTCCGATTATGGCTAATGTGAAACATAATTGAAAGCACATAGTAAAACTAACCTCTGAATAATAGAAAGTCAGAAATGAATGAAGATATGAAAGATCACACGGGGTTTATTTGTCGTGCAGACATGTAATAAACATTCCAACAAGCTTTTAAAATGCATTTTGAAATTCAGTCGAAAACAAACGATGATTTTAAATTGAAACTGGGACTTACTAAGTATTCTTTAAAACTGCGTCAACCATATTGCACATATCTAGCTACCTTATTTTTTATCTGCGTAAATGTTGTTATATTTACAGCACAGTAAACGTACCATATGCGTATGCATGCTTGTATTTGACTGGTAACATCCATTATTTCTCATTAACTAATTGTTATTGATTATATACTGACGATTATAATTAAGTTGTGATAATACCTTTTAGATGGTGGGGTAGACGTAATTGTCCGGATCATGGGAAACCATCAACTGACGAGACCTCAGAGCTGCAGATCGACAATGTGGCTGGAGTATTCTTTATTCTGGTTGGCGGTGTCGCTGTCGCTGCTGTCGTCTGCATTGCGGAATACTTTGCGAGGCAAATATCCAAAAATGTTAGGAAAGTAAGTATTTAAATCTTATTTATTTCATGATGATAAGATCTTTTTCTTTAGTGTCTCTGTATTTTAAATGTCTGACGAAAAGATAATTTCCTATATCTACCAAATTAGTCGTTTAGTAAGTCTTAAAATGTCGTTTAGAAAGTCTTACGGTGTATGATATCAATTTAAGATATAAATAACTCGATTGCAAGATACATGTACTGAATCAATTTTATCGACACTTATAAAAGCAAATTTGTTATTTTTGGAACGTATTAAATCCACACAGCATATTCGGCAATTTGAAACATGTGTAAAGATTAGTCAAAGAAATGATGTCAGTGCTAATGTTAACAAATTAATGTCAAATTCAAAATGACAAAGTCGATACTTGAACGAAAGCATTTAAAATGCAGTGTTAGAATTACATTTGGGGCACGTCACGGGAAAAGGTACCTTCGGTCATTTTAGTGATATTTTAGTTTTTACTAAATTTAGAAAGAACTTACAAACATAAATCAATTTTTTATTACTTAAATGTGATTTTATTACACGTTTTGACAATTAAACGTTATTTTTACCGCGAAGTGCATAATAAATAATGTCGTCTGCTCAAATTTATGACGACATTTCAAAGACTGACGTCAACTGTCCGAAGGTACCTTTTCCCGTGACGCGTCCCATTTATAAAAATGGCCAACAGCAGCCACTTCGAAGAGGGAAAGTTACATCTAAAAATAGATGAGCTTAGGCTTGCAGCTTGGAACGTTGACAGAGTGATTTAGATTAAAAATGCGTAAAATACCGGAATCCAGGTCAGGTCAATAAGGAATTACATATAGATATATTTCAATAAATATTAAGATGCATAAACACGTGCGAAAGAAAAATTATAAGAACTAAAACAAACATGAAAATTGTTCCACAACTATCTTCACTTGATGCCAATGCAACTGCCCAAACTGGTAGATCCAAATGATGTGCGAAAAATGACCTATATGGAAACCACTTGAACAAGTTATGGCTAAAAAGAGAAGAGCCGTTTGGCTGTTCATGTCCAGCAGAAGATTACGAAGCTACATGAAGTTATTTCAGTCATATTGTCAAAGACATACCACCACATTCGTTCCTTGGATTAGCAATTATTTTAATGATACAAAAGTTGCGAAAAATGATCAAATCTGATGGCGGACAAGATGGTTATTAACTTTAAAATTGTGTACAAATCAGATAAAAAGTCGCTGTTCTTGCTTTTTCAATCGTATTGAAAACTTCAATCCCATAACTTTAAAAATATATTTACTTGTGCAATTTTGAGTAGTGTATACGAGGGATGATCCAAAATAACGTAGACTTTTGTTATAGTTTTTATATTATTAAAATACCACAAATAAAATTACACAAGCTTTAATCGGAATATGTTCAGCATATTTTTACAAAATATCAGCAAAGTACAACATCAAGTAAAAAAACTATGAACAATTAAAAACATACACTAAGCGCTATCCGGCGCACGTCAAATTAGAGCTCTCAACGTCAACGACGTTAATTCACGGGCGCAGCGTTAGCGAAGCGGAGTATGTTCAAAGTTTCTTTAAAAATACCCCGTCACCGGAATGCAAGCCTGTGGACCCATTGAAACGACCGGTATGCAATACCCAAAGTATCGCGGTTCTTTAGCAACGGGCGTGCACTTGCAAAAATAATTCATTACAAATTTGTAATTGTTGTAATTTTACAAATCTTTGTATTGTGGACACAGTCTCTGTAGCTGTTTACTCAAGTGTAATTAAAATAAATAGCGTGTTTATTCTTATTCGATAACGTATGACTTTTTAATGATTCAAATATCAAACAGAAACATATTTTGAAAAAAAATGTTGATTAATTATTAACAAACCTTTAAAAATGTAATTTTTACGCCAATATCCGTTGCATGCTACCTCACCCAGTCTAGAATAGCTCGAAAAGCGCCACAATAGTTGAACTTTTGTCCACTTAGATTGCTCTCGGCTTGACGTCACTGCCGAAACGCCGATTTTTTTTATTTTTTTCCTTACCCCAGACATATTTAATGGCTCTCCTTGCCGTAAACAAAACACTGGTACCACTTAAAAACTAGAGCTCGGCTTAATGAAGTTTTCGTTTGTGTCTGCTAAATTATTTTACGTTTTCAGGAGTCGATTTGCAAAACTCATGGTGAAATTTTATAAAAGCGCGTATTTCCGGGCGATTAAACGACGACATTTCTGACGTTTTCACATTGGTGATAGCTCTCTTAAATATTGAGTGTTTTTAAAACGCAATGTCCGAATGACATAAAATTTTGGCATGACATCATTCGTATATCGCGCTTTGTAGTTGCGAATTTTGGATCTTTTCCCACTAGTAGTTTTGTTTATATAAACAGGTATTTGCTTTATAAAGTACAATGACAATGACGTGCGCCGCCTGCGTGTTACCATGGTTATTCAAATATGCGACGCGCTTTTTAAATCTATTAAATATATGAACATTTTAGCTCAGTTTGTTACGTTTGTGTTCTGATTGAATTTAGTATATAATTTATTGCGAACGTGTTTCAAATTAAGATGCAATAACAAAAGTCTACGTTATTTTGAATCATCCCTCGTATGTACTCGCATATAAAATTTCAAAGAAACCTGATTGGAAATTATGAAAAAAACTACTTCTGTTAAAATAGGATCAGAAATAAAATAAAATAAAATTAAAAAAATATCACCTATGTTTGGTTCGGATGTGAAAATCCAGCCCTGCACCTACTAAATAAAACGTATGTTGTTTTCTTTTTTAATAGGTATAAGCAAAAAAGTATTTATTGAATATACTGCATCGAAGTTACCTTGATAACCCCGACATGCAACCCGTCAAAATTATCTTGTTTACCTGGTGTGCTTTTTGTTGACTCACGAAAAACATGCAAATATAGTCTAGAACGGTGGCTTTTAAAGGCCAATGCCGCCTAACCCCGGGCTGAGCGCAACTCCGTATTTACACCAGTAGTAAGCACACTTTTGATCCAATGCATCAGGAAGAAAATATCACGAAGAAACACCGGCCGGAAGTCGCTCAAAAATTTATTGTTTAAGATATCTCATTCATTTACTATTTAGTTTAAATGAGCCTATTCACTAGTAATGGGAATGTATTAAAATGCCCACGCCGCTAAGCGCAATTAAATACATATACAAGTGAACATTTCGATCTATCCCCAAAGATGGTATCCTCATGCCGGTCAAAATGGAACCTCAATAAGGTATTTTGGGTATAATACCATTGCATGATCATCGCTATACGGTCCCCATATAAAAGGGATTGTTCTTAACGAGGAAACCAAGGGCTTATCTAATCAGAAGAGAGATTTAACAGAGAATATGAATCCAGCGTAAATGCAGTAGGATAACATGCGCAGAAACTAAGACATAATATCTTGTAAGGGAAAAGCAGATGCAAATTAAGATATATGACAGCATTTAACAGATTTATAAAGCCGAATATTTTCCCGTTGTTTTTCATAACGGAATTTTGGGGGTAGAATATCAAACATAACGGAATTTATTCTACCGTTTTAGCATTTGAATACATTTAAACATCAAAGACAAAAAAGCAGGAGGTATATCCTTGGGGTGGTTAACACTTTCCAAAATTATACTGGCTGGGATAATGAAAACATCTTATTGTGAAAGTATAATTTTCATCCATTTTAGTAAGGCTAGATATTGTTATTGTTGATTTGTCAAAGCGTTTTTTTTTTGAGTTGTTAAAATTGACCCATACAATCATAAAAAGGTTTTGCAAAACATATGCATAAATCGTAGAGGGATTCGTTTCTATTGAATTTCCTATTTCATTCTTGTTTCAGAGAGCTTTAGTGAGAGGTTCGTTTCTTGCAGCGGACATTCTGCAAAGCCTAGGTCGTTCCCATACCAACGACGTCTCATCTAAAGACATATAATATTCTGATAATTCAGTTTCTCTAATACCGCAAGAAAGTGTCCTAATGCTGTGTGTTGTTAATTCATTTTTCAAGCAATATTATGTATTATTATCTCAATGTCTGTGAGTGGTTTTATTACGCTAAACGTCCAAACATTTTTCTTCTTTAACGATTATCGACCCAAATCCTCCATCTACGGACGGATCTTATAAGTAAAACGTTTCATTTCTCTACAAAAGACAGAAAGAACACAGTGCCGACTGATTGTAACAATGCCATTTGTAACATGTATTACTGAGCATTACACAAAATAACCAAGTAATATGTTACTAATCGAAACTGTTTGTGTTGTTTTATCAATAAAAACCTATTTCTACGCCAGTTATCGAACGCAAATGTGCAAGATTGAAGTGAGTCCCTTGCACTTTCTTCGTCTGACACGATCTGCCCTCTCTACCTGAGCCTGTGTGCCTTATGTTAACGGTCAATGTTATAGAGTATAGACAGACTAAACTATCTTTTTTATTACAGGAGTTTCTCTTTATTTTTGTCTTCGTCTTTATATGTTGCATTTAAAACTTTCGTTATACGTGCTGTAGATTAAGATACTCACTTTAAACTGATTTATAATGGTTGAAATTATTTTTGAGCCAATGACAATGCAGTATTTTTCAAATATTTCGAACCTTAAGTCTCATAAAGTCGCGCGTCTGGAATGGGTTTATTATAGGTCGATTTTCTCCACAATATTGTTCGAACATTTATTGATAAACATGTATAGTTCGTGAACGATCTTCTACAGTGTTCAAGGAGGCGTGACTTAGAAAGTCTGAGGAAAAGAAATATTTTAGCTCTGACCGTTTTGGATTATGATAATCTTCTTACGTCTGTTATCACATAGGCGGCCAGTTTAGATCCAGATCACCCATAAAATAAATTTCATCAGTATTTGCACTTTCTATATTTTGTCACAAATAATCTAGTGAATCTAACAGCGAGAAGTGTCGGTCGTGCTCAGACGACACGGATGAGCCCGATGATGCAGATATAAACTATTTTGCCATGCTATAAAAGATTTATTTATGAAGTAACGGGTAAAATGCAACTTCCACGGATGAACCCTTGTTTCTCAACCCAAGGACAGACTCACGGTTTTTTTTCCTGAGAGTCAGTTATGTTCACATGGTGTTTTCAGATAAAAAATGCATAATTCACTTCCTAAAATATTCTCTCAGTACATGTTTACGAGCAATTGAATGTCAAAGCTAATTTCAGTTTGACTATTGATTATGTGCATACCCATGTATGGTATTTAGGCGGAGACTGTTTTGTCAGTTACAAATATGATTTAGACCATTATATACGTTATATGCGCTGGGCCTGACCGTTTAATTTTCGTACAAGCCTCTAAATAAACAATAACATATACATAATGTCAGTCTTATTATAATGTTGTTGCTTGCATGTAGAGAAGTTCTTGAATTCTAGCACACATTTTTTTATTTCAGAAAACTTATTTTCAGAATGCTACACTGCTTGCAAACTGCTGCTTTAATATCCTGATAATATTCTTTGTCTTTTACTATACATGATTTGCTTTCTTTCTGTTTCTTTTAGGAAAAGCAAGGAATGATGAATGACAAGGAAAGGGAGAGTTTCCTCTAACAAGCAGGTTTAGATTTGTTGCGACACGAAGCTTATAAGTGCCGATTCTTAATTTAAGCTCAGATTTGTGGGTGATTATGACTCTATTCACCGTCTGTATCTGCGTAGTTGTTTCTTGTAAAACGTCTTCAGTTTATACTTTGCTCACAACATCACGTGGTTGGGGAGTTAGTAATAACCGTGTCATTTTCATTAACAAATATACAAAACACCTATGACTGGTCTTATTAAGGAATTAAATTATAATTTGAAAATCGTCTGATTATTTTGAAAATGAAAACTAAAAAGTATCTGTTAATTGTATAAAAAGTGCATGTGAGAAATTCATTAAAAGCAAGATGTAAAATTTGTGTAAACAATTTATATAGGACATTCAAAAACAAAGATGATATAAAAAGATCTTATTTATGGCTCCAGAAATCATACGAAAATGTGGACCTAAATTTCATCGTTTTTTAAACATTTAAAGTAAAGCATATTCAGCCTCTGTAAAAGCAGATATAAATACAACTGCAAGTTATCATAGACGAAGAATAAGTGTCCACAACAGACATGACATCGAAACAGAGGTTTTGAAGATATTAGAAAGTTTAATAATTTTATCTGAATAACTTTCGTGTGTGTGCTAATCTGTGTACTACAATGCTTACTTTATGCAGAACAGAATTATGTTACTGTACACAGGCGTAGTCAATGGGCCGACAGGGACGGCGATAGCCGCCCAAATATTCCGACCATATTAAGCCTCGATGTTCCAACATTTTAATGTCGCCTTAAGTTTCGTCTACGCTGATGCCAGGAATCGATAAGCTCAATTAGCTGCGAGCCAATGTGGATTAAGTACTGCAGATGACCACCGGGTCACGGTTAATTACACTTTATTGTTATTGTGTTTTGCTTTCACAGTGCCAAGGCAGTATCGATAATGATTTTGTTTATTATATTATACTTTGTTAAAGGCGACAGGTTACCTCAACTTTGGTGATCAATTAAAAGATTCTAAAATCATATTAAGAATCGTAGTTGTACTGACGCAGATGACTAGTTTTTACTTATTTTTGGAGTAAGTTTTGCTAACCTCGTTCTGCGCCTAAATGACATTTGTGTATGTTTGCTAGGTTTTCAGGTGAAAGTTTAAGTTTAAATAATAAAAACAGAGATGCACAAATATAATTTAAACTATGTTACACAATTTCCGCCGCTACGTAAGCGAGGGTTCAAACGTCTGTAGATTTCGTGTGCAGATCGATTCACGAATTAAGAAATACCTCAAAGAAGAATATGAACTCAAACCATTTCAAAAAAGGTGATATCCGTGAATGTAAGTGCCCACATAAATGTTGACTAACAGAAAACTACGAAATTTAATTTGTGGATCAATTGTATTTACCTGAATAATGCTAGAACAGAATTGGGGAAAAGTTAAAGACGGTCTCTAAAGTTTCCTACGCTTTTTTTCTACCAATACACTTGTTAAAACTGTTTATAAACTTTTTAATGAGACTCTGCATTGTATACACACATTAATTTTGGGGAAGGAAACATATTAATGCTGTAAAATATGTATGATCAGCCATTTCTGCTTTTGTATATATTGTTATAGTTTATGTATACTTGTATATTCCTGTAAAAAGAATAGCAAATGAAAAATTGTTTAAACTAAACATGAATACTATTGAAAACATGGAATGTATAAGAGCGCCTTTGGTTAATTACTGCTGATACATTGTTGTATTGACCGATTGTGAATAGTATTTATTCACATCAAGAGTAGCTAGTTATAAATAAAAAATATTGTCTTTCATCTAGTTTAACTTTTCCTTCTTTAATATACAGTCGCACTTGCCTTAAGCAGGCACCAAAGAAAGTTACAAAAGTGGCTGCTTAAAACGGATGTGTGTTAAAGACAGGTTAAAATTAGAAAAAAAACGTCAGTTTAGAACATATACAAACTGACTGTTTAAGACAGATCATTGCTTAGGCTGGTTCAATTGTAAAGGCAATCCTAAAATTTATCTTGTAATGAGCTTCCTTCATGCTAGAAGGAGCGTCTTACGTGCACGAAATATATAGATATACGAGGTAGTTTTCTAGATGCATAATAAGCTTTCTTAATGCACAGAGGAGTTTCCTAAATGCATAGAAAAAAGCGTTTTACATCTATGGAGAAGCATCTACATTTACTGCGAAACGTCTTTCGTGCATGAAGAAGTTTTTTACATGAAAGCGGAAGCTTCCAGTAAGGTCTCAGCAGCTTCTTACTCAAACGGAGCTTCCTACATGCACAGAAGAGTGGCTAATATGCACAGTGCTTGGGGTGTTTTTTTCATGAACAGAGCAGCTTCCTATTTTCAATTATCTCTATCCTGAAATTTACTGTTATGCATCTGCACCATTCATTTTCATTTATTTCAAGTTTATGATCACTCTGCTAGCATGTCAGTGTTGGTAAAACTGTTTATTTATGACATAAATGTCATATTATCCATTCCTTTGCATATGGATTTCTTGTTTTAAATGTTGCAATAAATTTATCTTTCTCGGTCGTTGTATGTTCTTATTTCACATAACAATGGAGTGAAGGAATATGAAGAGTTTAAGGCTTTGGAGACAATAATGATGGTGATGCTGCTGCTACTTTAGCAGCTGATAATAATAATAATAATAATAATAATAATAATAATAACAATAATGATGATGATGATGATGATGATGATGATGATGATGATGATGATATAATACATGTACAAGGGAATTACAAAAATCTGCATATTAAGGATGGCTAGATCCAGATTACACAGCCTCCACACACTGCCATAACGTAAAGAGGAAAACAGAGCATGGTTTATAAATTTGTCAGTTTCAAAAAAGACACCGCGAACAATTAACGAAAATAAGAGCCTGAAGGTCATTTGTTTAACAATTCGCCACTGGAGATTTAAATTAGGTTCTGGGGTGCGCCAATCTCACACTTGCCGCAACAAGTTTTCATATAAACAAACTCAAGTTGTCTTGGTGAATAAGCTCTTTCCAACCCATCAACTCGAATGTTGCATGGAAAATTACAAAAAAACATATAAAATATGAGAAACTCATGATATTGTAAAAAGCCAAACGGTTACGCAATGGCCTTACTAAAAACAGGTCCCAAGAGACAACTCTGCAAGAAAACGATAACAGGGATAAAAGAAAGGGACAAATCGAACTTCTAGGTTCTTTGGCAAGCTTTCCCTGTACACCTTTATTAACCCTTAAACCCCTGTCATACCATTTACAACAATGCAAACCCGAGAATAATCGCCTACGAATTGATAGTGAACAAATATTTTGCCACTTGGAGATTCAAACCAAGTTCCAGTGTGTACAAACCTTAGAAATGCATAGTCATGTTTTCATATGAACGAACAACTACATGTTGCCTTACTAAATAACTCCAACCTAACAATTCGAAAGCACTCACACACCAAATTAAGCAGTTTATGGAGACAACCTGGAGTAAAATCTTGAGGACCGCGATGGCAGAAATAAAAAAAAAACTGGCTGAGCTTCCACGTCTTTCTTCACTATAATCCTAGTTACCTTCATAAAGTCTAAAACCGTTGAAACCGTCCTGCATAACAGGTAATCAAAGAAGTTAAGTGCGGGAGGGTAAATATCCAGGCACGCCAAGCATTGCAGAATATCATGTTATTTTTTCGTTTTAGATATACGGATGGTCTTTACAAATGAAGTGAAGAAAATTGATATTAATGTTAAATTTCAAAAATTTATAAACACTGCTTGAGAAATACATAGTCGTAATATTACTTTTAAACTGCAATTTTTTATATTTAATTAAACCCGGGTTTCAGCAATAGAACTTGCAAACAAGCTTTGAAATATTAATTTCGTTAGATGTTGCTTGAAGCACATCACAATCTGGAAAATGAGAAATGTTCTAATATTGAAATCTTAATAATCTATTTTATCGTTTGTTTTAATAATTAAAATTCATTTTCAATATTTTCAGCAATTATAAGGTCTATAAAGCGTGCTTGATCTTTTTGAAGTGTTTGCCTTACCACAGCTCGTCCCTGAGTATAATTACCATACAATCCATCTGTTAAAATGCTCAGTTTTCATACTGTTGAAATTGTCTCTGCCATTTTTTTTCTTTTAATGAGACCTATTCGTGGTCTCAAAATGCCTGAGCAATACCTACTACCATGTTCTTTGGTGGCATCTGGATGATGTTCAGTGCAATGTAAGTTTAGAACGTGTGCATGAGCTAGGATTGGCGGTAAATGGTAAAAATTAGTTACACTCCGGCTCAGTCATTTTGAGCCTGCAGATGTTTCATTATAAAAATTATCTGTCCTGAATGGCGGCTCACGTTTCGTCTATTGTATCAGACCTCGGCTCCACATCGACTTTAACTTTGTTATTTGCAGAGAATCTGCAATTACGATCTCTCTCTCTCTCTCCCCCCCTCTCTCTCTCTCTCTCTCTCTCTCTCTCTCTCTCTCTCTCTCTCTCTCTCTCTCTCTCTCTCTCTCTATATATATATATATATATATATATATATATATATATATCCACCATTCCAAAGATTAAAAGAATGGGTTTGCCGTTAAAGAGAAAACAATGAACGGAACTTAAAAGAATAGAATTTTGACAGGGGATCTGAGAATATTAATACATATCACAGACAACGCCGGCGGTAAAATTTAAAAAGCAGGAAGTATATCTACGGGGGTGATTGAACAATATCCAAATCTATATTGGCTTGGAAATTGAAACAACCCATCTCCAAAAAAATGGCCGATATATTAAATCAAAGGTAATTGTATAAGTACTATTAACATAGTACATAAGTATCGTGCTCAACGACCTTCAAAGGACGTAATTCATAACAGCACTGATTGAATGTAAGGAGAGACTTTTTATAGCCGCCACACGGCACAAACAACGCTACTGTGCTATTGAAATTGATGAAAAGGGAACTTTGAAAGCCATCGAACACGACAGACATGAAAATATTGCAGGCTCGGTTTGATTGAGCCTGTTCATGGACAGTAATGGAAATGCATATTATTGCCCACCCCGCGTAGCCCCGGGTTGAGTGCAACTCAATATTTATACCAATAAATAGTACAATTTTGACAAAGCTATATTTCTTCAGTAAAAAGGTATGCAAGTGTCAAATAATTTGGATTTTTCCGATTAGAGAAAGAGCATTAAGCTAAGCACGTACTCTCTTACACCATGTTTTGCAAAACAAGCTAATTACCTTGGCAATATGTTTATGCGACATGTACAACATTATACAATCAATTTCTGAAGGAAGTCTATATCTGTGCCCTTTCAAATTAAATTACCGATTCTTTAGTCTAGAAATAACCAGTAACGATATGACCGCCGAGCTTATATCAATATCTTGTTGGGTATTTTTAACAATATTAAAATTAAGGGGTATTGGTAACAATTTATTAATTAAAGTTTACTTTACTTTTATTAAAATATACTTAATACGAGTATTAACGTCCTACGATCATAAGACTGCATGTGTGCTGCCAAATACAAATTGCAAAAAGAAACGGTCATACCTCCGAGCATTAATTAATATCAACACAAACCGATGAAATAAAAATAAACATTTATTTGACCTCTTGCTAAGCCGAAAGTGTAAAATCAAAACAGATTACAAAATAATGGAAGATCAGAATATGATCGTATCGACCGTACAACAGAGCTTCTAGCATACCTTTTCATTGAAGAAATTAGATATCGCGTATCTCTGTTATAATAACATGACAAATGGAAATATCCAACATGTTTCGGCCACTATTGTCGTACTTTTTCCAAGTAAACCAGAGTGTCCATAAAAAAGTGAAATATGCATATCAGGAGTATATACCTACGTAGACCAGAATAATAAATAATTTAGCGGAATGTCGCTGGTGTTAACGAGTTAAAGATAGGAACATGACATCTAGGAATAATAATCAAAATGCATTCGTCGAGAGTTCGGACATTTCAGCAAATTCTGTTGTTATCACTAGTTTTTCCGATTTCCGGGAATTTCATACTGAATATCGGTAAGTATCTTGTTTTAGTACTGTACCGTAACTAGCTTGAAAATTGAACTTTAAATAAATTCTTTCAGTTATTTATACTTATTTATTGGCTGATATCTGCGTGTGTGCCATTTATTTATGACATGCGTGTTTGAAAATTTTCTGCGAGACGTCATCTTTTGGGAATACTACGACAACTGGTATCATTAGCGTGTCCTCTCTGCGACAAACATAAAGGTTTTTATATATTACAAAAACGGATTACTTACATAAGTTCAGATAGGAAAAGGATGTTTTACTTAGCATTATATCTGAGATTATATTTATTCATCATCTTAAAACAAAATCATGACTATTAAATTATCGTCAAAGACTAATCGCTTATTTTTGTTAAAAAGAAGAATTCAAACGTGTTTTCTTTTCAGAGTGAGTGTGTTTTCTCTGATTTCAAGAGATCTCATTGTGAAACTTCTCAAATGTTTTTCTTTCAAATGATAAAAATAGTTTTATTTAATGTCTATTTGATGTACGGATGTTTGCAAATTCATTTTACACAATACATAAAGAGCGGAGACTCAATAGCAGGACCTGTTCAATGATAGCTCGAGATTGTGTTTGAAAAAAGTATTGCCAATTACTGTATCAAGAATTTTAAAACAAGAGAACCTGTGGGTCTATAACCTGGTATGGTCTGCGCCGAAAAAGTGCAATTGGTACTTTAACCAGTTTGCACCAACTTAAGCGTGCCCCTCTCTTAGAATACATTTAACACGTTGTATAATCCAATAAGATCAAATTCAGATAATAATCGCCAATGAACACCACAAGTTGTACGAGTTCCGATTTACATTGTAATTTCGATTACAAAAGAAGCCTTTTTTGCTTTGCGGCTGCTTTCAAAAGACGCAACCTTCTTTTATTTTGTGTTAATAATATAACTAGACCTGTGCAATCTTGGATTCTATTCATTTTGTCTTGAAGTCTTATTTCAACTGGAGCAGCTCCTACCGGTTTTTGGAGAGATTTCAGGTTTGACGTATTTTGAAGAAATTCAATCAAACTATTTTTTTTCTAAAATAAGCTGTGTTCATACAACATAGTGTTGGCCTAATTTATAAATATAAATAGTAAATGTAATATTTTCTTGTAACACAATAGTGAAATATGCATATAAGAATTGCCAAACCCAGAAAACATAGCATCGCAACCAAAAAGGTAGAGGAAAAGAAAGCATGGGTTTATGAAAGGATTTTATCCCATTAATGGTAACTAAAAAGTCTCGCAGATGCCATTGCAAACTAGATAACTTTGAATGATTGGTGTTGACTATAGCTCCTATGCATTAGTTAATACCGTTATTCGAATTTATGCTCCCCCGAATTTTTTCTAACAGTTTGTTGACAGAGCTGCCAAGTACCTACAAGTTATCGAGTTTGCTTTTATTAATTATACAACAGTTTTGTATAAATGTAAATTATCTCATTGTCTTGAATCATTATCTCAAAGGGAGGGCAGGGTTTGTTTTTTTTTGTTTTTTTTTGTTGTTGTTTTTTTAAGAAATAATTGAGCGATGTACGTACACCTTTTATTCGACATAGGTTTCATGGATGTTTCTATGGATAAGTTTTTTTTGCGGGTATTAACTGTTTCAATTTCAATACTTGAACTAAGTAATTATTACCGAATCCTTCTGTTTACCACCATTATGACCTCTTTGATTACAACTTAGATCTTAATGTTAAATAAATCATCAGACAAGAGATCGCTAAGCCGACAGTGTAAATTCAAAACAGATTACAAGTTAATGGTACATCAGAGTATGATCATATCGACCTTATAACAGCCAATTGCACGGAGTTTCTACCATACCTTGATACTGATGCTTCGAGATGTCGAGTATCATTGATGTATTTGCATGGCAAATAAAAATATCTAACATGCGTCACGGGCAGAAAAATTGAACCAAACTGTCCATTGAAATTTTACACCTCCATAGACCGGAATTATATTAATTTCACGAAATGATACTGGTTTAATGACAGGAACAGGCATCAAAATGCATTCGTCGAGAGTTTGGACATTTCAGCACATTCTGTTGTCATCACTGGTTTTTCCGATTACCGGGAATTTTGTACTCAATATCGGTAAGTATCTTGTTCCATTATTGTCCTGTGATTTTTTATTTCATTCGATGCATTAAATATTAAAATTTTATAATCACATTCTTTATAATCAGGTATGAAACGTTTACGAATAAAAACAAGAAATACGAAAGCAAGCGATAGGAAAGTGGCATATTAACTTAGAATTAGGATTGCTGTTGTTAGCTAACCAGAGAGAATTTGTGGCATTTCTATTTGTCAAAGCATCGCACGTGATCCTCCTTTTTTAAATGTTTCCTCAGAAAGTTCTTCGCTTTGTGTCCTGAAATATGCATATCAGGAATGGCCAAATCCAGCAGACACAGCCTCACTCACACAGCCAAAAAGTAGAGAGGAAAAGAGAGCATGTTATTAAAATAATCAGTTTCAGTATGAACGCCACAAACAGCCATCCGTTTTCGCTTTGCTAACTTATTGAAGGGATTTAATTTTAAGGACTTCCCGCAACAAACTGTTTATATTTATAAACTCCTAAACTTCAGCTCCCTTCGTTCAACAAAAGATAATTCGATTTGAATCGTAGATATTTTTCCAATTTTGTAATAAATCTTCATGGATCTTGGCAATAATTTATCCTTCCTTAATCATCGTGCATTGCATTAAGATCATAAAAAATCAAAGCAAACACGTGTTTTGTATTCAGAACAAAAGGCAAAATGAAGACAGGTATAATTTAAAAAAACGCGTAAATATTTACATTAACACGGAGCGCAAAGAATAAAGGGCGTTCTCGAGCTGACCTAACGTGTGTGTAGTAAAGTGTGAATAAACACAAACAATACAGAACTTATGGCTTTAAAATTAAAAGGACCAACGGATAAATATAACTTTGACTTGGTTAGTAATGCGTTGTAGAAATGTTCTGAAACGTGATATACAAACATAATAAATTTCAAAGATAGAGATACAAGAAAATGTTGATCTGTTTTTGTAATTAGGACTATGTATCAAAGTTTTGATTCATAGTGAGATACAAAAACAATTTAGAATGGAAAGTAAACGAACAAGTCGATATTATATTCGCTGTGAAAGTGTTGCTTTCAGGCAAAAACTTTACACAAAAACGGCTTTTTTGTCAGTATCTTTCTATTGGTGAAGAATAATTATTTAAAATATAAGATAAAAAGACTTCATTATATTAGCATCGTCCGACCAGTTTTCAGTATAATAAGTTATTAGCTTGATTTCCGCCAAGTAAATAAACAGCAACTGAGATAAAACCATGAATGACATTAAATTTGTTTATACTTCTAAATTTTAATACACGTTTTATTCATTTGTTCATTCATTTAAACTCAAAGAAAAGAAAAAACCTAATGCAGTGATATTGTCGGCCATCTTGGAAATACGTCCTATTTTCGTTAACTGGTTCAAGACACACAAAAACATTTACAGTACATGAATATCAGTCACATGGCATCATGCAACTTTATGCAGCAGACCTTAATAGGGAAGCCCCTTTTGAGTTTTGGTTCAGACTGTTAGTTTTTTTATTGGAAACATTACTTTTTACTGAATCACCAAAAAAAGGGTTACAAAAACACATGGTACTTGTAACTTCACATAAAAATATGTTTCTAACCTGATTTGCACTTGTTTTGGGCCGTATGTCAGATATGACAACTTACCACAGAAAGCTATTACTTTCCAGAGTGTTTATGTTATGTGCATAGCAGTAAACCAACCTATAACGAAAATAGGACGGTACTGAAAACTGGACAGTATACGAACCCTTTCCAGTATTTAAACATTTCACGATTTGTTCTACTAACTTCTTACAAGGAAATTGTTATTATATTATATTTAGTTCTGTTGTGATTTCTACTCCAATCACTCATGGTGTTTGTTCCTTGAAAATGATGTCAATTTTCAAGTTATTGCGAAATCTCGCTTAAAGGGAAAGGTACAGCCTTCTTAATTTATACTGTACAATTATACACGCTTTACATGTGCAGCTGTACTTATAACAGTCCTTCTAGCTGTCAAACCAAGGGATGTTATTATGGGGCCCATCTGATTGTTCAACAACAGGGCGTGTATAAACGTAGTAAAATTATATTTTACAAATTATTAACTTACCATAACTCGCATTTCTTTTGCTGTTTAAATGCCCAAGCACATGCTTAAAAAGTTCGCCATGTCTGATTATTAAATAAGTTATTGATTGTCCTGTTATTTATACTATTACGGATTAAGCGGTCGGGCCTTAATTTTAACACTTCAGTAAATACAATAAGAGCTGTTAAACAGTTAATGTCTTGCTTTACTCATGCATAATCTTTATCAAAACATTGACCGTCAACTAAAATTACCGAAGTTTTTAAGCGAGAGTCTTTTTCAGTACCTTGATGATGATTATAGCTGAATTATCCCGCGTTCTTATCGGAGGATTAGTTATTAGTGGTATTAAGTTTATGTTGACGCACTGGATTAAATGGCATGCAATGTCATAAAATAGACAAAAGAATGTATGAATATATCTATAAAATTATTTCAGTTGCATTTCAAATAAAAGACATTTTGCTTTTTTGACATTTAAAATTTTAATTATGGCTAGTGTCTAATTCTCTCTCTTCGCTCAAGGCAACTTGTACATGTTTGTCACGATGGAACACGACGGCGCAAATGTGAGCATCTAAATCAGTTTGTTATCGATAATCACAGAGTGTTTCGAATTCAATGTTCTTTCTTAAAATTTGCCATGCTATTACTTTATTGAAGTTCAGTGAGAATGGGGCAAAACCTTAGATGGGCTTTACTCGAGTGCTTTATTAAAATACCTTGAAAACTATTATCTTTTCAAAAAATATATTGTCAATTTCGGAAAAAAATGTTTGGTACGAACTTTTAATAGCACTTTGAGAAATCACATAAATAATGTATAATGTATCAAGACATGAATCATAGTGATGTGAAATCCTCAATGTCGTCCAAACTTCTCTTTTACAATTTCACATCTCTGTGAAACTTTAAAACTCTATTTATATTGACATGACTGACAATGGCAGCATATAGTTAGTTCCTTCCACAATGATCTATTTTAATCTGTGTCTAAAGAAAGTCTAGACTTTACTGCAAGATTATGAAAACAAATGAATTAATTTTTTTCAGTTTTCAAGGCATCAGGAACCTGATGTTGTTGTTAACAAGCAGTCTGTTCGAATTCGGACCTGAATGAAATACAATTCCACTCTTTATCGATTTGTTCTCTCGCAATATTCAGTCATATTTCGATAAAGGCAAAAATACTAGCACCGATGCAAAACTTCGTGTAAGATGATGGATTTGAGAAAGTATCCAGTTATATTGTTTGAGTCAAAGCGTACACAAATATTTATGATTAAAATTATTACTTACAAATGACTGTCGATGCATAAAAATTTCTCTATAGTTTGCTAAACTGATAAAGGTAAAAGTCTCAATTCGAACTAACACAGGCATGTATTACTACACACGTCAAGTGTTGAGAAAAGTGGATTTCCTTCCAATCATTTTTCCTCATGAACTCAAGAAAAGTATTATGTTTCTTTTGTAGAAATGTCTCCACTATCTGTAATTGCCGTTAAAGATATAAAGATATAAGGTAAAGGCATATTATTTCTCATAATGATAGTAGAACGTGAATGGGTGTGCCAAAAATTCAGAAGAAATTCCATGAGTCAAGTTTCATTGACAGACGAAGACATTAAATTGCGCATCGCAAGCATGACCTTTATGTTTGATCTTATGACAGGCTCGTTTTGTTTTACATCTTTGGCGTTAATATTTCGGAGTTTGCACAAAGCACTTTCATCATTAATACGAATAATTGAGCTATTCTTCAATGTTTTAAGCCTTTTTTACACAATGGAAATGAGGAATACAATTATAATGTTGGAATAAGTTTTAATACGAATTACTTGCTTCAATAATAAACCGTTTTACAATATTTGAAGCCATATTAACTGAAATCAACTCATAAGGAGAAAACAATTTTTTGTAAGAATGAATATTTACAGACAGTGTATACTCTGATCAGCCGGTAAATCAGTGCCGTATAATCATGATCTATACGTAGATGTGCCGGCGGAAATAGATCTATACTGGTTGCAAACTCGATAAAAACTGTTTATAAGGAATGAAGAGTTAAACTGCATTGTCCGTACAAATATCTTACTTCTAATTTAAAAGAATCACATTTCTGTATTTTGTAGCCTGTTACGATAAGTACAGTACCTTGTTTTGTCGTTTACCGATAGCTCATTACAAAGACTTCAACTGGATCCTTTCAAATAATTTCAAGCTTTATAAAAACTGCATTGAAATGATTAACGCCATGTCTTTTTATGGTGTGATAACATATGGAATCTGGTTAAAATTATCCTTTTTCAAGCAACAAATGTATGCTTAGTATCCTATTGCGATCATTATTAGAACTCTAGATTATTTTTGTAAATTATTTTGTTAGAATGTAGCAATTAGATCTATTCACGGAATGGTCACCAACTGCTGATGATATTATTCCCTTACGGGTGATTAAGGTCACTTGAACTAATTGCAAAAGACTATTTTAGCAATTTTTGCACAAATGTGTAATTTGGTACTGCTAGAAATGGTTGACATTATTGAATTACTTTAACAGGATTGTGGAATTTACGTTGAGTATCAACAGATGAACGACGAACTTTGATGTAACCCCAGCACGTCAAATACGACACTACTGCACTGTTGTTTTACTGAACCGTTCATGAACAGTAATGAAAATGACAATAAGTGAACACTTATTGAATCCTCTTCTTCTGTAGCCTATCCATATCCCAATAACAATATGCATTTTACGGTGATCATGAAACATTCAATGTTGTATTTCATATAAAATATGTGTAATATATTTTCATTATCCGTGAAGAAAGCCGATCCCATGAAAGAATTGTCGACTGAGTAATAGCCAAATCTATACCAGCCCGGATAACAAAACCAAGTATAACTAAAAACATTCTAAATGTTCTAATAAAAAGCATTATTTTAAGTCCAATTCATAAACATTAGAATCTTGCTTTACTACTTTTAATGCAGTTCGCGCCAATGGCCGAAAAACGACGTCAAAACATCAAATTGAAATTGACACTTGAAACTTTGCATAATATCTCGAATATCATTTTCTCATTGCCTGGTTACCAAATTTTGGGAATTATGTCGCGCGGAAGCTGTCTCTAAACGCAAGTGTTTCACTGTAGATTGAATAATTTTGCAAACAATTGCGTTAAGTCTTTTGTAAACAGTGTTTCCGATAAAAATAACGTTTTTTCCGCGACGTACTATGTATGTTTAACGCAAAATTACAGAAAATCTAGACAGATGACCTATCGTTTTTATTCCTTTATTCGATATTATATAAGTCCAACATTACTTTGTGAAAGAATGAAAAAGTTCTACCACACCGTTTTCGAGAAAAATCAGCTTACGTTTGGATCGTGCTCCAATCTTTTAGCGTAAAATGTCGACTTTTCAATGTTTGAAGTCGCTTTAAATGTTTCCTGAAATATAACATTGATTTGAATTTAATAATGAAAACGTACTAGGCAAATAGTTTTTCTATCGGAAACACTTTTTACAAAAGATCAGAATCAAGGTAAGGCTCTTTGAGATTACCCTATTATTTTTGAGCTGCGTGATCAATTTTGACACATACTTTTTGACTCTCACTGAAGACGGTATAATTAATCGATTTGTCATTGTCTGCGATCGTTCTTCGTCATTTATACGTTTCAGATCCTATGGGAGTCTGGCAACATATCCACAGACCAGATACGATTTGTTAAATGAAATGATTTAAATAACACATTTAATGATTAGAATTTTGTAGCGTGCATTAAATGTGAACAGAATACAACGGGTTTTGAGACTTTTTTCAGATTTGTAGAAAATATAAACATTTCGTTTGAAAGTTGATGCCAATTTTGAATTTCCAATTGGAACTTATTTTAAATATGAATGTTTATATATATTTTAAGGCATTGCTCCGTGCATCATAACTATGCCATAAGCAAAAAAGGAAAATATATAAATCTTTCAAACTTCACAATGCAGTTCCATCAAACTTTGAACAAACCAATGCTACAAGTGTTTGATTATTTTACATACGTTAAGAGAAGTAAGAATTGTCAAGAAAAATAGTAGATGCCGATGATGCTAATTGCAAAATTAACAAGAGTCACATGGTTAATCCCCCCGCCTGAAAAAAGTTACCTGAAGGTTGAACTTTCGTATAATTTACCTGGAGAGGAAATCGTTTTAAGTTTTGGAGTTAAGCTACGGACAAAATTTACCAAGTAAATCTGATAAAGTGGAATAACTCTAAAAATGGGCGAGGTAGAGTTATTGTTTTTGCACACGTGCTCTGTCAGTGTATGAAGTTTGAAAAAAATCCCTCATGTAGTTTTGGAGTTATGCTCCAGACAAAATTTATCAAGTAAATCTGATAAAGAGGAATAACTCTAAAAAAGGCAAGGCAGAGTTATTGGAATTGCACACTGCACTACCTACCAACGTGCACTGTCAGTGTATGAAGTTTGAATAAAATCCCTCAAGTTGTTTTGGAGTTATGCTCTGGAAAAAATGTATCAAGTAAATGTGATAAAGGGGAATGACTCTAACAAAAAGCAAGGTAGAGTTATTGCACTTGCACACTGCACTACCTACTAATGTGCTCTGTCAGTATATGAAATTTGAATAAAATCCCTCAAGTAGTTTTGGAGTTATGCTCCAGACAAAATTTAAAAAGTAAATATGATAAAGAGGAATAACTCTAAAATAGGCAAGGTAGAGTTATTGTTCTTGCACACTGCACTACCTACCAATGTGCTCTCTCAGTGTATGAAGTTTGAATTAAATCCCTCAAGTAGTTTCGAAGTTATGCTCCGGACAAAATATATCAAGTAAATATGATAATGGAATAACTCTAAAAATAGGCAAGGTATAGTTATTGTTCTTGCACACTGCACTACCTACCAATGTGCTCTGTCAGTGTATGAAGTTTGAATAAAATCCCTCAAGTAGTTTTGGAGTTATGCTCCGGACAAAATTTATCAAATAATTCTGAAAAAGGGGAATAACTCTTAAAATAGGCAAGGTAGAGTTATTGTTCTTGCACTCTGCACTACCTACCAATGTGCTCTGTCAGTGTATGAAGTTTGAATAAAATCCCTCAAGTAGTTTTGGAGTTATGCTCCGAACAAAATTTATCAATTAAATATGATAAAGGGGAATAATACTTAAAATAGGCAAGGTAGAGTTATTGTTCTTGCACACTGCACTACCTACCAACGTGCTCTGTCAGTGAATGAAGTTTTAATAAAATCCCTCCGGTAGTTTTGGACTTATGCTCCGGACAAAATGTATCAAGTAAATGTGATAAAGGGGAATGACTCTAACAAAAGGCAAGGTAGAGTTATTGCACTTGCACACTGCACTACCTACCAATGTGCTCTGTCAGTGTATGAACTTTGAATAAAATCCCACCAGTAGTTTTGGACTTATGCTCCGGACAAAATTGTTCCGGACGGACACACGGACGGACGACGGACGAAGGGCATTTCTAATATCCTTCACGCCTTTGGCGGGGGGGATAAAAAGCCACCGGCAATGTATTCATGTAGAGAACGCATGCAATTAAAGCAAATGAAGGTTTTATTTTCAAAATATGTGCACGAGACTTGAAATTCACGCGGGATATGCAAAAGCTGTTAAAGTTGCTCTTGCTGGTTTGAATCCAGATGCTTTGGTCGCAGTGAGGTCATTGTGCTTGACAATGCCATAAGATTCTTATATATTATATGTTTGTGTTCTTTTGCATTGTCGAGTTCATCGACGTGTTGGACTTTATTTCACCAAGACAACTTGTAAACCTTTTCTTTCTCTGAGAACCTTTTGAGGCAAATGTGAGGTTGGTGCAGCCTAGAACCTATCGTCAATCTCCATTGGCAAATTGTTTTGCCACGAGTTGTTCCATGGCGTTATACCTCGTGTTCATTTTATTTGCGATGTCCTGTTTGATATTGGTCTTTTTATAAATTCATGGCCCCTTTTTCTCCGCCTTTCGTTGCTTGGTGAGGCTGCGTTTACTGGTAGATGAAAAGGGAACTTTGAAGCCATCGAACACGACAAATATGAAAATATTGCAGGCTCTGTTTGATTGAGTCTGTTCATAGGCAGTAATGGAAATGCATATTACTGCCCACGCCGCCTAGCCTTGGGTTTAGCGCAACTCAATATTTTCACCAATAGACAGTAACAATTTTGATCCATACCAAACGATTATGCGCATATGGCGGTGAACATGGAAGCTTCAATGCGGTTTTTTCCTATCCAACAGAACGAACACTTTCTAACTGCTTTATTTGTAGATATGTGATTGATAGTATTTTACTTATCCATGTAGGAAGAGTAAGCATCGCCATTTGAACTGATATTGCATTTTGTTACATGCTCATTTAGAAAAATGTCAATGCGTGGTATATCGATCAGCAGTAATCCCTTGTCACTTTATAACTGGATTGAAGTGTATACCTTTTAACCATTAGGGAAATCAGCAAAAAACAAAAAATGTTAGAAATACGCCTGTACCTAGAAAAAATCAAACATAACCAAAAAATATTAGAGTCGTTTTCGTTTTATGTTTTAATGTGGTTTTTTCGATCAATCAGAAACGGTTTGAGTATGATTTGAAAATATTTATTATTTATGTACTAAACTATTCATTTGTACTAAGTTTTTTTTATTACTCTGGCATGTAAAGAACTATTTAGTGACTTGTTCGCTTTTCAAGAGCTTGCAACGATATTAATGATTTCAATGAACGTAATCTTTGCATTACAGAAAAACTTTTAAAACAAGGTTATCGGTATCACAAATTAAGGAAAACATTTTGCAAGTTTTATCGTCGATACCCAGATCTAATTCATAAATACAGGTGCAGTTTAAAATCACTATTGCAACAAGGTATTTCACAGCCAGTTTTTTATGGAGATTTAATTTATAAACTTAAGAAGATAAAGGGCAATGTTAATTTCTCCCGGTTATTCGTAAAAACCATCTGTAAATTTAAAAAGAAAGGTTACCAACATGATATTTTACAGCGCTCTGCATGCCTGGTGATTAACCCTTCTACAGTTGATCATTATGCTTACCTCTTTGGTTGCACGACGGTGGCAGGGGTTTAACAGTTTATGAAGGTTTATGGGGAAATCTTTTCTTAAAAGAACCTAGAAGCTCGATTTGTTTCTTTTATCCCTGTCATCGTGTTCTTGCTGATTTTACAGCAGGAGCTCTGGTCTCTGTAAGATCATTTAGGGCGCCCCCTTTGGCTTTTCAATGCTATAAGATTCTTATGTTTTATATGTTTGTGTGCTTTTTCATGTAATATTGTTGAGCCAATAAGTGGGTTGGAGTTGTGTCACCAAGACAACTTGTATTTGTTTTGTGTTATGAGAACCTGATGGGGCAAGTGTGAGGTTGGTGCACCCTAGAACCTGGTTTAAAACCCCAGTGGCAATTTGATTTGCCACTGACCGTTCCAAGGAGTTAACCCTTCGGTTCTCATTTTTGTTAATTGTTAGTGGTGTCTCTTTTGAAACTGATCATTTTATTAACCATGCTCTCTCCCTCTCTTCTTCTTGACTGTGTGGGGAGGCTGTTTTTTCTGAATGTGGCGATTCCTGATATGCATATTTCACCTTTTTACAATTGACAAGTGCGATTTATGTCATAGTTTTTGTTATATTCTGTTAAGTTAGCTTAAAGACACTGGTTTATATATGAACTTTTTACATGTTTGGCGTTTTTATTCGACCAGGCTTTCGGTATCCGGATTCACTATTTGTATTAAACAATCGGGCCTGAGTTCTTTTATCCAAGTAACCCTTTTCGTATAATAAGAACAAAATCTGTATGGTTTCGTATTGCAATTCATCTCTATAGAAGAACTAAGTATATTAAAAATATTTTTAAATTATTCATGTTTATAAATAATGAATACTTGCGTTCAATAATTACTTTATATCACCTTATTTGTTATGTCACATAATTTTTATCACCTAAAAAGTATGCACGGATTTATATGGCATGGGGTTTCGCCCTGGCTGTGCATCTGGTTTGACTCCCAGTTTACACCTGTTTTATTTGAAAATTAATTTTTCGCATGTACCATTGTCGAGCAAAAGGATTGGTTGGAGCTAGTTCACCAAGACAACTTGTACTTGGTTGTTAATATGAGAACCTGTTAAGGCAATAGAAAAAATATTTTTGATTCTCATCCCTGCCCGCCCCTATCGAAAACCACACGCCCCCAAAAAATATTGGTAAAAATATTTGGAACATATTCTGTTCCGGACAGAACGGGTTTTAGACCATCCTGGATATGAAAAAAACATGGCAGACAATAATAAAACAAAATGTTCATCATTTCAAAGCTTACCGAAGGTGATAGTGTCGCTATTAAAGACTGGTATGGCTTTCTCAAAATTTTAAGTTAGTTTTTCACTTCTGTTCTCAGGTCTTTCGTTAAAAAAATAAAAATTAAAAAGTGTCCACCCAGCCCTTTTTCCCCAAAATTCGGATGAGAATCTAATAATTTTTCAGTGAATTTTACTTTTTATATGGAAAGCGGTTGTGCATAAATTTTTATTTCAACAAACTAACTGGCTTTAATTCTATGATTTAACGGAAGTTAACGGAGTTTTTTAGATATCATGAGGATTGAGGTTGTCAAAGTTTTCGGGATGTCTATTTGCATGTTGTCCCCTCGGGTTCTCATTTTTGTTTATTGTTAGTGGTGTCTTTTTTGAAACTGATTATTTTATTAACCATGCTCTCTCCCCCTCTCTTCTTCTTGACTGTGTGGGGAGGCTGTTTTTTCTGAATGTGGCGATTCCTGATATGCATATTTCACCTTTTTTTAACAAACCCTAAAATCGAAGACGATTATAAATGTTTTTGTTCAGCTTTTATTATTTGTCCTTAGTTACTCTGGCGCCATGGAATGACACACTATATCCGATGCTGACTTCCCAATACGTAGGGAACAGTCCAGTCAAGCCTCAGAATTTTGATGTGGGTATTACAAGATCAGATTACGAAAAAGTAAAGAAAGGTAAGCATGTCTTGTGTATCACCAGTGTAGTTGTGATTCGGAAGTGAGCCTGTTCCTGGCAACCATAAAGAAAATGTATTTTTCATTTGCTTACAATATTTACTCACAATAGTTTTTCGCCTCTGCTTGATGTGGGTTGTTGTTTTTTATGGCAGTCTAGTAAGTAAACGGTCTGTACTTCGGTATATTTTACTACTGGTACTTTCGAGTTCTTCCTTTTATCCAAACCAACAACGCTGGAACCAAATTTGATTTGATTGCAATTTAGTTTTAAATTATTGTCAAATCCTTAGGATATATTATGTTTAAATAAAAATAGTCTACGTTTTGTGCCTGACATCATTTAATAACAAGCATTTCGTTATTGGCAGAATTAATCAACCAATTAGTGTTATAACTCATAAAGTGCAATGAAATTAGGTATGTACATCATGTGGACTATATTGCAGAAAATACTCTTAATATGGAATGTTCATAATTATACTAATACACTAAATAAAGTGTCTACAGTTTCCCGATGTGATTTTAAAAGTCAGCATTATTTTTTACAGCAGTAGAAATTTTGAGAGACCAGAATACTCATGTCGTCATGGGACCCTTCGATGTACCAATATGCCTGGCAACAGAATCGTTGAACATAACATATATTGCTACGACAGAAGTAACGTTAACAAATACAAATTGTACATTCCAACTTATGCCAGGGCAAGATGTCTTCAGTGAAGCTATATTGGATATGGTTGTATCGTGTAAGTGGGAGCAAGTCAGTGTCTTCTTCGACGACGATAAAGGTAAGAGTGTCTGTCGTTATACTTGAAGTAAGAGTACTTGATAAAGATGTGAACATTATCCTGAAGGGTAGCAAGAAAACCATTTGCCACAAACAAATTTGAAAAGAACATAGCAGCAGTGGAGAGGCAGTGAAGATTTCAAGCAAAATATACAACTGAGCAGAACCTTATGTACCTTAGACACAATTATAAGATAATAGATGAAAGGGAAACTTTGAAAGCCACCGAACACGAAAAATATGAAAATATTGCAGACTCGGTTTGATTGAGCCTGTTCATGGGCAGTATTGGATATGCATATTGATGCCCATGCCGTCCAGCCTCGGGTTCAGCGAAACTCAATTTTTACACCAATAAACGGCACAATATCGATACTACCCAAACGAGTGTATGCATATGTAGACGTGAAATATGCATATCAGGAAAGGCCACATCAAGCAGACACAGCCACCCCCACACAGCCAAAAGGTAAAGAGGAGGGAATGGTTGTACGATGATCAGTTTCAAAATAGATGCCACAAAAAAATTAAAACGAGGGATTACCGCCTCGAAACGGTCAGTGGCAAAGCAATTTGCCATTGAGGGCTTAAACCAGGTTCTAGGATGCACCAACCTCACACTTTCCCCAACACGTTCTCTTATGAACAAACAAGTACACGTTGTTTAAATGAAATAACTCCAACTCACCAATCAACTCAACAATGTTGCATGCAAAAGCACACAAACATATAAAACTTAAGAAGCTAAAATCATTGCAGAGCAAAAGGGCGGATATGCAATGATCTTACCGAGACCAGAGCCCCTGGAGTCAAATGGTCAAGAACATGATGACAGGGATAAAGGAAAGAGATCGAGCTTCTATTTTCTTTCACAAGATTTTCCCATAATACTTCATAAACTCTTATACCCCTGCCAACGTCGTGTAACTAATCCAATCTTTGTCAACTTAATGGGGAAAGTCGCCTTAGTAATATGTGTAGGCTACAAAAGTCGTCTCATACTTCGATTCAGGGGGGAATGGGAATAACACAATTCAATAGAATGCTAATCCGAGTCTGATTTTTAAATGTTTTTTATATTGGTAGTGTTCTTGGATATCATGTGCTTTATGATGACTTCCTATAAAACCATAAATTATCGATGGAATATCACCCGATATATTTACTGCTTTCAATGAAAAGCTAAAATGTATATAAATTTATATAAAAAGCAATACAGTAACAAAAACAAATAGTAAAACAAATTTAACTTTTTTAGGCTACGGCCTCTAAATGATCAGTGGTCAAAAGACAGTTTGAGAATGCGCAGAACCGAGTGAATACTGAAACATTTTCACTTATATTTTAATTTCTCTCAATATTTGTGAGAAAATCGGCATCAAATATCATCCGCTGAATCAAAAACCAGTATTTCACTGAAACAAACAAATATCTTCTAGATCAGTCTCAATTTACTTGACAACCCAACTTGACTTAATATCAAAATTTGATATTTTGCTTTCAATTGAGCAGTTACTGCAGTAACAAAATCTTAATTTTTACTCTTATTATGAAATGGTGAATTTAACTATGGAAGAAATCGCCGGTTTGTTTTCTCAATTCTATATAATTCGATAAAACTTGTGAGCAGTAATATGCATTTCCATTACTGATCATAAACAGGCTTTATAAAAACGAGACTGCAATATTTTCATAACTGTCGATTTGGGTGGCTTTCAAAGGTCCCTGATCATCTATTTCAATCCATTTGGATGTGGAAAATGTTTATTTCTGGTTTGAATGGTATGACTTTCATCAATAATATCACAGGTATCAGTTCTTAAATCTATATAATGAGCAATCAACGATTCCCTTTGATTAGGAATTTCTGTATTATTACTTCCTCACATATCTTTTAATAACATTCAGACACCATGTCGTGTTCAGTGATAGTATGTATTATTACCCTTTTGGAATCATTAAATTAAGTTGTCCAATCACCAACACGTAGAGACCAGATCATGTAATATCCCGATAGACCGAATATTGAAATTATTCATTACGAGTAACTAATTTCCAATGGGAATAATTACAACATAGATCGTATAGAAATGATTGATTGTTGTGGTGAAATTTTACAAATCAACGAATGCAGTAAATAGTGCTATAATTGTCGACATCAAAATAGTTTATCCAATATTCCATTTCAAGTCCTTTTTATACAGATCTATATCCCGTGTCGGATCTTTTATTCTGCTTTGAAAAATTAGTTTTGTTGTTTGTTTGTTTTTAATTTGTAAATTAAATATTTATATTCAAAAATATATTTCACGTTTGTTATATTTCTACAATTATTTTACTATTTTACTGTGGTTCTTTAGTTTTCATTGTTATATAGCCTATGAAGTGTTTTCTTAATAAAAATAAATAAAAAGACTTATTGGGGAGAAATTTGGTTTCATGTTGGTCTTCTCGCTAAGTGCAAATGTTTTCTATGTGACATTTTTGTTAATCAATATAAAGAAATTTGCGCATTGGTTATTATTGTTGTTGTTATTCGTTTTGATTTGTTAGGATAAAATAAGGCAAAAACAAAAACCAAAAATGCAAGTCTATTTAACAAAAGTATAAAAAAATTTATTTTAATTAAACTCTGAAATTGAAATTGTTCAAAACATCTAAACAAACAATTCTTATAAAAAAATGAAATATGCAACATCAAGCAGACACACCCTCCCCACACAGCCAAAAACTGGAGAGGAAAAGAGAGCATGGTACTGCAATAATCAGTTTTAAAATTGATGTCACAAACAAAGTGAGAACCCGAGGGGTTACCGTCTTGGGACGGTCAGTGGCAAAACATGGGGTTTAAACTAGGTTTTAGGGTATACCAACCTCACACTTGCCCCAACAGATTCTCATATGAAAGCACAAGTACAAGTTGTCTTAGTAAAATAACTCCAGCCCACCAATCATCTTAATAATGTTGCATTCAAAAGCACACATCGTATACAACATAAGAACTAATAGCATTGCAAAGCAAAATGGGCGGGTACTCAATGACCTTACCGAGACCAGAGTACCTGGAGTTAAATTAGCAAGAACACGATGACAGGAATAAAAGAAACAAGGTTCTTATAGAAAGATTTCCCCATTAACTTCATAAACTCATAAACCTCTTCCACCGTCGTGCAACCAAAGAGGATAAAATCGTGTTGTCAAAATAATGTCATGTCTGGGTTTAAAGAAACTTATTTACGTATTTCCTTTAACCTTAACGTTATTTCGACAACTGGCCTCAAGATATTTTAGATAAAAGGTTTCATGAAATAGGTATTGGTTTTGACATTTTGACAATTCCAGTGACTTATGCAAATGTCTTTTTCTTTTGTTAAGTGCTCTAGGTAATTAGACTTTTATTTCGTCTGAAGTGAGCTTGTTGTTATTGTTGTTGTGTTGTTGTGTTGTTTCTTTTTTCAAATTTAACAGCTGTTTACCATCTGGAATGATTATGTCTCCGTAGATGTTGTAGTAGAGGAAATAAAACAAGGGTTCTGAGTTTATCGTTAAAGCCAGACTTTTTTTCCCAAGCGCATTTAGGTCAAGTATATTGATATTTTGCGCATGCGTACGGAAATCAAACTAACCTATCAGATCGGACACCTAATTAAGGATCTTGAACATGTGACAGCCTTTTAGATTTTGACATGCGTTTCGTGATTTTACGGGATGATAAGCCCTTGTATACTGGATTGGATACTATACAGTTACTATACAATCAGCTGAACGTTTAAGTAATACTGAGAATCTTAATGCTGACATACTGAGGATGATAGAGACTGCATAACTGAGATTAAGAATTGATTCTTCATTTGAGTTAAAAGCGGTAAAGAAAACAATTTTAACATCAATATTCAATTCAAAATTCAAGCCAAATTGAATTTGTTTGTTATTGAGAACATTACTAGACAGGCGTAACTCTGGTGTACCATTGATCCTGGTTTGAACTTCCAGTGGCAAATATGTTTTACACCTCACAGTTTGAAGGCGGAAATCTTACCGTTAATTGTTGTGTTGTTCCGGAAATGGATTTTTCAAAATTTAATTTTTTCTGTTTTTTTCTTCTGTTTGGATATGTCCTGATCCACAGTCGGAAGTCAATTCTGTTTAGCTTATCTCAGTGTTTTCTTTGATTAGGGAAAACCGACTGCATAAGTTTCATTAGCATATGTACACCATCGATGTAGTCTTCTTGATCTGAATTCCAAGAATTATGTTTCCGTGAGTGCCCCCATAAACAAGATAAATTAATCAGAGCCTGCAATATTTTCGTGGGGCTCGTTTTCGACGATTTTCAAATACCTTGCCCATTTTTCTTTACACATGCAACGTAAGTTGATTTTTGATTTATTCTGAACAGTTTTTTCATTATCATCTGTTGTAAATGCTAAAATAAAACGAGTGAAAGTCTGTCTTTTTCTCTGTCTTTCTGCCCGTCTGTCTGTCCGTCTATCCATTCGTCCGTTTGTCTAACGATTTCGCTAGAACAAATATATTTTTACCCTTTGGAATGTTTTTAAGTTGTTTATGTTTTGTGATTCATGAAGATCAGCCATTGTGGAGAATTAAATACATGAAAATGGTTGTAAAAGTTATACAAAATATTTTGAAACGACTTTTGTTGGGTTTTTGTAATTTTTAAGATATCGTTGTTTCTAAAATGCAACCGTGTTACGTTGGAAAACAACTTCTTAATCCGATTCTTTACAATAGAAAATAAATCATATAAAATAGTACAGTTACAGAGATTGCGGATTTACAAAAACGTCGTCTTGATATCTGGAAACTACAATTCTTCTTCAAACAAGCAATTTTTTCAATTACACAGACTGAAGGCAATTTCCATGTCTCTATAACCTCATTTATTTCCTTTATTCCTCGCCCATCATTCTTTCGTGACGTTTCGCGCGCAAACAAATAGAATATTAAGCCTGACGTATCACGGATGAACATGATTTTATAGAATAAGTGCTGTTTCTGGTATGATATTAGGAAAGTTTACGCCATTTTGATTGAGAGAAGATTAATTAAATGTTTATTTTATCAAATATGACTGGATATGGTTTATTTTAAATGATCATAAACAGTATTTCAGAAAAAGATATTTACCGTTAATAGATTCATTGACGGATTCTTAGCCGCCATATATTTACATATTTTTATTAAATAACTATACGTTATTAGCCCTATAAAAAGGTGAAATATGCATATCAGGAATCGCCACATTCAGAAAAAACAGCCTCCCCACACAGTCAAGAAGAAGAGAGGGAGAGAGCATGGTTAGTTTCAAAAGAGACACCACTAACAATTAACAAAAATGAGAACCCGAGGGGTTACCGCCTTGGAACGGTCAGTGGCAAATGAAATTGCCACTGGGGTTTAAACCAGGTTCTAGGGTGCCCCAACCTCACACTTGCCCCAACAGGTTCTCTTATCACAAAACAAGTACAAGTTGTCTTGGTGAAACAACTCCAACCCACTTATTGGCTCAACAATGTTGCATGCAAAAGCACACAAACATATTAAACATAAGAATTTAATAGCATTGCAAAACCAAAGGGCGGGTACTCAATGATCTTACCGAGACCAGAGCTCCTGGAGTAAAATCAGCAAGAACACGATGACAGGGATAAAAGAAACAAATCGAGCTTCTAGGTTCTTTTAAGAAAAGATTTCCCCATAAACCTTCAAAAACTCTTAAACCCCTGCCACCGTCGTGCAACCAAAGAGGTAAACATAATGATCAACTGTAGAAGGGTTAATCACCAGGCATGCAGAGCGCTGTAAAATATCATGTTGGTAACCTTTCTTTTTAAATTTACAGATGGTTTTTACGAATAACCGGGAGAAATTAACATTGCCCTTTATCTTCTTAAGTTTATAAATTAAATCTCCATAAAAAAACTGGCTGTGAAATACCTTGTTGCAATAGTGATTTGAAACTGCACCTGTATTTATGAATTAGATCTGGGTATCGACGATAAAACTTGCAAAATGTTTTCCTTAATTTGTGATACCGATAACCTTGTTTTAAAAGTTTTCTGTAATGCAAATATTACGTTCATTGAAATCATTAATATCGTTGCAAGCTCTTGAAAAGCGAAAAAGCTGTGAAATATAAAGCCCGTAAGATGTTGCACGGGGAACATCGCCGTCTAAAAACGGAAAATTTACTATATTAAAATTAAAATCATCTCTTTTATCATATATTTTAGTAGTGACGTAACCATTTTCAATTGACAGATTTAGATCGAGAAAGTTTGCTTGCTGTTCTGAAGTGTTCGCTTTATTAAGTTGTAGTTCTTTAGGGTAGATCTTATTAACCAGTAATGGAAAATGGTTTTTATCTATATTTAATAAATCATCAAGGTACCTCGAGGTGTTGTTAAAAGCTGAAATAATATCATCTTGATGTTCAATATAAAGAGATAGCATAAAGTCTCTTTCATAACAGTATAAAAATAGATCAGCAACAAGGGGTGCACAATTAGTACCCACTGGGATGCCTATTTCTTGTTTATAAATAGAGGTACCGAATCTTATATAAATATTATCCAGTAAGAAAGTTAGCGACTCTATTAGGTCTTGACAAGTCCATAAAGTATAATTATCATAAGAACCATCTGTAAAAAATGCCCTATGTTCATTACAAGCGATGACGGTTTTATTTTCTCTAGCAAACGTTTTTTCAATGAGACTGGTTAGTTTGTCTCTTATTAAATTATGAGGGAGCGAGGTATATAAAGTTGAGAAATCATAAGTAGACAAACAGAACGCCTGAAAATTATTTGATTTAAGCTTTTTTCAAAACGTCATTTGAATTTTTAATCGACCAGAATAAATTTTTGCCAGAAGTTTAAAAATCCTTATCGCAATACCTAATTACATGTTCTTTAATAGCTGTAAGACAAGAAGTTAAGAGCACGGATAATTTAGTAGTAGTGCAAGAACTAGAGTTAGCAATAAATCTTGCTTTGTACGGTGTTTTATGCATTTCAGGCAACCAATACATAAAAGGTACTTTGTCTTGTTTCGGCTCAATACTGATTCTAAATTTTGTAATTTGTAGAGTGTGTGCAGCAGTAACAATATCACTCTCAGATGAAGAAGTCAGTACATAAGCATTAGTGCTGTTCAGTTCTTCAGTTTGAATATTAATATAGTGCATCCGTCACACTATAATTACATTATTAGAAGCCTTATCAGCGGGTGTTAAAACAAATTTGTTATGAAAGTCTCGAATTCCTTTTTTCAAATGACGAAAGTTAAAACGAGGTCGAAGTCGTAATAAAGCAATGTTTCTTTCATAAAATGATATACGGGGGTCTATTATTATAAAAACGCATCTGCCATGTTCAATAACACGACGGCCTGCTTTATAACAGGGCCATTATCATTAACACTTTGTCGGCCCCGGGCCGAAAAGTGTTATAGATATGAAGCCCGCATTAGAGGCAATTTGATTGGCTAATAAGGCAGGGCCGAAAAAGTGATAAAGATTTCAGCAAGAAACTCTAGGAAATGTCAGCCATTTTGTTATATCTCGGTCTATTTGTCGACGCGGAGATTTTGCGTAATAAAATATACTTAGTTTTCAAACAGGAATTGGTTGACGTTTATTTACTGATAACGACTGAGTAAGAGTCTAAAACCGAACGTGTTATAAATTTACAACGTGAAGATTTCACAAAAACACAAGCCTTTTCTGACTTGGATCAAATACTTGTGGTTATTAAATAAAATTGTCAATAAATAAGTGATTTGATATTGACCCTGTTATTTGTCCTCGGGTCAGTCGTATTAGCCCTCGGCCTTCGGCCTCGGGCCAATACGACTGCCCTCGGACAAATAACAGAGCCAATATCAAATCACTTATTTATTAACATATAGTTAAAAACGATTGTTTCAGTTATTTTACGTTTTAACAACTATCATATATACACAGTCGTCGAAGATAAATTAACGTGTGTACGGTTAACTTCAATGAATCGTGAGTAGAACATAATTATGTGGCACTATGAGGCATGGGAGGTCGTTTGCATTTACAAGAGTTTTCGTTGCGATTGTAGTTTGCGGTGTCCTATTTTGAGTGTTATCGAATTATTCAATCATTTTCACTTGCCTCCTCTTTTTCTTCTTCTTTTAAATGCGTCTAGGGCGGGATTGTTTTCTTTAATGTTGATTTTCTTTGATACATATGTTTACTTTTTTCTACGGTTCTGTTCCAGAATAAACCAAATTAAACATATTCTACGTTATATTGTTTTTGCATTTTTGTCAGGTTTTAGACCCAGTCGGTTAGCTATATTCACTTGCACATACGTATTGGCACTAACAAATGTGTATTTTTAATTGTTAATGCATATATATTTTATTCGATGCAGGAAAACGGTTTGACAAGATATATCGAGAAACAAAAAGAAAAACAAAACAAAACACAGATATGTAAAGTAACAGTTGCACAAAAGACGACATCCATGATTACAAACAAAATCCCATAAACAATTCATACAAAACTGAACTTATCCTCCGATTAACAATTTTCTTAACAAAAGTGTCTAAGCTATCTCTAAACGGCTCTCCAGGGAATACTGCTGTGACAGAAGTTTAAAATTAGCTGATGAATTTCGCAACCAAATAGTATCATAAAGGTTAACAACTGAAAGAAAGTTTATAATATCAATGTTTGAGGTTTATAACTTTTGTAAACCCCTACTGACCGTTCTAAGGCGGTAACCCCTCGAGTTCTAATTTTCATTAATTGTTAGTAGTGTGTATTTTGAAATTGATCATTTTTATAAACCCACGCTCTGTTTTCTTCTCTGCCTTTTGGGGCTGTGTGGGCAGGCAGTGTCTTTTGTGGCCATTTAACCTTTTTACTGGACAAACCCTTCTTGCCATTGTTCATAGAAAACGGCTCAGTTTAAATGCTATAATCAATAATTTCCACATATGTTTGTGTGTCTATATCAATCAATTTCTTTTTAATCTGTTATGGTTTTTATCTATGCACTTATCTCATTTACTGTAGGAATAAAGAATTGCGTTTTAAATTGATTTTTAATATGATCTGATCTAAATCAAATAAAATATATTTCCTGATAAAAGTCTCTATCTTTAAATCGTAAATTTCAAAATCTAGTTAAATAGGTCTGATATAACAAACATACATCAGATCTACATAATTATTTATTCTACATCAGATCCATATATTTGCTGAAATATTGTAAACATACATAAGTATATTGGAACTTTGACAATTTCTCTTACAAAGACGCTATTCTGCTATTGAACAGGCTCAATCAAACAGAGCCTGCAATATTTTCATACTTGTCGTGCTCGCTAGCATTCATCTAAACTGAAGGTCAAATTTCCTCAAAATCCGGATAAAATACAACCCCCCACTCTCTCACTCGATAATTTTAAAACGCTGCTGATAATAGTTAAATGTTCAATGAAGACAGTTTAGTAAATATCGACGAAACAGTTTGCTATAGTACGAGAACAAAGTATAACAGTAATATATAAGTATTACTAAATTTCACAGTTGAAGTTCGTATAAACAAACAGGGTTGCCCAATGCCCAAGCTGATGTTTGTTGCAGGAAATACAACAATTAAACAATTAATCACATATAGCACCACTTAATCAGTCGATTTAACGTTAATATCAACATCAACATGTGAGTTTAAAAATGTTCAGTCAGGAAGCATGGGGACATCAATATCCGCTTCAGCTAAATTATTAAGCTAAATGGTCGTAATTTTCACATTTGTTCTGACAATAATTGTCAGTGAACATAAATAACAGACGAAAAGCGATTTCTTATATTAAAGAGGCTGAAATTCTCTCTCTCTCTCCTCTCTCTCTCTCTCTCTCTCTCTCTCTCTCTCTCTCTCTCTCTCTCTCTCTCTCTCTCCCCCTCTCTCAAGGATATCGAAAAGATTTGGCCGGTGCCGAGTTCTCTTTATTTATTTAACCGATTCATCACAATATGTCAAAATAATTTGCAAAATATACTTAGAATATTATTTTATGAGGGACTTCTTTTCTGTAAAGAACTTATATGTTTACCTATTAGATGTAATTTTTAATATTGTTTGCTTATGGTAAATTCTGTTAGACTAAGAATCCGTGAGACTTACAATGCATGTGGAAAATGAATCGGTTGAAAACGAATTGTCCATACCATAACAAATCTTGTTTGTCATCAAACCAAGCTGAAATAATTCTGTTTACACATTAATCACATCAAATATCAAATGATAGAAAATCGTTTCATTGTTGAGAAACTCCATTCTGAACTCGTGAAAATGCTGCAATCAGAAAAGACAAGGTCGATAATAAAGCTTATTAGATGTGAGTTTTATGTTTGTCTATTTCGTTTTGCAATTATCTGATTCTAGATAAGCAGTCTGTGCGATTGAGTCTGATTCATAACATATTAAACCATTCTTAAAAGGTTTGATTATTTGGATTCAAGATTTGGTTTTGGAATGTTACATATATACTATAAGATATACATGTACTTTTAAACAAAGTGATTGTTATTCTAAGTTTCTACAATAAGAATATGACTTTATTATAACTATTTTGAAAGAGAGATGTCGCAATGTAAAGTAACCCTCATTATTCTAATCACTTTTGTAGTACTGTATGAAAATTTTATCCAATTGCAGATTAATGTATATTCTTGTCACTTTGGTTGTGTAGAATAAGTATAGTAAAACTTTGCTGTAGTCTTAAAATACATTATATATAATAAAATCATTTTTGCACTCACATAGTGTCCGTATGCACATATGTAAACTGTAAATCTAATAGGTACTCTCATTTTAAAACATTCTGGTAGACACGCTATAGTGTCACGTTTGGCTTCTCTTTCTATTTCAAGTTTACAGAAAGCGGATAAGCAAGCCGATGAAATTGTTATAAGAACTCATCCACTTTATGAAGTTGCTAGCCTTACTCAGTGTTACACTCGGCATGTTCTCAAACCACACATTGACTTGGAATCTGATCACCAAAGACATTTCCTAAAAAATTCTTTTTTAAATAAAGGTATAGATTTTATTGACCTTCCAAGTATATTCAAAGATAAAACTGTTGAATCGGCTATACCGAATTATTTCAAGAATACTGAAACACCCATCGTTTGTTAAAAATACAACAAACAAATTAGAAACACAATGTTCAATTACAACAAAATTACCTCGGATTTACAGATTGTTGAGAATACACCAATATCATGAGACTGTTCCAATTCAAAATTTTGCTATCAACCTGCCGGTCATATCATTATACAGGGATCTAAATGTTATCAAAGACTTTAGAATCCGAAATTTAATTTCAAAAGGTCCGAAATATATCATTCCATCGGAAATCGACTTTAATACCTGTCATGCGGAAATGGCTGAGTCTTTAAACTCTTTTTGCAATAAATGGTGTTAACGTGAACATGCTGAGCCTAATGCTCTTTCAAACTGAAAAAAAAACAAATATTCAAAATAATTGACACTCGTATATCTTTCTAGAAAAGAAACATAGCTTTATTCCCACCACGACCTCGTTTTTACTTTCCTCATTTGGAAAAGGGTATTCAAAATTTTCACAACATATTTGTTTTAACACATCCTGATAAGGCTTCAAATAATGTAATTATAGTGTGACGTATACACTATATTAATGTTCAAACTGAAGAACTTAATAGCACTAATGCTTATACACTGACTTATTCATCTGAGAGTGATATTGTTACTGCACACACTTTACAAATTACAAAATTTAGAATCAGTGTTGAGCCGAAACAATACAAAGTACCTACTATGTATTGGTTGCCTAAAATGCACAAAACACCGTACAAAGCAAGATTTATTGCAAACTCTAGTTCCTGTACTACAACGAAATTATCCGTGCTCTTGACATCTTGTCTGACTGCTATAAAAGAACATGTAATTAGGTATTGCGAAAAAGTTTTTGAAACCACTGGTAAAAATTTATTTTGGTCTATAAAAAATTCAAATGACGTTTTGAAGAAGCTTAAATCAAATAATTTTCAGGCGTTCTATTTGTCTACTTATGATTTTTCAACTCTATATACTTCTCTCCCTCATAGTTTAATAAGAGAAAAGCTAACCAGTCTCATTGAAAAAATTTTGCTAGAGAAAATAAAGTTTTTATCGCTTGCAATGAACATAGGGCATTGTTTGCAGGCGGTTCTTGTGATAATTATACTTTATGGACCTGTCAAGACCTTATCCAGGCGCTAACATTTTTATTGGATAATATTTATGTGAGATTTGTTACCTCCATTTATAAACAAGTAATAGGTATTCCATTGGGTACTAATATTGCACCCCTTGTTGCTGATCTGTTTTTATACTGTTATGAAAGAGACTTTATGTTATCTCTTTCTACCGAACATCAAGATGATATAATTACAGCTTTTAACAACACCTCGAGGTACCTTGATGATTTATTAAATATAGATAATAACCATTTTCCATCACTGGTTAATTAGATTTATCCTAAAGCACTACAGCTTAATAAAGCGAACACTTCAGAAAAAGCAACCAAACTTTCTTGATCTAAATCTGTCCATTGAAAATGGTTACGTCACTACTAAAATATATGATAAAAAAGATGATTTTAATGAAGTAAATTTTCCGTTTTTAGACGGCGATGTTCCCCGTGCAACATCTTATGGGGTTTATATCTCACAGCTTGTTCGCTTTTCAAGAGCTTGCAACGATATTAATGAGTTCAATGAACGTACTCTTTGCATTACAGAAAAACTTTTAAAACAAGGTTATCGGTATCACAAATTAAGGAAAACCTTTTGCAAGTTTTTTCGCCGATACCCAGATCTAATTCATAAATACAGGTGCAGTTTAAAATCATTATTGCAACAAGATATTTCACAGCCAGTTTTTTATGGAGATTTAATTTATAAACTTAAGAAGATAAAGGGCAATGTAAATTTCTCCCGGTTATTTGTAAAACCCATTTGTAAATTTTAAAAAGATAGGTTACCAACATGATATTCTACAGCGCTCTGCAGGCCTGGTGATTAACCTATCTACAGTTGATCTTTGGTTGCACGACGGTGGCAGGGGTTTAAGAGTTTATGAAGGTTTTGGGGAAATCTTTTCTTGAAAGAACCTAGAAGCTCGATTTTTTTCTTTTATCCCTGTCATCGTGTTCTTGCTGATTTTACCCCATGAGCTCTGGTTTCGGTAAGATCATTGAGTACCCGCCGCTTGGCTTTGCTTCTTATGTTTTATATGTTTGTGTGCTATTGCATGTAACATTGTTGAGCGGATAGGTGGATTGGAGTTTTTTCACCAGGACAACTTGTACTAGTTTTGTGATACGAGAACCTGTTGGGGCAAGTGTGAGGTTGGTACACCCTAGAACCTGGTTTAAACCCCAGTGGCAAATTGTTTTGCCGCTGACCGTTCCAAGGCGGTGACCCCTCGGGTTCTCACTTTCGTTAATTGTTTTTGGCGTCCATATTGAAATTGATTCTTATAATACCATGCTCTCTTTTCCTCTCTACTGTTTGGCTGTGTGGGGAGGCTGTGTCTGCTGGATGTGGCCATCCCTGATATGCACATTTCACTTTTTTTCTCAAAAATAAATCTGCATAAAATGTTAATAACTTTTTACCTCGAAAATTGTTTGTTGCTCATCACTCATAAACAGTTAAGTTTCAAAGGTGGCATGGCAAGAGACAAATATACAGTTTATGCCAATAAATAACTTCGATTTTACATCGAATATACTGTTGTGCAGTGTTTCATTAATCGATGGCACAATACTTATGCAGGGATGTTAAGATTTTGGTCCAAAGATATGTTCTTGATAGAAAACTGGAATTAATTGCTCAACACGATGCTTATTCCATCATATATAAACCCAATCGAAAGAAGCAAACAAGCGTGATTACCCCTTAATAAATGTTTAATATGATCAAACGTATGTTCCGCATATAATAGAATATATTGAGATATCTTTAAATAAAAAGTAGCAACACCAGTTCAAAAACACAAGATAAGAAAATTTCATTTATATCCATTATTTTTGCCTCCATGCATCAATACTCCTTGACATTTCATTCGCAGACAGATAGATAGCATGTCTGAGTTTTCACGGATCAACGTCGCTTTATTTGATCATGGATGTTTCAGATATGTGTTATGTTAGATATATGTCCTTTATCGTTATGTACTTAATTGAATGCATCCAACCATACGTTTTAGATATTTCCGTCTTCGATGTTAAATAGATAAAACTTTTTAAAAGTGAAATATGCATATAAGAAATGGGCAAATACAGAAGACACGGCCTCCCCACATAGCCAGCAAGTTGAGAAAAAAGTGCTTGTTGAAATAGTTGAGTTTTAATCAAACAGCTTAATGAAAACGTCACTGTTGATCTTTGTCTGATTTTCATGCATTTAATTTCGAAAGATTGACGTCATACCTAATCCCGCGATACATAATTCATATCAATCTATCAATCACATAATTATATTAAATTGTCACGGAATATTTATGGTTGATTTTTTAGATATGGTCCAACATTAAAATTGCACTTTGTTATTTCTGCTCTCGCGATATTGCCGGTATAGTTGTCTACTAGAACTGAGTAGATTAGTGTAATTTCACCTAGGCAACATATTTATCCTGGCGCGGAAGGGGTGATGTTGCTCGCTTTTTGCCAACAGTGGAAATATTTTTTGCTTCTGACCGATTAAAGATGGAATGCTCGCTCATTATTAATACTGTATGCCTTTTCTGTAGTTTAACATATTCATGTATACCCCTATAGAAGGTCAGAAAATAAATCACGTAATGTACGTTGTCTCATCTGTGATTCTTTTACATATGACATTAAAGGATTTTTACATATGGATAAGCAATATAAAGTCGGCTTATTGGACCTCGCTTATATAAAATAATTCATTTTAGAGACGCACGAAAAACGAATGGTCAATAAACATGTTATTTATTTTGTTAGGAAATACAACAATCAATCCATTAACTGGACAATAGACCACTTAATCCGCCGCTGAACGTGAAATCTAAAATGCAAATGGGACCAGTCCCACGATGCAGACAGGAAACTCGATAAGCAAATACCTAATCAGCAATAGCGGCTTAGGCTTCATAATGAGGCTAAATGGTCGCAGTTATTTAATTTGTTCTGATGAAAATGCTCTGTGAACAATAACAGCAGACAAATAGACATTCGATTTCGCATAACAAATTGCATATGTCAAGAAACGATTAAATAACATCGATATTATATTTGCTCCTATAAAACGACGTGTTCTGTTGATACAGTGAAGTAATCTCGATAGTTCGACAAACTTTACAATACTCATTTGTCACTTAAAAGTAGTTCAGCTTGTTTTTAAAACGTAATTTAGATTGCACAAGCTTGAACTAAACTACTGACAACTTATTTCCTGCAGTGTGCTGCTTTTTTTCTTAGAGCTCTGTTAGTATGGCAGATAGGCCAATGAACTACACATTGTGATAAAGCGAAATCATCTATTTAATAACACAAAACATTTTAGTGGCCTATTAAGTGAGTAAACAAAGTATATTGATGTAGATAAATATTTATGTAATGTTGACATATATTTATGCTATAAATTCAGTATGACTTCGATCTAAAGTTGACTTCTAGCAAAATTCAAAATGGCCGCAAAGTGACAAAATGCTATTAACAATCGTTTAGTGCTTTGATCATCTTATTTAAAGGATATATAACAGCTAAATTGAATGTTTACTTCTCATTTACAGTAGAAAATTGAAACATGCAGGAATAGCCACACTCAGAAAACACAACTTGTGCAAAACAGCCTAACAGTTGAGAGGAAAAGAGAGCATAGTTTATAAAATAATCAGTTTCAATTAAGACAGCAATTTGAAAGAAAAGATATAATCAGTAGCATTCGTTTTATGTATTTGTAACGACTGCGTTATTATTCAACTGAGTAGTTCTATTCGATTGTTTTTCTAAGGCTGTGATTTGTTTTAAATGCGGCTATTTCTGACATGCATATTTTATGTGTACCTCTACTTTCGTATAAAAATGAAACATGTTGCGGTCCGTTTAAAAAATTTCAAATAAGCTGTGTTTGCTTGTTTGGCAACATCTACATGTATGTCATTTCAGGACAGGGGGCAATTAACCAATTCTTAAAATAAATATCTGGTGGTCAGAACGTTTGTTCGCCGTGTTACTCATTTTGTTTGTATTGCACATATCCAGGCAGTGTTATAAGTTCGCGATAAAAGAGTATGCACAAACATAATCTATATTCATTTAAAACCAAACACTTATACATTGGACACTTAGTTTATCAACAGAAAGTTTGTTGTTTTTTGTAATGTAAATGGGAGTTAATCATTAAGTCAATGGTGCGTTCATGTATTCTCTTAAACATTTGAAAACACAGCAAATACAAGAAGTTAAACATGATAATGACATGTATTCATAAGGCAGTTCCCCTATGAAAAAGCTAATCTATCAGTGAAGTACAATATTGTCCTAATAAGTAGTGATATAAATACTCTATAATCTTCTGGGTTCTGGTCTAAACATGCGATGTCTTTCAATTTCACAGACTTTCTATGTGTATGTAAATTCATTTATTTCCTTTTTGTCTTTGTGTTTATTGTTCTTCAGTGACATTTTCGTTGCGAGCCAATAGAACAGTTAGCATTGACTTAGTATGGAGGATCATCCCATGTTGAATCAAAGCTGTTTCTTGTTAAAACAATCAGGGCCTAAGATCATAAAACTAAGTTTTGAGATCAGTCTCAAATCTCAAGGATCTGATTGGCTGAAATGGCGACTAGTCGCCATTTCAGCCAATCAGATGCTTGAGATTTGAGACTGATCTCCAGGTTCATTTTTATGATCTTTGGCACCGGTCATTGTTTGGTTCATCATGACTATAATGATTAAGCTTTTTTGCTTATAATAGACTGTTAGTAAAATATTTGCAACTACGAGCATGCCTTAACATTATATTTACAAAAACGCTTTATCAGTATAAAAATTACTTTTCTGAAATATTCTAAGCGATCGCTTGAAATTAAGAAATACATCGGTCGTCATAAATCTTTTTGTTTGAAACGACTCTAGTGCATTCCTGTTATTTTGCTGTTTTTAATTTAATGCATATTGATAAAAAATATTACAGCAAAATATTGATTTAAAAACAATAATCAAAAACAAACATTGTTTTCGAATGAAATATTTCATGCTTTCACAAATGGTCATATGGTCGAAAATCATTCGAGTTTTTCAGAAAAATAGTCTCTTATTAATGTATTCTATGAAATTTGAGGATTGTCTATCATTTTCAGAGGCAATATTCCGTCTGATATCGGCTGATATTCTGGAAGCGGCTGATATAGTTTTGTCGGAAATGTTTTAACGTGTGTGCATCGTTTTTGTAAAACGTAAGAACGTTTTGTTATCCAATATCTAAACAACTATATTATCATAAAAGTTAAAATTGGAGCTCCAAAGTCGGTCAATGAGCAGTTATTGAAATGCAAATAACTGAAAAATTTACCTAATACATCACGAACGTTCCAAACTTTGCGTTTAATGTTGCCTTTATTGTTGCATACTGATGCAGTAATTTTTGAATATTTCTACACTCAGACCAATAACCAGACGGCTGACAAAAGGGAGGATCGTGAACTATCGACTGCCAAATCGAAAATACCCATGTTGTTTGTACGAGCAAACTTCATAGGCAAATAACTAGACATCAATATCCACTCTAGCATTATTATAAGGCTAAGAGATAGAAGTTATTAAATTTGTTCTGATAGAAATGTTCTGTGAACATTACAACAGACACAGTATGAATGTGATGTCACATAATTTACTAAGACTGATACAGGATGCTCATAAAATAGTTCCGATGTTCGTTAAATTGTATCACGGTGTGTTTACATAGTAATAAATTGTTTGATTGAATGACGAAAAAAAGGATCCGATGTTTCTATGAAAGAAGGGCAAGATATGACTTGCAATAAGCCAGTACTATCAAAATTCTTAAAATTCCTCTGTTTTAATCTTCTGAAATGTCTTGCAGCTATATAAGTCTTTGTTTTAGATTAAAAAATGTTTTATGCTGAATTTCCAATATGGAGTACTGCGTTTGACATGTTTTGATACCAAAATCAAATACTTTTATCGGCATATCTTGATACCAAGATGCATTACTGTTTTCCACATTGATTCATGTTTAAAAATCGAAAACATTCTCAGAAACCGTCAACCTTTAGTAAGATTCAAAGTCATTATACTTCAAGCAGTCGAAAAAGCACGAACCATTTGCACAAATTGACAGACGATTTAATTGAACTTCAACAGTATCGCCATTTGTATGTAACTTACGACATTTATTTAGCAACAAAGAAAAATGTATGGTTGGATTAGGGTTGGATTGCAGTTGATTTACCAAATAGAATTATATGTGAAGTTGGTACACCTGTAACCTGGTTTAAACCACAGCTGGAAAGTTGGTTGGCCGCTATGTGATCAAAAATTGTAAAACCGTCGGTTGTGGTGTCTTTTATTATAAAATGATAATGTGAAAAAAAGGATTCTAACTATGTATGCATATTCATATTGGCGATAATATGTTATTAATGTACCTATATTTTACCTACGTTACGAAAAGTTATAACAGTAAAGAAAATAGCTTTTAATATAAAGCAATAATAAAAGAGAACCTGTGTGGTGACCGCATTGAAAATGTCAACGACAAAAACAATTTTACGACTAGAATTTAAGTCATGTTTGTGATGCATCAAGTTAACACTTGCATAACGAGGTTCTTCAAAGACAAATTTGTAGACGTTGCTGTGGTGTATTAGCTTTAACTAACCGGCCTTTTCGAAAATGATGCTTGCAAAAAGTTAAAAAAAAATAAGTAGCTAATGAAGCTCTTAAACAAAAAAAGGTTAATATAGTAATTCAACGACCTTTCCGAGACTAAAGCACACACAGCTAAATTCCCTATATCTCCAAAATCCATATAAACTATAAAAAAAAAAGCTCCAGGGGTAATGAGATTTAATTTTGCGTGCAAAACTAAGTGTTATCGATAATTCATGGAAAAGGAATAATAACAAGATGTACTTCAAACATGAAGTGACATATTACTGCAGCCACATACTAGTAGCTAGTTTTCAATATTCAATTATTTAACTCAAATTTTCAATTGGTAATACTGTTGTTGTTTTTTAATGAATGCTATCAAATATTGTATTTCAGGAAGTGCTGTGATAGAGAAGCTTCTTACCAACCACGAGTTGATGATTAAATCATGGCGTCTTGACAGACAAACTAACGACAAACAAGTCAGAGACCACCTAGTGCACATGCGCAGAGTCTTTTTGCAAAGAACAATCGTCATTTGTAATAAAGAAAACGTGGATATACTTTTTGAAACGGTAAAATATGTACATCACATACTCTTGTTGGCATAAAATGAGTAGAAGCTTAGAAAGGAAATGGTTTGACTAATTTGTTCGTGATGTCATTACAAAAAAGGTAATATATGCATATCAGGAATCGCCACACTCACAAAACACAGCCTCCCCACGCAGCGAAAAAGAAGAGAGGAAGAGAGAGAGAGCATGTTTGTTATAAGTATGTCAATTCAAATAGGACGCCACAAACAACTAACGAAAAAGAGAACCTTTGGGGATACCGCCTTGGAACGGTCAGCGGCAAAACAAATTGCCACTGTGGGGTTTAAACCAGGTTCTAGAGTGCACCAACCTCAAACTTACCCCAACAGGTTCTCGTATCACAAAACAAGTACAAGTTGTCTTGGTGAAGTAACCTCAACCCACCCATCGGCTCAAAAATGTTGCATGCAAAAGCACACAAACATATAAAACATAAGAAGCTAATAGCATTGCAAAGCCAAAGGGCTGGTACTCGATGATCATACCGAGACCCGAGCACCTGGAGTAAAATCAGCAAGAACACGATGACAGGGATAAAGAAACAAATCGAGCTTCTAGGTTCTTTTAGGAAAAGATTTCCCCATAAACCGCTAACTCATTGTTACTAAACGACTCCAGTGACCCATTTTAGTAAATAAATATAACATAAGCACCAATCTGATTAAAATCATCTCCTGAAAACCGCTACGCTATCAGGATCTGACGACGGGTAATTAAAACGTGCTTTCATCACTTACCATTTCAACCAATCAGATTGTCGCCTACAGAATCGCAAAAGTGAAAGTAAACATAGTATTTTAAACCATGGAAAGTGTTGACAGCCTGCGTAAGACATATTTTATTGAAGATTAATGTGTTTATGTAGCATTGCATTCATTTCTAATGTAGTGACATCTTCAGATCATTTTGCGAGCGTTTTAAATCATGCTTCGTGTGTTAACAATTTCTAAAAATAGAAACCAGGGAAAACCGCTATATAGCTTATGTACGGTTTCTTCGGCCGTCATCAGATCTAACATTTTGTTAGATCTGACCTAAGTGAGATTGCATTAGCACTGTCGAGAAGTTGTTGCCATGTGATGACTTTTAAAATCCTTGTGGCCACATCCAAGATCGCGACTCAAAATGCGACTATAAGCAATGGTTTTGATTTTATCTATGTTCCCACCTACTGTTTAGTTTATACGTGTTTTTATGATAAAAGCAATAGTTGTTTCATGTGGTGCTTACTTTCTTTTTCGGTAAGAAATACTGTTTTTCATATAGCGGCATAAATGTAAGACCTAACATTTTGTTCCGTTCCGCTCACCATTTCTTTTATATTGAAAATCCATTATTTTATTTGGATGTTGAACATGAAGTGGCATTATTTTTTAAGAAAACGCAATAAAAGTTTTATATTTATATAACACAAAACTAGCAATATTTAAGCGAAATCAAATTATGAGTTGTTTGGAACAAGAAAGCGATTAACATAAAGGCATCATTTGAAATGCAGCTGCCATAAAGTTATACGAATGCTGAGAGCTATTCTGACAGACGTCTACATTTCAAACCTTTATTTCAACTGAGTAAGCAACACTATTTTTTAATTATAGCATCGCGTAAACGCTCGTTTTTAACACATGATAAAACACAAAATGATACCGACTGCGCTGTGTTATTGAAAAACAACAAATCAACCAATTACGATTACACATGAAAAATGAAGATGAAATATGTCAATAATTATAATGACGTTCTCAGAAATCAATTTAGCAAAACCAGATTACTGACCAAAAAGAAAATAAGGAAAAACTGAAACGTACTTATAAACAAGTATAATTGTTTTGACCGAGAAGTATGTGGATAATAATGGACAAAATCTGTAATTATTTAACAAAATAAAATTAACATTAAACATTTTTACTTCCTAAATGTTTAATGGAAACTAATTAACGATGTCACAAATCATACTTTCTTTTCAAAATCTTTGTACAGTGTTTTCAAATAACAATGATCGTTTAAAAAAACAGTTTTAATTTTAGATTTTATTATAAGCGAAGATGGTCTAAGAGAGATAAATCATGTACATTGGTTTGAAGTATATTTGCATATTAATGTGAACAATCTATCCAGGAATTGTCAGCTGAAGTATTTACAAATTGTTCTTTTTGGGGTTGATAATATTATATACACTGTATCCTCAACAGGATACAGAAACAGGAAACAAGTTATAAAATATTAAACAAGAAATATCTTTAAAAAAGATAAACGGCGTTGATGGAAAATATTTATATATACACGTATATAAGAAAGAAAGAAAGAAATACAGAGAGGCGAAGCAGACACAGTTTAGTTATTTTATTTTACTTGTTATAGCTGTTGACGAACCCTCCCTGCCTTCTTAGTATGACCTAGAGATTAAGCGACCGAATCATGACAACTCATAAATTCATTGAAAGTGTCTTTAAAAAAATGTTCAAGCTGTTGCAACAATTTCATACAGTGATAACAAGTCGAATAAAGAAGCAATGTTTTCCATTAAGTCTTGATCTACATTTATTCAGTTTCAATAAAATACCTCTTGTAGAGTTAGAACTCAAGATGAATAAATGTCATTGAAATTTAATAAAAATAAATACAAACAGCCTGTTACAAGAGCGAAATCTACCAACTTTTACGTAAATTAACTTTAAAAAAAGTGTCCGTCCTGAGTATTGAACCCGGGGCCTCCGCTCGAGAGGCGAGAGTGTCATCCACTACACTACAATGAACTTGTTTTTTGTACTTGAAATTAACAATCAGTATCAAAGGAACTAGAAAGGAACCAGTAAGAACTAGAAATATCTACACTTCTCTTTCGTTTTACACTGTGTAAACTTGTATGCAAGTGTTTACCTGACACCCAAGAATATTCCATATAAAATTGTATTTAAGCCATCAATATTGACTTAACTGGTTATTTAAATCGTAAATATGTTTGTTTTTTTTTCTCCAATACAACACCCACTAACAACCAATCGAAATAATCTATTTGATTTTTCCGCTGCATAATAATAAAAATCCCACTAGATACCTCTCCACCCTGCTAGATGCCTCTCTGGTGTAAATAGCTACCAATCGAAATAGTTTATTTCATTTTCCCTCTGCATAATAAGAGAATACAAGTATTATTTACAACATTTCATTGGTCGAAAAACTAGGTCAAAAGTGAGCTTAGACAGCTAACGCCGAAAAAAGTGTTTTTTCTAAAAGTCTAAATGGTGAAATAATTAATCCGAGCACTTTCGTCGGTATTAAGCCAATGGTATCAGGATGATTGGGATGTTATGGGATGGAGCGGGTCTGAAAGGTGAAGAACAGGAGTAACGGAACTGAACAGAACGGCAGCATAGCAACAACAACAGCAACAACAGACTTTTATTGCAACACATCATCTACATGACTTTGGCAACGAACAAAAGCAAAAACATATTACACTTATTTCTATTATATGACGCATGCAATAATTAAAGTTTTACATAAATCACATGAAGTTCATTTGATATTGTTACCAGCGTTTCTTAACAGAAAAGCATCTCTCAAAAATTTACATGTACAAAGTTTCACTATTATGTACCTTTATTTTGGGTTTTCATAAGTGAGACAAATTTATCAAACTTTGGCAGAATTTTGGTGAGAATTTACATCTAATTTCTTTTTATTAGGACAGCACATTAAGAAATGATACTCGTTTTCAACAAAATTTTGGTTACAATTTAAGCAGATTTTATTTGTTCTTTCAATGCCTGTATATCTACAAGTTTCAATGGACAGGCTATGTGAAAACATGTCAACAATTTCCTCAATTTATCATTATCTAACGAAACTAAAAAAATTATCATACTCAAAGGTGGTTTTAAACTTTGCCAAAAGAAGAGCATAGCCAAGTGCAGTAAATTTTTAAATTCGCTTATTTTCATCAAGACCAAACTGGTACAAATAATGACATATAAATATATTTATTATTGTTTTTATTAAGTATCTTCTATGGTTGTGGGATTTAAAGGTCTGTTATAAGCTTATTGTTGCTGTTTTTTTTCAGGCTCGTAATTTAGCAATGTTGTCTTCGCCGTATGAATGGTTTATTTATGATCCGGTAAGTTGTCTGTTTATAAGGCTGAACTTATTAAATGATGACTAACAATAATACATTTGGTTTTGAATAGGTTTATGATTTTCGCCAAATAAAAATGTTCTGGAGTTAGAAATAATCACTTAAGATTTTAAGTATTTGTTTGAAACGTAAAATAGTAATCCTACATTATCAATAAAGATTAAACGGCTGTACAAAGTCTCCCCTTACATTCAATCAGTGCTGCTATCAGTTACGTCATTTGAAGGTCGTTCAGCCCGATGATTATGTATGTTTATATCACCTCGTACATCTAAAATTAATTTTGTTTTAATATTTCGGCAAGTTTTAAGATGTAAATATCCCAGCCACTATAGATTTTGATAGTGTTCAATCACCTTTAAGAAACCCTAGTTTTTATTTTTTGTCTTTGGCGTTCTCGGTGATATGCAGGATTAAAATCCTCTGATCCCCTATCAAAAGTCTATTCTTTTTAGTTCCGCCCATTATTCTCTCTTTAAGGGCAAACCAAACCATTTTTATCTTGGGATCATGGAATGGTGTTAATCTAAAAATACCGCATTGATGGTTCTATTTTCATCGCCATATTTTACCATCGTTGGGGATGGATTTCATCTATACCCTTTACTGGTGTACATTAAAAGTTAGCCTCAACCCGGGGCTTAGCGGCTTGGGTAGTATTTTATTGCTTTTATTCCAGGGAGATGAGCTTGTTGAGATTACTGGTCGTTATGCCGACATTCATGTTAACTTCACAATGTTCACCTTGATACCATTTAACAGCAGCAGACCCATCGGGGCCGTGAACAGAGACAGTTTTAATGAAACTGTGGCTCGGGAAGCGGTGACTATTTTAAAGGAGATTGTAAAAGTCCCGTTTGAAAACACTTCTTTAAGTGAAGTTCGTTCTGGGATAACAAAGGACATGTTTTCTGTAAGTAGTATAGATAACATGCATCGGATGGTTGTAAAACAATAATATTAATAAAAATAGGGCATACATTGTCTAAAGAATTATTTGTCAGCAGTATGTTTTTTGTTTGTTTTTTAATATTATAATTAAAAGTATAATTAAAATAATAATTAAAAACAAGGAAATTAAAGATAAATTCAGACAACAATTGCCCCAGCAAATGAAGAGGTAAGAAGACGGAGAGACACATGTTATAATATGACCAAGTCTGGTAATTTAATGTCAGTAAAGTGAGGTTAAAAACAAGTAGGAGACATATTTACAAAATATAATATGTATATATTTTCAAAGAAAAAAAATAGAAAAACAATATTTCTGTTTGTGATTAACAAATCACAATATAGAAATTTATTAAGAGTCTGAATTGAATAAAAATATTAACGTAAAAATTGAAAATAAACAATAATATACTTATCAGAAAAAGCAGCAACGTTCAATAAGAAAGCCTCAAAACACAGGCAGGAAAGAGAAAGATCAAAATGATAACATGTGATAAATTGTTAAATGATATTGCCCTTACTCGGAAGCGACCCTTGTTTTGTTTAATTATGTATTGAACACAACTAATAATTAGTTACATTTAAATTGTTAGTTCTTTTCCAACAGTCTGTTTTCGATCCCTGAGGAAGGCTGATATTCTCGGATTCTATTTAATACTTAATCTATCCCATGATATCAATGCTGCTGCATGAATACGAGTACATGATTATGTTTCTTTCTTCTATCTTATCTCTTTAGAAAACGTTCCTATTTTCGCCGACTTGATGCTCATGGTCATTTCTTTTTCAGTTGGTTCAGTTATGGAAGTTGTTTGCGTGATGCCGTGTTCACTCATTAGGACTTATCACATTTGATTTGTCCATTTTGTCACCTTGTGAGACGTACATCCATAGACCAAGCAATTTGTTTAAATATCTACATAAACTATATTTCCCGTCGATTGAAAGTAACCACTACCAGCTAAAAGTATTTGATAAAATATGAATTAAAAGTTTTACAAATGACAGAATTTGTAACAATCACTATGATCAAGATCATGAACGCACTTTCAGTGTTTGCCTCCATTAAGCCTATTTCCGGTTTTCTGCAAATTTCCCGACTGCCATCTGCTCAAACATTCCCAAACGTTGACCAACTAAAGTAGAGTGTATCTTAAAAGAAAACATTAAAACTTTCAAAATTCTAAGGAAATTAAGTTTTCCGTGACGCTACGAAAAAGTAAGGCAACCTTTTACGAAAAAATAAGACAACCTTTAACACGTTTTTAACACGTTTACCCATTGGCTGTTGCGCAATTTTGTTCTGTTGGTTTTATTGTTTCTATCAAATATTCAGCTTATGAGTTTGGGCAGCAGAATAAAACTGATAAAACAGTCGTTTATCCGAAATTGCAAGAACATTCTAGTGCTGATTTTGCATTATCGCAAGGTTTTAATTGCATCAAAGTAAAAGCTGCGGTAAAGGTGGTATCTTCCTATTGACGGCCAGTATATTTTACAAGTATATTATAGGTGAAGTTCTTTTTCTTATTTGCTGACAAAGTATCATCAACGTCTGTTTCGTTTTTTATACCAGTACAAACCGTTAGAATGAAAAAGAGAAAGAAACTGTGTTTACTATTCTGCATGTTCATAATAACAGGTTTATACTTTTAGATGTATGTAGAAGGAAAGACAGGGTCAATACAGTTTGATGAAACCGGAAAACGTTCAAATGTTAGTATTCTATTGACAGAAGTGACAGGATATTCTACGCAGCGGGTGAGACATTTTGGCCGTTATAAATTATTATTGTCTTAATTCCTTGTGATGACACTTTGGTTGAAGGTTATAAAACTGAGATTGAGACTGGTTTCCATGCTCAGTTTTATAACCTTGGGCATTTAATAAACGCTTCCAAAATGTTCATCAACTTTCTGATTTTTCTCTTTGTTAATCATATGACGTCTGGCCCTAAGGTTATAAAACTGAGAATGGAAACCCGTCTCAAATCTCAAGCATCTGATTGGCTGAAATGGCAACTGGTGGCCATTTCAGCCAATCAGATCCTTGAGATTTGTGACTGGTTTCCAAAACTCAGTTTTATAACCTTCAGCCCTGATGTACGTATAGTCAAAATACAATCGTCGTCATGATTCTCAGAACATGATGTCGATAACGAATCAAAACATTACGCAGGATGAAAAATAGTTTTTGACGGATACATATTGAAACTTGGACGATGATGCTAACACACTGTATCATGATACTCATTTACCCCGTAAGTGCTGAGTCATGGTAATAGACTACACTTTCTATCAAAATATGCACATTTATTAAATGTTTATAAGGGTGTTTGCAGACATTGCATAATTTAACTACTTCACTTTATAGCGAAACAGGCGGATCCAGATCAGACCGAGCGAAAAGGCAGACTGGTTGAGGTCAACACTGGTCGCAAATCTTTTACATTTCTACATCTAGGATATAAAATTATTTGTAAACGAGCGAATGGAATAGATGTATAACTAATGAATATACAGTTGAAATTGGCTTGGCAATAAGCTTTATAATCAGCAACCTTCCCGCACATGTTCCGTTCTGTTATTTTAGTTTTCTTTTTAAATTGGAATAAAGAGAAGATGATTAAGTGTAGCCACATAAAGACACTAGCTTTTCCTGAAAAAAAAGTCTGAATAATTTTCGGCTTAAATGATAAGCATTTTAGGAAAAACGCCAGAATTGAGAAAATGAATATCTGAGAAGATAACGAAACATTTGTAGGCTTATCGGAAGTCATCCGCATTCGCTGAAAGCCAATGTATATCATCTTTGTTCAACCAACAGCCCACGTATTATGCACATTCGCAAACTACTGTTATATGAGTGTTCTCTTTGTTTGATGATTGTTTGCTATTTTTTACTGACACGTATCGTTTTACATGTTTTACAGATTGCGGTTTGGCATTCTCTTGTTGGACGTTTTTATAAAAAGCTGCAACACTTCGATCGATATGTTGACACAAATATAACACATCCGTTTCCGTTACAAGGCAGAATAGCTAGAGTTGTTACAATACTGGTAGGTATTCCAACATCTTATATTAGAAATAGAAGAAAAAAACGTTTAAATAAATACAAAAAATGTAGCAATTGATGGCATTTAATGGGACACTGTAATGCTCAGATTGCCTAGCCTGAGGTTAGTACAATCCAGTATGAACGCATCACACCGGAACATACAATCCATGAAACATTGCTTGCTATTTCCCCCTTTCTTTTTATTGATCTCTTAATAATGATTTTCATTAAAAATAATAGAATGTCTATCTATACTGCTTTATAACTGGACATCGACCGTCATACAGTCATAACGTTTCCTCTCCTGTTGCAAACAACGAGATATGATGTTATCATGATCCCGATTATCAGCATGATCAATATTACTGCAACATACACCAGCAAAAAAATGAATAGGCTTGACAGAATGATTAATTCGATGGAATCATGGCTGTATGATTTCCCTTCCTCCTGGGAAAAATATATCTTCAATCAACGGATTTTTTAAGTCTCTTTATGGGATATCCCATTTCGGAAATGAATACGAGATCTTTTCCATCAGTTATTGTCATAGATGACCTGATGAGTGAAAAAAATAATATGGAATCAATTTGATATTGGACCTCTTCTTGCTCTTTTTCAGTGAAAATAATGAATTCATGTTCCAGTACTATAACACGGTATATTGTTTGTAGCATGGCAGATTAGATTGGACTTGTAATCAAACCAAATGGCTATTAGCTTCTCAGCTTCGAGCTATATTTCACGGAAATAGCAAATATTGTAAAATGACTCCAGGACCAAATGTGATGATAAAGACTTGATTGAATGTTTCACAAACAAACTGGAATAGAATTGTTACAGAAAAAGTTCTTCTTTCTAATTTAAGAAGCACTGATATAGAATCTAAAAAAAGTGAAAAGCTATCTAGTGTCTTCCCTCTTGTCTTTTAACAGCGCACTGTATGACTTTTTAATCATCTGAATGGATCTTCTTCTATTATGCAAGTGTTAAAAATCAAATTAATATGTGCTGAGATTGCTTTAAATTAGCATAAAACAATATCAATACCTAGCTGAATATTTTGCTAGGAAGTCGACAACTTTTAACCGAAGCTAATTATATAAACCCGCAAGAGTTGGCCGCATTGATGTCAACGTGAACCTCCAAGGGTGGTGTGACTCGATAAATGAACATTCTACCCAGACCCAAGACTGACTCAAGTTTACATAAAACTCACATATTATTATTGGTTGTGTTATGTGTATTATTCTCTAACAATTAAAACAGCCTTTCGTTTTTTAGTCAATTTGATACCATGAAACGTACCAAGTAAGACCCAAGTTACAAATGAATCTGGCTTTGGTCTATCTTTCTATATGTAGTGGTAATTTGTTTGCAGTCTCTTAAAGATACTTACGTTGTAAAGGGGAGGTTATATTAAATTTTCTTTTTAAATTTTAAATTCAAAGCTCTAAGGGGATAAGGACAGCTCAGTTTTATTCTTTTCAACTTATTCATATTGTTTTCTATTTGAGCTGACGTTATCTTTGAAAACTTCACTTAAACGTGCTTCTTTAACGAACAAGATCAATGAAAGTCGTCTGTTTATTTCAGGAAAAACCTTTTTGTATGTATAAACGTGATCATAAGGTGCGGACAGGCAACGATAGATTCGAAGGTTTTGCCATCGATCTAATTCAAGAAGTGGCAACAATGCTCAAATTTGACTATCAAATCTATTTGGTGCACGACGGTAAATTTGGTAACAAGTTGCCTGATGGGAGCTGGAACGGAATGATAGGGGAGCTTCTCCATGGGGTAGGTAGCTAACAATAATAATCTTAAAGGGAAAGGTACAGTCTTTTCATTTTATACTGTATAATTAAACACGCTTTTCATCTGAAACAGAACTTATAACAGTAAATCTAGATATTCTATACTTGGCATGTTTTATGAGGCCCATCTTAATGTTAAACCGCATAGGTTTATGAGCAGTAAAATTTATTTCAACATTACTGTTAACAGATTATCAAGTTACAATTACGCTCATTTCCATTGCTGCTTCTAAATAAATGTGACAATGGGTTTGCGTTTTTTTTAATCTACATTCACTTGTAAACTTATAATCTATGCACTTAGATTTAGCAGTCATGCCTCAACTGCAACAATTCACCGAATAGAATAAGTTGTTATTAACTAACAATCTTGATCATAATGACTATCCCGTCTTCCCTGATATTCTTGGAATGTTTCTCTATTGCCACTGGGAAGTAGGCAAATAATAATTTCGAGACGCTTAATGACACTTTCTGATTGTCAATCTGGTATTAAAACAGTATGCATATTGTGAAAACCTAAAATTATATCCTGTGGGATGTCTGATTTCTGTTCATTTAATCCAATTGTCTCACTCTTGCAAAAAGCATTATCTTTTTTCTAAAAGTTGATGTTTTATGTGTGTTGCTCTTGACATGTCAAACATCACCGTTTTTAACGTCAACAGTATTGTTCTATTATGTCAAATTGGGTTATCAAAATTTCAATTATTTGTTTTATATTACAATAACAATTACGATGACTGGCAATAGTTTGTCTATAAGTGCAGTGCTCAAAGAATAGTATTAATATTTTTAAAATGTCATTTACAAAGAGCGATGCCTTAACTTCAATTTGGATGGGCTCGGCCGAGTTTTGGGCGAATTCACTACATAGTTGTGAAAAGTAAATCATTGAAATAAACATCTGAATTTACTTTGACGAAAATTAAGAAAGGTTTCTTCTTTAACTTGAAATAGAATGATGATGAAGATGTTGATTTTGTTGTTGTGTTTTGTTGATGTGTTTTGTTTGCTTGTTTTTGTATTGCTTTGTTGTTTAAAGACTGAAATAGCTCAAGCATTTTGATGAAATTATCATGAAGCAAATGTTTACTTTCTCTAATCTCTACTTAGATGGTTAGCCAGTTAAAGACAAATTTCAATAGAAGACGCACTTCTGTGTGACAATTTAATAATGTTTTGTTATGCTACAAAACCGCTCCCGAAAAGACTAGATCAATCGACTAATGTTTTTACTACCGCGGTGAAAGTAGGCATACGGACACACTTAACGATCTGTAACGGCCTTTTATTGGTCTGGTAATATGAGTTGTGATGGCACTTGTCAGATTTTATGTCCAAACTATTAGAACAGTGTCGCCCAATATCGACAGCGTTTATTTACTGAGAAAGGATTCATGATGTTGGGGTTAATAGTGTACAAACATCCCAAGAACGGTTTATGATCTTTGTTAAGTTTTGTAATGTTTGACTTCTATGCTTCACAAATAAAAACTAGAAATGTGTCCATAGGACACGGATGCCCCCGCTATGCATCGTTTTCAGATACTAAAGTGCAATGATGGGAATAATAGCATTTTAAAGACATTGATGTTCGAGTAATTATAAGAATATGCATAAACTTGATGATCAAGTAAATTATTTGTATTTGTGTCTGTGAAGAAGTTGGTGGTAATGCAATGCAATGTCATAGTGAACATTTGTGCCAAGTCATTTTGAAATCCCTTCCTTCATAAAGAAGTTATAGCCCGAACAAGTAAATTCAAGTTTTAGTAACTGTGACCTTGACCTTGGACTTACAGGCATGAGTATTGTACGCAACACACCGCCTTGTCATGGTGAACATTTGTGCCAAGTTATTTTGAAAACCCTCCATTCAAAACAGTTATAGCCCGGACAAGGAAATTCTATTTTTAGTAACAGTGACCTTGACCTTGGACCTACAGGCATGGACATGGTACACGACTCACCACCTTGTCATGGTGAACATTTCTGCCAAGTTATTCCGAAATTACTCTATTCCTAACGTAGTTACAACCCTGACAAGAAAATTCTATTTTAGTAACAGTGACCTTGACCTTGGACCTACAGGCATGGGCATGGTACGGGACACACGATCTTGTCATGATGAACATTTGTGTCAAGTTATTTTGAAATCAATCTATTCCTAACAAAGTTACAGCCCGGACAAGAGAATTCTATTTTTAGTAACAGTGACATTGACCTACAGGCATGGGCATGGTACGCGATACACCGCCCTGTCATGGTGAACATTTGTGTCAAGTTATTTTGAAATCCCTCCATTTATAATGAAGTTACAGCCTAGACAAGAAAATTCTATTTTTAGTAACAGTGACATTGACCTTGGACCTTCAGGCTTGGGTATTGTGCGGACACACTGCCTTGTCATAGTGAACATTTGTGCAAAGTTATTTTGAAATCCCTCCATTCATTACAAAGTAACAGCCCGGACAAGAGAATTCTATTTTAGTAACAGTGACCTTGACCTTTGACCGACAGGCATGGGCATGGTAAACATGTATGCCAAGTTATTTTGAAATCCCTCCATTCATAACAAAGTAACAGCCCGGACAAGAAAATTCTATTTTTAGTAACAGTGACCTTGACCTTCCACCTAAAGACTTGGGCATGTACGTGACATACCGTCTTGATATGGTGAACAATTATACCAAGTTATTCAAAAATTCAATAAGAAATAACAAAGTTACAGAGCGGACAAGATTTTGCAAGAAAATTCTATTTTTAGTAACAGTGACCTTGACCTTGGACCTACAGGCATGGGTATTGTCACGACACACCGCCTTGTTATGGTGAACATTTGTGCCAAGTTATTTTGAAATCCCTCCATTCCAAACAAATTTAAGGGCAAAGTGAATATTTTTCTTAACACAAAATGTAAGTGAAAAAGGGGCATAATTTGAAAAATATTCGAAGCAGGGTTATGGGTCTTGTTGGTTATGATGTAGATTTTGATGGTGAAAATATATTTCAAGTTTCAAGGCAGTATCTCAAGTAGTTTTAAAGTTATGGGCAAAATGCATATTTTGCTTAACACAAAATATAAGAAACAAGATATATTCCTATTAAAACTAATGTAAATGGAAATATCAAAGGGCCATAACTTCTGAACGGAACATGTAAGAGCAAAACTCCACCTTTATGCACAACAACATATCAGGCCAAGCATTGCGGTAAAGTTTCATCAAATTCCCAGCAGAGGTGTAGGAGGAGTTGAGTTCACGAGATATACTCCTATTAAAACTAATGTAAATGGAAGTATCAAAGGGCCATAACTTCTGAACGGAACATGTAAGAGCGAAACCCCACCTTTATGCATTACAACATATCAGGCCAAGCATTGTGGTCAAGTTTCATTAAATTCCCACCAGTAGTGTAGCAGGAGTTGCGTTCACGAGATATACTCCAATTAAAACTAATGTAAATGGAAGTATCAAAGGGCCATAACTTCTGAACGGAACATGTAAGAGCGAAACGCCACCTTCTTGCACAACAACATATCAGGCCAAGCATTGTGGTCAAGTTTCATTAAATTCCCACCAGTAGTGTAGGAGGAATTGCGTTCACGAGAATATCGGACGGACGGACGGACGACGGACGGACAGACAGGAGCAACTCTTAATGCCCGTCGCCATTTCATGGCGGGGGCATAAAAAACTTTGTTATTTACGAAAGTTATTGAAGATTAACACTGACCTCACAATTTGCTGTTGTTATGTAGTTTTAAATGCGTAAAGATATGCCTTTGAATAAAACAAACCATAATATTTTACCATACGATGTATTCTACCTGTCCGTACATCACAAAACACCCTATTTTACGGAAAACCAGCATTAATATATTATTAAAGTGAAAATAAATTGTTTTGTATATCTATTTAAGAACGCCACGATGTCTGTAGCTCCACTCAGCATCAACTCGGAGAGAGAGGCCGCCGTGGATTTTACCAAGCCTTTTATGACAAGATATATCAGCGTTTTAATGCGACTCCCGCGCTCAGAAACATCATATTTTGAATTTCTTAATCCACTCCATCCCACTGTTTGGTTTTGTACAATAGGTGCCTTTGTGTTTGTCAGCATTGTTTTATATATTCTTGAACGCATCGGAACAGTAAACCAAAATGAATGCCCTTCTATTCGTTTTAAGGAATGTTTTTGGTTCGTTTTTGGTTCTCTTCTACAAGGTAGTACCGATGCTTCCCCTTCGACATTACCTGGTCGTATATTAACATCATCTTGGTGGTTCTTTGCCCTTATACTTATATCATCATACACTGCTAACTTGGCTGCCTTTCTGACTGTTAAGAAAATAAACACACCAATAAAAACTGTTACTGATTTGGCATCACAAACAAAGATAAAATATGGAACAGTGAAAGACAGTGGTATAATGTCATTTTTCAAGAATACAGATATAGAACATTTTTCTAAAATGTGGGCTCAGATGTCCGAAATAGAGCCGTCATCTATGGTTGCATCAACTGAAGAAGGCTTTAAGAAAGTTAAAAATGAAAACTATGCATTCTTCTGGGACACAACTGTGAATAAGTACAAGACAATAGAAAATTGTGACTTCGTGGAAGTAGGACCAACATTTGATCCCAAAGGGTTTGGTATCGGTGTCCCACCAGGCGCCACCTACAGAGAGGAGTTGTCAATGGCTATCTTAAAGCTTAGTGATATGGGGAGACTTCACGAGTTAGAAAACAGGTATTATTTATTCATTTTAAATCATGCACATTTTGTTGCTTATTGTTTTTGTTGGGTTTTTTTGAGAAGTTGCCCGCCGACATGATAGAAAAAAGTAAAAGTACATATAGCAACGTCAGAATTTTTTGGTAAAAGGTCACACCTTGGACGTTTATAATTCGTAGAACATTCAAATACTTTTCAGTTGGCATCAAATGAGGTGATTAACGAAAGTTTCATTCTGCGAAAATCGCAATACTAATAAAGCATTATTATTAAACTAAGTTTACTATTGTAAAATTGTAAATAATATTGCGATTGCCTTTCCTCCAAATTTGTTCATCCATGCTATTTTTTCAAATGATGATTATATTATCACTTATGTCAAGACCCCTGTGTTTTAACAAAGATTTAAAAGAACTCCAAACTTCGTCTGAATGTGTATGTATATAAAAAGACCTTTCTCTATCTTGAGTCCAAAATGAAGACTGAACTCGGTTGGCAGTTCAAGTTTTGATTGAGATTTATGTGGAAAACAATAGTTGGTTTTGCTTTTGTACAAAACTAAGATTACACATATTTGTAACTATATTGCTATAAATAAAATGCGTACGAGCGTTTTAAGATGTATGCCTTTTATTTCACTTTTTGATAAAAAGATAGTTGTTACAATACCATTTAGATGGTGGGGTAGACGTAATTGCCCAGATCATGGGAAACCGTCCACTGACGAGACTTCAGAGTTGCAGATCGACAATGTGGCTGGAGTGTTCTTTATACTGGTCGGCGGTGTCGCTGTCGCTGCTGTCGTCTGCATTGGGGAATACTTTGCGAGGCAAATATCCAAAAATGTTAAAAAGGTAATCCCAAATATTTGATTTTATCCCGCTGGATGACGAGTGATATGTTCATAGAGTTGACGAAGAAACAGCTGATTTATCTGTCTTCAAAGATATTCAAAATTCTTTAAAACCCCGATTTTAAAAAAAACTTAATGTTTCGGTTATTAACTAGACAAGAAGGCCTTCTTTTACTTCTATAAAATGTGACTTGTAGAACTTCTGAATTCAGAGCTAATGACAAGAATCCATGCAAACAACTAATTCCGAAAATGCAAAAAAAAGTTTTTATTGAATATCTTCAGTAGTTTGTGAACTAAAAGCTTACCACCTTAATGTGGGCCAGTAGAATAGCTTGCCAGATTATCGAAATCCCAAATAAAACTCGGATTAAAGGCGAAGAATGTTACTTTGTAAAACAATGAACATGTTTATACAAATTCCGTGGTAAGATAATATTTACCTGTAAGAAACTTTTCTAACGAACGGTTTTTGGCAAGAGGAACGGGTTTTGGCATCGTTTGTATCAAGTCATAAGAGCTAAATTGAAATACATGTTTAAATATTTAAAAAGACACTTACTTGTCGGGAAACAACTACAGATTTCTATTTAATTTACTCACTTTCAGTCGTGAGTAAATCAATTATTCACTAATTACATGTTCTTTTTCAACAACAAACACCGAGAATTTAGGATATTTATATTTGACAGCATTTCAATTACAGTATAAAATCGAATTTTTATGCCTGCAACGTTATTGATTTGGCAATGAAAAGTCTACTGAATCGTAATGTGAATCCAAGTGGTGCTCATGAAATTGGTCATGTGATGTAAATTTACACATGAAACTTTAAATTGTCGTTTGGTTCTGAATATTGTCACTGAGTTGGAAGAAAAACTATAAGAAATTGTCACTATTTGTCTGTATAAGCTGAAAACACTTTGTATTATTGATCATCACTTGGTTTGCAACAATGTTTATGTATATAGTGTTCGTATTTCCTTGCTCTGTCTGTTTGGGTCCAGTTGCTTGTTAGGGTATCAGGTAGTGTTTGACGAAGCCAAATCGAAACACGTGGGTTGCAACAAGGCTCGTCCTAGTCGGTAACGATACTCCAGAAACTGAGAAATACTAACATTCAATTGAGAAAAATATAAATAAAACTGACAGTTTAAAACGAATAGCTTATTTGCATTATGCCACAGCCCGTTTGTGATGCGCATCTAAAAGAAATACCAATATTAATAAGTTATATATCACAGCGATGAACCACCGACGGGCGGGCCGGCGGGAAACTGTACACAAACTAAATAAGTGACGCTGTCAAATATAAAACCTCGAGTGATATTTTAAAACACAAACAGCCTTTATATAGGCAACACGAGAAAAACGAGAGGCGGGAAACTATGATCATAACAGGATAAACCGGACCAGATATCTATGCGCACAATAGACTATCCACACAGCAATCGTAACATGTAAAACGTGAATAATTTTATTTACTCACTTTCAGTCGTGAGTAAATCAATTATTCACTAATTACATGTTCCTTTTCAACAACAAACACCGAGAATTTAGGATATGGGTATTTATATTTGACAGCATTTCAATCGAGCAAAACAAAGAAGGGAATAGTTGCTAGAATGCTTTGACATTACACCGAAGTTGACATGCCCGCATCTCTTGCAACGATTAACTGAAATTTTAATAAAATATGACCATCAGACTTAAAAGCAAAGGCTTATCGTTCCAGTCCAAAATCAATTAATCAAACAAACGACCAACCAATAATCAACCTATCAACAAATTATTAATCGATCAATTAATGAAATTATCAAATCAATCAACTAATCAATCAACCAAACAATCAAAGCTAAAATGTTTTGCAGTCCCTATAGACATAAACATCTAAAAGACTTTCCAAAGTCGATTTATATCTCTGTAATTCTACTACAAAACTCCTTTCGATTATACCGAAAACGATCGGCAAGTGCATAAAAACTAACCAAAGTTAAAGTTACCAAAGCCAACGCCACATAACGAAACAATGTATACAATCAATTATGATTTATAACACAAACGGCAAAAATTTTCAACAAATAGTATTTTATCTTTGAACAACACGGCATGTCTAGTAAATTACAGTCTTAAGCCAAAACGCCTCACGCCCTTATTCTATAAAGTAATAGTCAGTTTCACAAGTAATATTAAAATTATAAGCATTTGCACCTCTTACATATAGGAGTAATAAGAAAACACAACTTATCCAGAGATGCCAAATGCCCCTTTCGATTTCTTTAATGTCTCGTAACGACTACCATTACGGTTTTAACACCTTCTGTAAAACCTTAAGTTTTCGGTTTTCCATGCTTAATTCTGAAATAAAACAATATGTCAATGCGTTGTATTAACTTTACAAAGAGACAATAGCCAACGCCACAAACAGCACAGACTGTCTCTAAAAGGTCAACGCCAAAAAAACGACACAACCTTGTTCAATCAATCATAGTCAAGCGCCACTCAACGGCCTTTTCAGTCAATCATGGTCAACGCCAAAAAACGGCACGACCTTTTCAATCAATCATGGTCAACGCCACAAAACGGCACGACCTTTTCAATCAATCATGGTCAACGCCACAAAACGGCACGACCTTTTCAATCGATCATGGTCAACACCACAAAATGGTATGAATCCATAATCAATCAAACAATTCATTTCAATCAAAGCAATCCATATAATCAATTCAATAAAGTCAATCAATTCAATCAAGTTAATAAATTCAATAAAGTTAATCACTACACCAATCTAATCCAATGTGCAGTTTGTAGTCCCTCTAGACTGTTAAATCAAAAACGACACGACTTTTACAATTAGTAAACTTTCCATCAACAATATTTCAGAACAAATTATTCAATATCATCTAGTCTATGAAAAACGAGATTATAATCAAATCCAAAACCAGCACGAACTTGTTCTATTAAATACTCAGTTTCTTAAATTATGTTAAAATTATAAGCGATAGCGATACGAGACTACGTAAAATAAAAAGACTCAGTACTTATTCTTATCCAATGACGCTAAATCTCTGTCGAATACTCTTTACCATCTCGTAGACTACCATCGCGGTTTTAACAACTTCTGAAAAACCTTTAGTTGTCTGTTTTCCATGTTATTTTCTGAAAAGAAACGCAATATGTAAAATCTTTGTAACAGTATTAAAAAGAGACAATAGCCAACGCCACAAAACAGCACAGCCTGTCTCTGAATGGTCAACGCCAAAAAACGGCACAACCTTGTTCAATCAATCATAATCAAGTGCCACTCAACGGCCTTTTCAATCAATCATGGTCAACGCCAAAAAACGGCACGACCCTTTCAATCAATCATGGTCAACGCCACAAAACGGCACGACCTTTTCCAATCAATCATGGTCAACGCCACAAAACGGCACGACCTTTTCAATCGATCATGGTCAACACCACAAAATGGTATGAATCTATAATCAAACAATTCATTTCAATCAAACCAATCCATACAATTAATTCAATAATCAAAAAGTTCAATCGAGTTAATAAATTCAATAGTTAATCACTTCAATCAATCCATTCAAAAATTGTACAGTTTGTAGTCCCTCTGGACTGTGTAAAAAACGACACGACTTTTACAATTATTCAACATTCCATCAACAATATTTCAGACCAAAATATTTAATAGCATTCTGTCTATGAATAACATGATCATAATCAAACCCGAAACAGCAAGAACTTGTTTTATTAAATACTGAGTTTCTTAAGTTATGTCAAAATTATAAGCAATAACAGACTATGTAAAATAAAAAGACACAGTACTTTTTCTTATCCAATGACGCTAAATCTCTTTCGAATACTTTTTACCGTCTCGTAGACTACCATCACGGATTTAAGAACTTCCGAAAAACCTTTAGTTGTCCGTTTTTCATGTTATTTTCTGAAATGAAACACAATATGTAAAATCTTTGTAACAGTATTTAAAAGAGACAATAGCCAACGCCACAAAACAGCACAGTCTGTCTCTGAAAGGTCAACGCCAAAAAACGGCACAACCTTGTTCAATCAATCATAATCAAGTGCCACTCAACGGCCTTTTCAATCAATCATGGTCAACGCCAAAAAACGGCACGACCCTTTCAATCAATCACGGTCAATGCCACAAAACAGCACGACCTTTTCAATCGATCATGGTCAACGCCACAGAATGGCATGAATCCACAATTAAATCAAATAAATAAGTCAATAAAGCAAGTCGATTCAATCAAGTCAAATACTGCAATCAGTTCAATGAAGTCAGTCAATTCAATCAATTCAATGAAGTTAAATTAATCAATCAACTTCATTAAGCCAATCAATATATTCAAAAGTTTCATTCTGCAGTCCCTCTAGAATGTTACATCATAAAACGCCACGACCATTAAAATAATTTTACATTCAATCAACAAAATTCTGAGCAAAATTATAATCTTGTCCAAAAATCTTGAAAACATTTCGATTATAATCAAAACCAAAACTAACCCGGTCATTCCTTTAAGTAATCGGTTTCTTAAAATATGTTAAAATTATAAGCAATAAGACGTGTGCAGTAAAACAAACAAGGTACTTATCCAATGATTCAAAATGCTCCTTTCGAGATTTCTTCACCATCTCGAAAGGACTTTCTTTAAAACTTCTGGAAAACATTTAGTTTTCCGCTTGCCATGTTAAAGATTTTAGGACGTGGTATCAAGCTTGTCTGTCATCCGTTTTCATAACGTCTGAAACGTCTTGTTCTTTCAGTTGAGATCAGTAGTTCTAAAACAAAAATGTGTATGTTGATTGGTACATCTTTGACCACGAGACAAAAACACAGACAAAAAGGACAGACATAATGATGTCTCCGTAAGATCAAAATCACAAAACAACCACAGTTTCAATCAACCATGATCAATACCACAATAAAAATGACGTTACCAATTAGTTCTTGTAACAACACTTTACTACCTAATTCAGTCGACAAAAAATAAATTTATTTATTTTTAATATTATTATTTGATAAAAACGTTAATAAGAGTAAACTATTATGCGTTTATTTCTATAAAATTTCTAAAAAATAGAAAACCAAATGATTTAATGAAAATATAACAAACAGCCGTGTACGCAAACTAGGCGCGGCCTATTTGCATTCAAAGCCTGCTACGAATGGCAGGCTCGATAGAACCACACATGCTCAGACGTCATCCTCACCAACACAATGCAATATTGAAGCTGATTAAAAACAACTGCGAAACACCCAGCTTATGAAGATTGGTCAATACCATCAATACCAAAGACGCTATGGCTGAAATATTCAAAATAAAATACATAATTTAGTTATAAAGTAGTTGCTTAATGTACAGACATTTTCCTTGAATCGTTCAAGTAAGCGACTCAATCATTATCAATTATATTACTATTTACTTTAATCAATAATAAAGAATTCATAATACAAAAGGATCTACTAAACAATTACTCAATAACTCAAAAATAAAATAACTAAGCATCATTCTTTTCGTATTAGGTCCCATCGAAGTTAAAGCTAAGCTATATCTGCCACTGCCATGAGCATGCCCTGCCCATGTCATTTAAAACATTTCAATTTTAGCAGTTAATTCTATTTATTTTACACAAAATTTTCAAAAGTATGGTTTAAATTTGCTTTACCTTCTTTTACACACCGGTCCAATGAACGTTTTGTCCGAGAGTCAAGTAGTCCTCCGTGAAGTAAACTGTACACAAACAAAATAAGTGACGCTGTCAATATAAAACCTCGAGTGATATTTTAAAACACAAACAGCCTTTATATATGCAACACGAGAAAAACGAGAGGCGGGAAACTATGATCATAACAGGATAAACCGGATCAGATATCTATGCGCACAATAGACTATCCACACAGCAATCGTAACATGTAAAACGTGAATAATTTTATTTAGAAAAAGAACGACAAAATTGTTGTGACATTCACAAAACAGGTCGAATACATGAATGAATTTTCACAAAATTCGTAATATTTAATGAGATCAACATCACACAATAGAAACAATCAAGAATAAATAAGTGTATCATTATTATTATTGTTATTATTACAAATATATAAATATTATAAATGATAATAATTATTATAATTATTATTTTGCAAATAAGCGTTTGTAGATTGGCCCATCTCGAAGGATATTTTTAAGGAACGCTTTTTTATTTTTATGAAGACATGTTTTAAAACTCTCAATTGGTCATTCTTTAAAAAATTAACAATATTCATTTATTAAAATTTCGGTAAAACAAGACAGTATATTCTAATAAGGAATTCTAAAAAATCTCAAAATAACTTTTGTTATTTGTAATTGCCTTACACCCAACATTAGTCTGGATCGATCAAAAACCATTTTCAATACTTACAATGTGCTGACTACTTTCCTAGAAGGGTGAACAGAAAATATACATTTTATTCCGAAAAACCGTCGATCAAACCGAGCTTAAAATGTATTGTATGCTGTGGGTTTCAAAGTTTCCTGTTCATCAATGTGAACACATACAACTGGATGTTGATTATTGGGTCGCAAACATTGCAAATGGCGAAAACAGGCAAAAATTTCAAAAATGAATTTTGGGGGAAATACTTATTGCCAACTAGATTTTAGTAAAGAAATGTATTTAGTTAAGGATGTAGTTAATGTAACGAAAGTAGAATCTACTTTCAGTTTAAACCAGGAAGTAAGTTTTCCTTGAATTTCTTGAAAACATTATTTTGACAAATTGGTACTAAACATTGTAGACCAGCATATACTTATTTCAGGTATGAGTTGCTTTGGTATATTGTCCATGAATTTCAGAGTTCTCATGCAAACGGTTTTTCTTTTGTTTTAGTATGTGCTTGGTAATTAGAACATGAATTAGACTAAATTGAGCTTGCAAACATTACATGTAACTACATGCTTAGCTAAATACATTTCTTAACTAAAATCTAGGTGGCAATAAGTATTTCCCCCAAAATTCATTCTTGAAATTTTAGCCAGTTTTCGCCATTTGCAATGTTTGCGACCTCTTAAATTTTCCAAATATAAACCTAAATACATACAGTATAAAGATTATTAATAACTAGACATGCATGTGACAGACATTATAATTGAAATATGGTTTATCAGCAATAAGTTTAACAAACTTGATTTCGCGAACTTCTCTTGATCAGTTATGATCAGTGAAAAACATTTAATTATCCATCATCTAGCACATGGTCATTCTTGGTTATATAAAACAGGGTATCACGTGAGTGTATTCTTATCCATTATCATTTATAAAAGTAGCTATACAATTGTGACGTTGGTCGAACTTCATATTTTATTTTGATATTACGTTCTTGTTTCAGAGAGCTTTAGTGAGAGGTTCGTTTCTTGCAGCGGACATTCTGCAAAGCCTAGGTCGTTCCCATACCAAAGACGTCTCATCTAAAGACTTATGATTATTCTTATAATTTAATCCTGGAGAAAGAACCGTTATGCCGTGTGAAGCTAGCAATATAACATGATTATTTTATAGTTTTGTGAGGTGTTACTACTGTACGCAACTGCTTTAAATATTTTCCTTCAATAATTCACTCAACTTTCTACGGATATATCATAAGTATTGAGTTCCATATCGATACGTCATAATGAACATCTTTCGAATGCATCTAAACTACACAATGTATATGTCTGAAACTAACGTTTACGCGACAAAATAATTGTTACATGACGAAACTGGTGTCTTTCAATAAAAATTTTGTTCTACTCCAAAAATTACGTGTTTCCTGTAAAAAGTTCTTGATATAAGTATATAGCGTTGGTTCTTATTTAACCTTTTCTTACGTGCCTTTTTAACGGCAAATATTTGCTCATCGTCTTTTTTGTCTGCATTCTTCTTATATTGCAAATAAGACTTCCGCTTTACAGAAGTTGTTGTTTATTTTTAATACTTGACATTCATTTACCAATCTTATCCTGTTTGTTGTTCGCATGTACTACAGCAACGAAGCACTCTTTAGAAGCTTGATTCCTCGCACCAATTTTCTACTCTCGCTGTGATTGTTTATTTTCTAAAAACAAATCTTTTTTTCAGGATGCTACACTTCTTTCAGACTTCCTGATCGGTTTCTTTGTCTTTACTATTCATAATTTCTTTTCTTTCTGTTTCTTTTAGGAAAAGCAAGGAATGATGAATGCCAAAAGAAAGGAAAGTTTCATCTAACAAGATGTTTAGAATTCGTTTCGGCACGAAGCGACTGCGTGCGATTTTTAGATTATATGCAAAGTTTTCTTACTAGTAGTTGATTGTGTTTTGATATTGTTCTTAAAAAGGAAATTTTACCTTCCCAATGGTCTTGTGCTATTATTTTGTCAATCTTTGAAAGTTAAGGTGATGCACAACAGCCAGATAATTAAAGACCTATTACTCTACTCAACTGCATAGGCAAACTCTTTACATCTACTTAAAATCATATGGAAGGATAAATAAGCTCTTATAACAGAACGGAATCCTTGACAATCAGGCTGTATGAAGAGGTAACTACTCCATAGCTGACCATATCTTACTTTTGTGAGACAAGCCACTACAGTCTTTTTTCGTTTTTTTTCTCTCATGATTGGTTAAATGCGCAGCGCAACAAATATTACTACACTCTGACACATTTATTAAATATTGCCGAATCCCGTCCATTTTCCCACTTGCACAGTTTTCTGTGTCTCTACTTTTTGTGTTGCTGCTTTTTTCTTGCTTTTGGTGTTTCCACGTGTAACTACATTAAATTATTAATTGTTACTCGTTGTTAATCATTTTCCTGTTGTTTTTCATCTAAATTATAGTTTTCTAAATTATGATTAATATTAATGCCATGTCATGTGAATACATGTATTGTTAATATAATTTTATTATCTGCAATGTATGCTCATGTGCCATTACATGTCATGTGAATACATGTACTGTTAATATAATTTTATTATCTGCAATGTATGCTCATGTGCCATTACATGGCTTGAGATTTATTAATGGTTTGTTTTGTTCCGTTCCATTCTGTATGTAAAATAATGAAAACAAAAACAATGAGTGATCACGAATAAAGGCGTTTTACAGATTATGAATAATATTTAACAATGCTGGATATTGGAGTTGTGGTTGTTTGTTTTTGTTTAAGCTTGAAAACATCTGAAACTTTCAAAAAGAAAAACAAAATCAAAGACCATTTTCACAACGAAAGCCTTTTTGAAAATTCTTTAATGATCCTATACTGTCTGCTTGTTAGCTCATATACCATATCATTTTGTAAAAATAACAATTAATCGAAAAAAAATGACGTTCTGGTTGCCGAATTCAGAAACCGCACTTTTTGTGCATCAGTTCGTTATTCGAAAAACTTAAATACAGCCAATTGCTTAACCACTATTTTGCACTAAAACCTACCACTCAACATTTTCCATTTTAGTATTTTTTTTACCATTTACAGGATTCAAGTTTCGAGAAATACAACAATGGGAGATAAATGAAATTTATACACGAGCTGTTAGTAGCGTTCGTGCACTCCCTTTCATTTTACGACGCAAATTTGGCGCGGAATCATTTGGGCAATAAAACAACGTGTGTTCAGACAACAAAGACAAATATACCGATAATTTAATGTAATTATGGTGTGGTATATCTACACAACTGATTAAATATTTGTTTTCATTATTAACATCGGATGAAAACTGTTTAAAGATGAGGGTTGTTTTGTTGTTGTTTTTTTAAATACCGGTAAATACTGTGAGTGTCTCACAGTATTTACCGGTATTTTCCAAAACAAAACAAACAAAAAACGAGTGAGAATATCGGCGCATGGAAATTAAAAACGGAACACATCGTAACATTCTATGATCAGAAAAAATTAAAAACTACAACATCAAACAAATTGAAAACGTGTTTCATTTCATTTGAGTTAACGTTGAAAAACTTCAAGCCATATTTTAACAACAGACCAAATATTAATAAATTAGAACAACTTATGAACTTGTTAAAATATTCGCGCCTAGTAATCACTTCGTCCATTACCAAAACGTATGGTGAAAAGACGGAGGCCTGTTTCACTTTCGTGCTGAAGGAGTATATAAAGAATGATGCTATAACTCAACCAGACTTTTTAAACTAGCTTGCTTAGAGCGTATGGAATGCAGAGTAAGTCTGGACTACTTAGTACTGTCTGTCGAAATCGCTGAATGCAATTGAAGCATTCAAAAGCTGGATTCAACATAAATACAGTCCTTACTTCCTCTCTGAACGTATCAGTAATCACTTAAAACGAACTAAATTGGGATATAATTCATGTATAATACGAAAGAAATTATACTAGATATAATCATGTACATAACCGTGTTCATATTGTTTCATTCCAAAAACCGTGTATTCCGCACACGTAAATTTAAAATCATATATACATTTGAAAATATACAAGTTTTAACAAAATTAAAACCACAAGATTAACTCTGGCTCTTGCTTCTCATTGATGCTTGTCGCCAGCATCCAATGCATTCAGCTCTTTTTTTAAATGGACTTAGATCGTTTAAAATCACATTTATGAAATACTGCTTCGTCCAGAGTTGAAGTAAGGACTGCTTTTTTGTTGTATCAAAGCAACATCGACAGGTACTACAATTAGCAAAATAGGTAAGTGGGGGTTTCCTCAGCACATATAGGCAAGCAAATTTGAAATAGCTGGTTGGGAAAAACAGGAATTGAACACGAGATATAATAATGTTTTCATGAAATAACATTCGCCGATTTTTGAATGTATGTTGGAACATTGCATTATCATGATGTTTATTGTTGCCACATGTATTTAATATTAACAATTTAAAAAGATGTCATAAAAGAACCTTGTTTATTTTCTATTTCCTAATTAACGCGTTATTAAATCCTAAAAAAGTTAAATGTGCATAAGTGTTAATGTAAATATTAAATTGTGATAATTTTAATCATTTGCAGTGAAATTTGCATTTAACATTTATGATATTTACATTTAATTGTTGACAAATTATTCTTAAAAATGAGTTCCGTGAATCGTGTTTGTTTTTCTTTTTTACAAGCATTGACTTTTTGAAAGAGTTTTATATATGCGTTTTCTTTAATGCAATTTGTGTTCGAGTGTTGTTGTTATTAATGAAGTAGTTTTTGATGTTGTTGCTGCTGCTGTCTCTGATGTTGCTGCTGATTCTGATAGTGCTACTTCTGATGCTGCTGCTACTGTTGTTGTTGTTGTGTACACATATTATTGCGTATTTGTAAGTTTCTTCGATATAAAGAGTTGTGATATAAAATTTAAGTCATTTTCTTTTCTCTTTCATCATTGGTATTTAATGATTTCTCATATAGCTAGTTGTCCGTTATATGCTCTATATGTTCATCATATATTCATCAAAATTAATTTTAAATGCAATTGATGGGTAGATTGAATTAAAAATATTTTTACTTGACAATATTATAGGAATATGTAACTTAAATCAAAAACAAAATGCTGCTTTAAATATACCATACAATTTCTATCTGATCGTTTAATATTGAGAAGAGCATATTTGACTTGCTGAAATGTAATGCATGATTTTTTCTATGTTAAGGCAAAATTCATAAACGTACCAGGAGACAGAAACATTAGAAGTATTCCTGGCTTATTTATCAGGCTTCCGTGTGGTCTATCATATTGCATGTCTCGTGAACTTCTGGAAAATGCATCAGAAGTTGCAGTTAATCATTGGAACCAAAATTACAAGAGGGAACACGACATCTGGCCATTGTTCAAGTGGTTTCTGTGCTAATAATTGTTTTCACTGTATTGGGTTTTTATGCATTTTGGAGTATTTAGAGAAGCAGTTCTGCGAAGTTCGCACAAAAAAACTATATTATATCTGTTCATAAAACATAAATTTTATCAAAGAATAAGGGTCTTTCTGGTTGTAACTTCCTGTGTTTTGATTAAAACTGCTCAATAAATTGTTAGCATGTTCTTATCAACCATCAGGGTTTTCTTCGTGGTTGATTGCAATTTAACGTTCTTTGTGCCGTGTGGCGGCTGTAAAAGTCTCCAAGTACATTCACCAGTGCTGCTAGCTATTAAGTCCATTGAAAACGTGAAATATGTCTATCTGGAATAGCCAGAAGAGAAGACACAGCCTGCCGATACAGCCAAAAAGCAGTGAGGAAAGGAGAGACCCCCCAAACAATTAACGAAAATAAAAGCCCGATAGGTTATCGCAATGGAACGGTCAGTGGCATAATATTTTGTCACGGTTAGGACCAAATTCTTGGGTGCCCTTACCACACACAATTGCCCCCTCCCTACCAACTCCAACGGATTCTCATATGAACAAACAAGTATAAGTTGTCTCAGTAAATTAGCTCCAAACAACCTATCAACTCGACAATGTTGCATGAAAAAGCACAGGCACGTATGAAACTTAAGAAGCTAATGACATTGTTAAGCAAAGAATGTGGGAACTTATCTTTAATATACGCAATGACCTTCACTGATAGGTCACTACGACCTACATTTAAACAAACCTATGTCGTCTAGAGTTTAATTAATTTGATAGTAATATTAGTGAAATTAAGTGATGGCCAACATTTAAAATACGTTGGTATCTGTATTACCTAGGTTGTGACATAGTTGAATTGCCGATGCACAATATTAGGATGAAACCTTTTCAAGAAGAAGTTAGAATATCAAGGAATGCTAGTCAAACAGCCAGTAAGGACGATAGAAATAATCTACGATAATGAAAATGTTCAACTAAAACTCAATAACCAAATGACATATGCAAAAGCAGGCTTTGACACAAAATTTATAAATCGGACATCAAGATTCAATTAAAGATCATGGTGACCTTGAATTATAACATTTTGACCCACGAATGTGGTCGTATACTGACCATGTGCAATCGACAAACCAAGTTAGGTGACTGGCAAACCATTCTTGAGTTACTGAACGGAAACGTTTTTTAAATTTAGTGACCTTGACAGTTAATCCTTTAATCAAAAGATTTCATCTACTGACGATGATCAATCTATATACCAAGTTTGGTGACAATGGTTCAATCAGTCTTCTGCTATTAACAGGACACCAATTTTCAATTCAAAGTCACCGCCACTTTTACTTTTCACTAACCCAAAATTAAAAAGGGGCATCTGATTAACATTACAATCCATACATATACAACCATTGATGATTAAATGTCGCACTCCTCACTTGTTGATTGGAGACCAATTTTAAATTAAAGGAAACTGTGACCCTGACCTTTGACCTTTTATTCCCAAAATCAATTTGGGTCATATACTGACCATGAGCAATCTATTTACCAAGTGTGGTGACTTTAGAAAAACACACCTTAAGGTAAGACCTGTGTAATAGGCACTATTAAGAATCCAACATCTGATTATATTTTCATCAACTGCTTCATACCACTGACTTGTATGCAAAATTTTAATGATTTTCACCGTGTAGTTTTTGAGATTTTTAGCTTTTTTTATTTAAAAAAGTGAGAAAAAACGTGAAAGTATCCAAATTCTTTAATCGGTGACAAAATTTTTTGTTATTGATAAATTCAACCTTAATTTTTTTACAGTTTATCCAAAATATGTTATATTTTACTAAACCAATTTAAGATATAATATATAAATACAGAATTTATCTTAAAATGACATATTTTGACCAAATAAATTTAAAAAATGCATTTTTTATATTTCACGAGACTAAATTAATGAAAATTGTACAAAATCCTGATTGGTGCAATATACCAAACTTTACCATTTTTTAACTATATACCTTAAACAAAATTTAAACAAAATTTCAGAGAAGTTTACCGTCCAGTTTTAGAAATTTTCAAATTGATGACTTGAATAAACACTATTCTGATAGCGAAAACCCCTTTAATCTTGATTATTTTGCTTATTTTAGTTTAAATCATGAGAATTTTATATTCAATGACAGAATTACACAGGAAAAAAAGAAATATGCCAATTATTTAAGCTCTAGGCTTACAAAAAAAAATAGCTTCCAGTGGGATTTGAACCCTGGTCCTCTTGCATGACAGAAATCTACCCTAATTTACTACTATAGTTACCTCCCTTGGATACTCTTCTGGATATAGGTATTCATTACACAGGTCTTACCTTAAGTTATTGATTAGAAACCAATTTCTATTGAAAATCACAATGACCTTGGCATTGAACCTTCAGACTCGGTCTGAGGTCTGAAAATGTCCTATCACGTTGAGTTCCACCCAATGAATGATTTTCTGATTTAGGGCCAATCCATTCATTTATATGAAATGGTGTAAATCTAAAAAAATATTGCAACCAAGGTTTCACGAATGCTGACACATTGATAAAATGTGTACTGTCTACTTTGGGAACAGCAACTGAATTGTGCTAAACCCGGGGTTAGGGGCGTGGGCAGTGATACGCATTTTTATTGCAATTAAACTAAGCCCGTAATATTTATTCGCTGACACGGTTTAATCTGTTTGGGTATTGTTCAATACATTATGTTTTTCAACTTTTTGATTGGCGTCTGCTGTAATATGTCAATTTATATTTTGTAGTTTCGCTTCGTTAAGGAAATGTTTTTTTAGCAAGTAGCAGTGACTGTTCTTTTTGAAGGTCAGTGGCTGACCTTTTGACCCCAAAATCTTCTGTTTGAAGGTCAGTGGCTGATCCTAAGGTCAGTGGCTGATCCTTTGACCCCAAAACCAATAGAGATCACTTAGTGGCTATATATGTTAAACAAATCAAGGCTAGTACTCGCAGAGTAACTAGATTTCAGTCACTAATAGGAAACCAATTTTCATTTGAAGATTACAGACAGCAAGATCTTGTATCCACGAAATAGAAGGCAATCTACTGAATATGACCAATTTACCTCACTAGTTTGGTGATGAACACTCAGTAAGCAAGCTGGACTGTGAAGTAATACATTCTTTTTTCAAATGGCTGTATAACTTGGACCTTAAAGTAATACATTTTTAATGACTGTATAACCTGAACCCTGAAATAAAAATTATTTTTTCTAATGAATGTATAAAGATGAAAATGCTACATTAAGAAAGTAGGTAAGAGATGCAAACTTTTTTTTTGATATTGCAGCCAAAAATGATAAAGACTGATTGGCTTTCTATATTTGTCTTTACTATATTTAAAGTTTGGACAAAAAAGTGGAAGTGCAAGATGACTTTAATGACAACAGAAAAGCTGTTAAGTGATTAACTGTATCCATCAACAGATTTTATTTCCTTTACATGTTTATTATATAAAAACAATGAAAAACAAGAAAATTTAACATGATTCATGAACAAAGTTTATAAACAATATAGTGTTAACTCTCCTTGAACATAGCAATTGTGAAGGAATTCCGATAGAAAAATACAACTTTATATACAAACTGGATCTGAAAATAAAGATAAATTTAGAGTGTACATTTGATGAGACTTGATGATTATTCTACTCTGATTTACATCAAACTTTGTTTATCTTGAAGGTAAGCCAATCCTTCACAAAATATATTCACACTTCATCATGCACAGTAATTAGACAAGCTGAGCTAATGGAAGTGGGCTGTAACTCTGACATAGCTACAATGTTGTTATTGGAAAGCTTTTATTACAAATCTGCAGTATTTTTCTTCATTCATTTGCCTTCATCACTATCCCTTTAACATAAATGTTTTTCCAACCTTGTTGATTTTATCAGCTTTCAAATAGTCAAATTTAAATGAAAACACATTAAATTGATCAGCAGTGCACAATCTTATAATTTCCACAAATATACAATACCTTTGGCAATACATGCACAATATATGTTTGTTAAGTGCTATGAGAATATGGCCAATGCACAATGATATCATATTAGTGTGCACCTGGGCACAATCTGGCTAAATTTTCCTCCATTGTGCCAATAACTATATTCTCCATCAGTTAATACTTCAATTTCAGTTTGATTAAGATTCCAAGGTTCAATTGGTGGAATTCTTGCAGATAAACAATTTTTCATAAACAATATGATGTTGGGAAATACAGCCTATTTAACCTTTCCTCCATATATGTGCCTTTATGGTGCATGCTAACAGTGTAGGTCCAGATCAGCTAGCATGTTTGTGCTGTCTGATCAGGATCTACACTGTTCCCTTTTAGATTGATCAGGTTATTTCTGACTAAGATGCAACAATGGTAGATCCAAATTAGATAGCATGGATGTGCCAGCTGATCTGGATCTACAATGATCACAAGTGTTTAAAGGTGTGTATATGGAGTAACTGATTAACTTAAAAATTCAAACCCCACTTATGCCTTACTGCATGGTATCAATTAAAAAAATCTAGGAAATTTCTATAGTTATAGAATGGCAGATCAATGTTTTGTTAACGGAGGCAAATAACTGTTAATTGCCTGTCAATTGTTTTCAAACCTCTTTTGGATCAAACAACCGAGTCAGATGATGATATGCTAAATGTCTTATGGCATAATGATAAATAAAACACAGCAGTTTTTCCATTTAGACACTTACAATCTCTTTTAAGAGATGGATTATGTGTTTTAATACCTAACATACACAGTTCCACAGCAAAATCCTAAGTAGAGCTGAGCAACATTTTGACTGGCACATGGAAAATGTTATGACAATGGGGATTAAAATAAAGTCTTGGAATCCCACTTTTAAATCTGCAACTTTTGTGGCAAGACTCTTCTCTTATCTTTACAGCATCTACAGGGCTGTATAGAGAGCAGCAAAATCATCGAGGCAAAGTTTTTCTAGGTGCGTCTGGGGGCATGCTCCCCCAGAAAATTATATTTTCAAAATGTTATTTTTATCACTTCTCAAATTTTAATAAGAAAAGTGCCTAAGTGGGCCTCTACGTGGCTATTGGCCTGATCTAAATGACTGGAAATAATGATCACCAATCACTGTCCAGTAATAGATAAATATCATAACCCAGCAAGAGAGACTTACATTTTGTATTTTCAACAATTGACTGTTCTTGGGATGGCACTATCAACTGTCTCACTAGAAGTGGAATTTATTCGTATAATACATTGATCATCATTGCCATTAACAAAGCATACAAGTGCAAAAAACTACTTTTCAGGAGCCAAAATATCATCAAATATTTGCAGAACATTACTTAACCCTTTCCTCCATAGACATACCTTTATTGCGTGGGCAAACAGTTTAGATCCAGATCAGCCGGCACATTTGTGCCTTCTGATCAGGATCTAAACTGTTCGCTTTTTGATTGAATAGGTTCTTTCTGACCAAAATGCAACCAGTGCAGATCCTGATCAGACGTCATGGATGTACCGGCTGATCTGGATCTACACTGGTCGCACATGCTTAAAAATGCGTATATATGGAGAAAAGGGTTAAGCAATATCCAGTGATAACGAGTCAGATGTTGTTAGGGAACACCAAGTCACTGCAAAACACACTTTTGAGGCAGATCATCAGAATAGAACTCTAAAATGGAACTAGACTATGACAAAGATACCAGTTAATTACATTGATTTTAAATGCCAATGAACTCAATTTTAATATAACTCAAACTGCTTAATATTTTGCAAAACAAATTAAAAGCAATAGATTGAAAATTAAAGCAAAAGAACACCAACAAGAAGATATGTACAAGTAACAAATAAAACACTTGGACAAATACGTCTTCAATCCAGTTAGATTCCAGGCCTGTTGCTCTACTGTTGCAACAAATTCTGTACACATACAGAAAGTGGTGAACTTGACCAAAGCTTATCTGCCATTTTTACAAGCTGTTAGTTTTTATATTCAATCTTTTCCTCTAAATTAAAAATACAAAAAAGCATGATTTCAATTGTTTCAATGTGTTTCATGTATTTCATTATCATAGTGTCAGAAAATGGTTTGAAACATTTGTTTGTGACCTCAACATCTGACCTGTTGACCTCCAAATAGGGGGTGTTTCTTTGTCCTGACCAACCTACCTACCATATTTGTGGAACCTAGGCCCTAGCGTTCTTTATATATCAGACAAAATTGTTTTGCATTTCAGGTCACTGTGACCTTGACCTCTGCTCTGTTGACCTCAAAATCAATAGAGGTCATCTAGTTGTCATAAGCAACTATTCTACAATGTTTGAGGACTCTAGGTAATGGTGTTCTTTAGATATTATAGGATACTGACTGACCCTTTGACTACAAAACCTATAGGGTTCATTTTCTTGTTATGACCAACCATCCTACCAAGTCTGAGTTACCTAAGCCCCAGTGATCTCTACTGGACAAGGTTTCTTCTACTGACAGACCAAAACATCTGTGAAAACCAGTATAACCTACTTCCTTCCAAGGACAGCATAATACTACTAAATAATGAAAAGCTATTCCTGGTCGATGATTGCTCAGTAGTGAAAGGGGGAATAACTGCAGGGTATTTTAATGATGTCACATTTAAAATGTGTAGGGTCATCATGAATGAGTTTGGTTATATGTGTGATGCAAGTAGAAACATAAGAGAAATAACAATACAATTGGAAGCCATTTCAGTAATGCAGGCAAAAATAGTGTTTATTTCATGTATTAATATCTGCAAAAGACATCTTAATTAGTCTGTAATGTCTCAGAACATTCAATCAAGCATTCTGCAGATGTTCAGTTACTAAAATCAAGTTTTATCCCTACCACCTGAGCCCTTTACAACTAACACCATTATGTCAAATAACTGAGAGCAGTCCTTTTATTACAGATCAGTAACAACTCATACTTAAACTTAAATATAACCCTTTACTCCTTAGATAAGGCTTTTATTGCGTGGCAAAACAATTAGAACCATCCATATTAGCCGGCACATCCGTGCTCTTTGATCAGGATCTAAACTATTCCCTTTTAGCATGTTTAGATTCATAAGGTTATTTTTGAGCAGGGGGCAAAAATAGTAGATCCAGATCTGTGGCACAAATGTTTCATCTGATCTGGATCTACATGGTCACCCATGTGATCAAAGATGTATAAATGGAGTAAAGGGATAAATCAGTCATAACATAATGTTTGATAAGATAACTAATATGTCTTCTTCATCTATCATTCTAGTTCAAACTTTACACAAAGTAACAATCACACTGGAATGACAATGCCTTTCTTCAGGACTGTTCCATCATCCCCGATAACAGCCGGCCAAACTGTCCAATCACAAACATGTTCTTCTTTGTTGCCGTCAACATCAAACTTTTCTTTATCAATCACGTCACCTTTAGGAATCCAGTAGATATACATGCCGGTCTTACTGGTGCACATGTGACGCAGAGATGATATACATCGGTGAATGAACGTCTTCACTGGCTGGGTGATGTGGTCTCTATCGAACGATACAGGAAGCTTGTGATGGATATACTCCTGAAATCAGAAAACACAAGCTGACAAAACTGACACAAACTGATAAACCCATGCTCTCTTTACCTCTCTGCTTTTTTCTGAGTGGGGAAGCTGTCTTTTCTGAGTGTAGCTATTCCTTACAAGCATTTTCACTTTTTTGCTACACATTTAATGAATTGTATTTCTTAGTATACTTGCTTGATGTGTTTATTGCGCATGAAACTACATGGTAAAAGGTTTATTTCAGTTTAAATATGGACAAATGTATTAAGGGCTAGTTAGTTTAAGAAATGTTTTTCCAATGAGAAAACTGGAATAGAGCTAGTATTGTTTTCTGTCTGATGAAGTCAGTACTCCTATCAGTGTGAATAACCATCAACACAAAAATTGGAATGCTACATAAAGTTGATCACTGAGTTGTAATTGCTTTGGCCATTTCAAGATTGATGTCCACATTTATGATCTAAAACTTATAGCAACGTTCATGAAACATATTCAGATGCTCTATGGTTATATACAGGGGTTGTTTAAAAAAAAAAAAACAACCTGGATACAGTTTGTGTTCTACATATTTTTTTAAACATGCTTTCGAATTGTTTACCATCCAATGCAATGGTGAAATTGCCAAAGTAAGTTTTTGTACAATAGGTTGCCCAGTTTATAACCTTATCTTGGCAAACATTCAGACTGTAAACTGAACAAATTACTTCTGGTATGATAATAAGGCTGACCTCATTTTTGACCCTATGATCTGACCTAGTTTATGACCCTTTGATAATAGATTTGACCTAGTTTTTGATCTGATATACCCAATTTCAAACTTATCAAAAATCATTGATATTAAACTGAACAACAAATGCAGCATCTATTCAGTATCACTCCTTTAATTTGACTTAGTTCTTTAGCTCCATTATGACCAAAATTTAAATTTAAACTAAATCTCCACAGATACGCCTTTAATCAGATGAGCAACTAGCATAGATCTTGACCAGTCCGCACATCTGTGCTGTCTGATCTGGATCTACACTGTTTGCTTTTAGGTTCATAAATGTTATTTCTGATCAGGAAGTAAACAGTGTAGATCTTGGCCTAAAGGCACAGATTGCCAGATGATCTGAATCTACACTTATCAATCATGTCATAACAGTGTATCTATGGAGTAAAGGGTTAAATGAAAATAATGCTGACAAAAGTGCATTAAATGATGCCATAAAACTTGATGACAATAGCTCAGATGGTCCTTTAGCTCAGGTAAGCTAATTATAGTTCGATTTTGACCCGTGAGCTGTGACCTTTCGGACAAGTCCACTGTTAAAATCCTAAATAGGTAAAGTGCGTAATTTACAGTTACCGTTAAGTTTACTTATACGACATTAAAACCTGTTAGCAGATATTCTGTCACAATGTATTAGCTCAGTGGGTAAGGAACTCGGGCTGTGATGCAAAACATTGCAAGTTCGAAACCAATAACAGTAAGTTTTTTTTATTTTTGTAATTCATATGCTATTTATTATTTTAATTTAGTTCTTATGATATGGTTTTATTTATTGTTTTGCAATTCCCTTTTAATTTTGTTCATATTAATTCGTTTTTATAACAATATTTTGTTGAGCAGCTCGCCGTGTCCCTTAAACCTCTGCACTGAAGGGGCCCTGACACCTGTGAACATTGACGTTCTGTAAACAATTGTAGTAAAAGGGACCTTCATTACATCATCTTACTTTCATTAAAAAAATGCAAAACGAATTAGCAACATTTTTAGCATTGTCCGAGAACTGTGTTTGAGTAAGCTTCGATCCCGACATCTTAATAGCATTTTTGTCGGTGTCTACATGAATTTATTGAAAATAAAATGATATAAAGAAACAGAAAAAATAAATCCCCCCATGGGATTCGAACACATAACCCTTATGCCAAAAAGTTACAAATCTGGTGCATTACGGCCATGGCCATGAAGCCTTATGCTACAGTGTGTTCAATTTTAACATTATGAGCTATGATGGGAATATCTAACTTCCCTATTTTGTGGAATATTCCAAAATTCTATAAATACAAAAGTACATTCACGGCTCAATGCGTAAAATTGGACTATAGCATGATCTACACAATGGAGAATGTAAATAAGTGTAACACATGTAAGTCAACAACAATGATGTCGGTGTCAAGTTAAACTGTCTTATGGCAATTTTATAAAACTGCTAACAGATAAAATTTTATGCTTTATGCTTTATGACTTACAAACTGGTTAACAAATAAGGCTTTTATTTACATTTAAACACCATGTTAACTAATTTTATTATCATTATTTATGACTAAATATACTCAGTATTATTTTGTACAATCTAAATTGATTACAAGCTGAGGAGCATAGGTATCTGAACACATTAGTTAACAAATTTTGTAAAATCTTCTCAAGGTATTTTCAAGGATGTTTCTGTGGAAATATATGAAATTTCATAGACCTAAGACAAAAACTGATTTCCTTGTTAAGGAAACAAAACATCATGAGGAAGTTATTAAAGATTTAAGCAGGTGCACATTCCCTTAGGCAATCTGAATAAAATCATCTCCTGAAAACCGCTTCGCTATCAGGATCTGACAACGAGTAACTAAAACGTGCTTTTATCACTAACCCTTTGAACCAATCAGATTGTCACCTACATAATCGCAAAAGTGAAAATAAACATAGTATTTTAAACCATGGAAAGTGTTGACAGCATGCGTAAGACATATTTTATTGAAGATATATGGGTTTATGCAGTATTGCATTTATTTCTAATGTAATGACATCTTCAGATCATTTTGCGAGCGTTATGAATCATGCTTCACGTGTTGACAATTTCTAAAAATAGTAATCGGGGAATACCGATATAGCTTATGTACGGTGCCTGTGGGCCGTCATCAGATCTAACATTTTGTAAGATCTGACTTTTGTGAGATTGTTCCCTTTGGTTAAATTGATCAATATAAATCTTCTGTCACAAATGTTTGTCTATCTGGTAACTCTACATGGAAACAACAAAAAATTGTCCACTTTTGTATAGACATTCTGTAATTTTGCAAAACTGAAAAAAAACCACAATACATGTAAATGCTTTATTCAAGACAACTGCATTTCTGTAATTATTACATGTACCGAGAAATAAAATTTTATTGAAAATCTGCAATTACTAATCAGCATTCAGTTCCTTTAACATGAATGGAAATTTAGATGGAAATCTGTAGCTCTAAAGAAAGCAGGAACATTGTAAAATGAAACCAATTTCTCAAGTTTTTGTTGTCAACAAAAACACAAAAGATTAATTCATAAACAACTACAACTAGTCCATGATAGCATTTTCAAAATGTTGAACAATGTCCAATTACCTCCTTTTCTATTAAAAATTAAAGTTTTAAAATCATTCTTGTTTGGAATAATTTGTTCACTATAAGTTAAACTTACAAATAAAGATTAAATAATAAAAATTCTGGTCAAAGCATTCTTATCAAATAAAGACTGTTAGACCTTGACTTTTGACCTGATGTCCAAAACCAACAAGTCATCCTGAAAAGATTGAAGACTCTGGGTCAAAGAAAGAACAAATACCTTCCAAGTTATAAGCAATTAAGTTTCAGGTTAAAGTTATTTAAAAGGAGCATAACCTAAAAAAGTTAATCAGGAGTTATCATTCTTGTCGTCACAGATGGCTTTGTTAATACAGACGACATACTGGCATTTCTTGAGATATTGAGCAGAAATGGATATGACCGTAAAGCCTTCTGTGTCCCTGACCTTTTACCAAGTTACCCCAAAAAACAATATGGATTATTTACTCAGTATGTCCAATCATCTATGAAGTTGGAAGACCTGTGTTATAAGATACTTCTGTTATTAAATGGAAACCAGAGTTTGATTGATGGACACTGACTGGGCAAAAACAATATGTTTCTCCCACAAGGGGAGAAATACCAATATCATAATGAAAATATAAGCATAAAAGTTGATACTATTGATATTTTCTGAGTATATAATACTGGGGTCCATTAAATTAACCTCTAATCATTTATATTGTAAATAAAATTGTATACAATAAGGTTGTCTCCATCTTATATATAACTCAGAATTCACTAACAAATAAATCATATTAAATACAGAGATATCCCATAACAATCACTAATTGTAAATAAATTCCCGCACATTATTGCTTTGTCAGAGAAATAGATAAGGCTTGGTTTGATTGGATCGGTTCATGGGCAGTAACGGAAATGTATATTACTGCCCACGCTGTCTAGCCCCAGGATGAGCACAACTCAATGTTTACACAAGTAACCAAGTACCTAATTTCATCCATCCCAAACAATGGTATGCCTATGACAATGAACACATTACCCTTCAATGCAATATTTTCAGATTAATACCATTCTATGATCAGCTATATCAGGTGATCAATAAAACAATGATCAGAATTAAATAAAAAGCAGGAAGAATATCATTGTGGGGGGAGGGACTGAACAATTCCCAAAGCTATTCTCTCTGGGATATTGAAATTACTTATATAAAATCATGCATAAATATTGAAACAAGAGAAGTATTAACAGACACAAGAATTATGCTCAATGATGAAATTATCATCATGTTATGTTATATGATCACTCTAGGCATTAACAATTGTTAAAACCTTATGTATTTTAGGCCAATATTAAACATTCATGGTCCACACTACATAGCAATGTGGCAAATAAAGCCAAAATTACATGCAGTAAAAAGTTTATCACTGATGATCCTTCACAACACCACTAATTTCTAAGTTTGGTTTAACATCCAAGTTCACCTTCAACTAAGGTGAAATTTATCTCATTGATGTCCGAATTCTAGACTTGAAGGACATGAATAAAACACTAACCTCAGTCAACTCCTCCGATTTCCTCTTCTTGTGATGTGAACCAGTTTTAGCTTCATCCTGACAGAAGTCATACACACCCTAGAAATAAAGTGTGAACATTAAATTTAACTAATAACTTTTTTTGCTAATAAACTGTTTTTACTTCTGTATTCAAAAGAGCTGAAAAAACCATTTTTAAGAACCATCTATTACAAATCATGTGACATATAATGTATATTGAACACTAAGCAATAAAATAAGTAGGTATCATATAGCAGGTTATTTCAGCGGGTGCAATATTTCTGTGTTCCTGCAGTCTTTGATTGAAATTGTAGAAATATATCCAGCAGAAAAAAAAATCCAGCAAAAATTTAATTTGCAGTATGAATTAATTCGCAATAATTAACTCATTTTTAAACTAAAATCACCGAAGTTGCCGTTTCCAAGATATTCCGTTTCACAATTCAGATGTGGTAAAATATTTGCGAGCAATTACTATCAATAGTTATAGTATACGCATTGTTTGAGAGTTATCATCTTTTGATAAATAGTATCTTTGTAATTCTTTGATACAACAAGGCAGTCGGAACGACAGCAATATCGCCCGCCACATGCAGGAATGTTGGAAAGGTTATGGATGCTTAATTGCAAATTAACAAATATATCTCCATCAGTTTGGAAGTTATGGAGCAAATATGAAAGACATGGTTAAATATGAACCTTCAAAGACAACTAGTGACCTTGACCTTCAGCCGGCCAGGTTGGAAAGGGTTTTGCACATCATCTTGGTGGAATGAACATTTGAATAAAGTTTGATAAAATCCATTGCAGGGGTTCAGAAGATATGAACTGGACACAAAATACATAGTTCAAATCTTCAATGACCTTGACCTTGAGCCAGCCAGGTTGGAACATGGGTTCTGCACATCATCTTGATGGGCTGAACATACGATAAAAAATTCATGATATTCCTTCTAGGGGTTCAAAATATATGAACCAGACACAAAATACATAGTTCAAATCTTCAAACATCACTGGTGACCTTGACCTTGAGCCAGCCAGGTGGGAACATGGGTTCTGCACATCGTCTTCATGGGGAGAACATTTGACTAAAGTTTCATTAAATTCCTTCTAGGGGTTAAGAAGATATTGACCAGACACGAAATACATGGTTCAAATCTTCAAACACCACTGGTGACCTTGACCTTGAGCCGACCAGCTTGAAACATGGGTTCTGCATGTTGTCTGGATGGGGAGAACATTTCACTAAAGTTTCATAAAATTTCTTTTAGGGGTTCAGAAGATATGAACCGGACACGAAATACATGGTTCATATCTTCAAACACCACTGGTGACCTTGACCTTGAGCTGGCCAGGTTGGAACGTGGGTTCTGCACGTTGTCTTCATGGGGAGAACATTTGACTAAAGTTTCATGAAATTCCTTCTAGGGTTCAGAAGATATGGACCGGACACAAAATACATGGTTCAAATCTTCAAACACCACTGGTGACCTTGACCTTGAGCTGGCCAGGTTGGAACATGGGTTCTGCACGTCGTCTTGATGGGGAGAACATTTGACTAAAGTTTCATGAAATTCCTTCTAGGGGTTGAAAAGTTATGGAACGGACACGAAATGTGCGCGCACGGAAGGACAGGCGGACAGATGGAAGGACAGACGGACGGACGGACGAAGACCATTCCTATATCCCCAGCTGCTATGCTGCGGGGAATAATAAACTAATGAAAGTAACATAGACAGTAAATACTGGTAACACCCAGAAGATTGTCCCCCTTGAGATGTTTTTATCACAGTCTTGTCATTATTACAAACACCTCCCCAATATGAACCGCAGAAATTTATCCTTCATAAGAACCGAAGATGCAGAAATAAAAAATTCAGAAATTTTTTATTCCTTTTTTGTGGAAAAAACACAGAAATTTATGACCCTGGAAATAACCCACTATACGGTATTATGTTTCAAATAAATGAAAGTTTAACTAGATGTTTTTTGTGAAAAACGCATGTCTCCCCCTGCGCCCTATTGAAGGAAGGCCAAGGAAGAGATATCACCTGTTTAAAACGGAAGCCTGTGTCATTTATTATGGTATAAAGAACATGCACATATATATAAATTAACATATGTATGGTCAAAGACCCCAAAATCAATAGGAGTCCTCTACTCGATAAGGACATCCATTGTATGAAGTTTGAAGGCTCTGGGTGAAATAGAACTCCTGTTATTGAGCTGAAACAGTTTTCACTCTTCAGGTCCCTGTGACCTTGACCTTTGACCTACTGACCCCCAATTCAATAGGGTTCTTCTACTCAATAAGGACTATCACCCTATGAAGTTTGAATGCTCTGGGTCAAAGGGTAGTTGAGTTATTGAGCGGAAACAAAGTGTGACAGACGGACAGGAGGAATGCTCTGGGTCAAACGGTACTCCAGTTATTAAGTGGAAACGGTTTTCACTCTACGGGCTCCAGTGACCTTGACCTTTGACATACTGACCCCAAAATCAATAGGAGTCCTCTACTCAATAAGGACATCCATCATATGAAGTTTGATTAGGCTCTGGGTGAAATAGAACTCCTGTTATTGAGCGGAAACGGTTTTCACTCTTCAGGCCCCTGTGACCTTGACCTTTGACCTACTGACCCCCAAATCAATAGGGTTCTTCTACTCAATAAGGGCTATCACCCTATGAAGTTTGAATGCTCTGGGTCAAAGAGTACTTGAGTTATTGAGCGGAAACGGTTTTCACTATTCAGGCCTATGTGACCTTGACCTCTGACCTACTGACCCCAAAAACAATAGGGTTCTTCTACTCAATAAGGGCCATCACCCTGTGAAGTTTGAATGCTGTGGGCCAAACGGTACTCCAGTTATTGAGCGGAAACAAAGTGTGACAGACGGACTGATGGACTGGCGCACAGACGGACAGATGGACAGGGCAAAAACAATATGTCTCCCCCAGAAGGGGGGGGGGGGGGTGGAGGGGTGAGACATAATTAAGTCAAAAACTTGAAAAGTGTTCATTTTAACAAGTATGCATCACACAGAAAAGTCCATGATTATACCCAGACACTCATCACACAGAAAAGTCCATGATCATACCCAGACACCCAGAACCCCTGAATAATCTATCTCGGGTCCCTGTGACCTTTGACCTACTGACCCCAAAATTAATAGGGTTCTTCTACTCAAACAGGGCCATCACCCTGTGAAGTTTGAATGCTGTGGGTCAAATGGTACTCCAGTTATTGAGCGGAAACGAAGTGTGATAGACTGAGTGACGGACAGGGCAAAAACAATATGTCTCCCCCAGGGGTGAGACATAACTACATATTTAATATCAATTAAAACATATACAGATTTTATGAAAAATATTATGAAAACATAGGTTTGTGATTGTGAATGTTTAAATAAAAATAGAAAATTTACATAAAGGATTGGCCTATAAATATCAGATTTATTAAGCTATTTCTGACCAAATAGCAAAAAGTGCAGATCCTGATCAGACTGCACAGGATGTGCCAGCTAACCTGGATCTACACTCATCACTTGTGCCTTAAAATGTGTACATATGGAGGAAAGGGTAAACATCAGGAAAGATTTCTGTATAGTAATTGAATAATTGTGTAGGGGTTTCCATTACATTACGGTACACAAATATTTATTGAACTGTCACAGAAACCAAACATGTTCAATAATGGCCAGCTACATGTAGTTTGCTTGAATGACACAGAACTTTTCTGGTGTTATTTTACTGCTACTTATCTCAAGTTGCAGACTAGATTGAAAACTTGGCATTAAGGAATATAAAGCTTATTGGCCAACAAGGATGGCATAATCTCAAGATCAATATCCAAAGTTCTTCTTCCCAAAAGCTTCTAGGAGATTTGCTTTAAACATGACATCTTTTATGTAAAACTTGTCATATTTTCAGACAAACTAGACAACATGTCATGATGTTGGGTTATTTATGTGATGTGGAAAATTCTTGCCTAAATGCAATTTTCTTCAGTCAAAATCATTTCTAGAAAAATACTTTCCTTAGGGTACGCAAGCTTTTGTCACTGCTAGGGGATGGGCATCACACTGTCAGTGCTAGAGGAATGGACCCACACTGTCACAGATAGGGGATTTGTTTGTTTGTTTGTTTGTTTGGGGTTTAACGCCTGGTTTCAACACCTTTCTGGTTATATCCCGGCGGTCAGTCCACCTAACCGGTGTTCCTGGGTCTCTAACCAGTACTAACCAATTTCTCCGCAAACTGACTGCTTCCTCACTTGAATCAGAGGTGAGGGACAAATGACTCTCAGACGCAATGTCCGAGTTCAATTGTCACGGAGAAATTTTTCCCGCCTCGGCTGGGGATCGAATTCACGACCCCTGGATTGACAGTCCGATGCTCTATCCACTGAGCTAGCCGGGCGGGCTCTCACAGATAGGGGAACAGGCTCACACTGTCACAGCTAGGGAACAGCCCCCATACTGTCACAGCTATGAAAACAGCCCACACTTTCACAGCTAATGGAACGGGCTCACACTGTCATGGTTAGGGGTACCGGCCCACACTGTCACAGCTAGGAGAACAGGCTCACATTGTCACAGCTAGGGGAATAGGCTCATATTGTCACAGCTAGGGGAACAAGCTCACATTGTCACAGCTAGGGGACCATGCTCAAACTGTTACAGCTAGGGGAACAGGCTCACAGTGTCACTGCTAGGGAAAGGGGCTCACACTGTTACTGCTAGGTGAATGGGCTCACACTGTCACAGATAGGGGAACGGGCTCACACTGTCACAGCTAGGGGAAGGGACTCACACTGTCACTGCTAGGGAAAAGGGCTCACACTGTCACTGCTAGGGGAAGGGACTCACACTGTCACTGCTAGAAGGGGCCCACAATGTCCCTGCTAGGGGAAGTGGATCACAATGTCACTCTTTGGGTAGGGGCTCACACTGTCACTGTTTGTGGAAGGGGCTCACACTGTCACTGCTGGCAGAAGGGGCTCATACTGTCACTGCTTGGGGAAGGGGATCACATTTTAAAGTTTGAAGAGGATAGTATGCTTCTTTCTCCAAATGGGTATGTAAAACAAGAAGTGCACAAGCATGCCTTTCTGAAGGAACTTGAATAATCACTTTAATCTGTGTTGACAGCTATGCAATTCACTTTAATTCAGACATCAAGCTGTTGTGAGAAACCAATTTATAATGGCATTTCATTAAAATAAAGTTCAAGGCTGATTTATCTGTCAGACCAAAACTCAATATAAGACTTGTTTTTATTGATGCTGGACAAAATTAGTTCTTAAAATAGAAGTTACCATTCATCTTCGAAAATATTATTAAGACAAAATTAAATTGCTCCTGCAAAGACAACCTTAATAATAAACTGAAAACAGTGGATGCAATATCCTATTAGTTTGACCAATATGAAAATCTCTGGGAACTGGGGGTGGGGAAGGTTTGATGTATGATCACAAAAAATAAACCCAATAGACTATAATTTTCAAAATCTTATTTTAACAGTGACCTAGATATCTGTGATATAAAACACAATCCCAAACAAGGTCTAAACAGCATCTACCTACATACCAAGTTCTGTTAAACCAGTCTCAAGCAACTGTCTGGACAAGAATTTCTATTTTTAGTAACACTGACCTTAATCTTGACCCTAATTACCCCCAATGCAATCCCAAGCAGTCTAAACACAGGCTACCTACACATTTAAGTTCATTGAGGATAGCTTTAACCACTCTTAAGTTATTGTCTAGACACAGATTTCTACTTGGAGTAACATTGACCTTGACCTTGACCCAATGTATCCAAATACAATCGCATGCAAGATCATAACATGGGCTACCCTCATATCAAATTAAGTGTTCACTACAATTTTCCATCCAATCACTGAGCCAGAATTTCAAATATTTTGCGCCTCTTAATATCTGTTAAAACTACACGCTTCAACTACTTAACTATTTAGTGTCTGTTAAGTACTGAATATTCATAATATTATGATCATGTCTGATAGTTGTAACGTAAAATTGTGGTGATCACTAAGTTAGTTAGTGTATATTAAATGAAGTTTTAACCATTAAGAAACCACGGTCACTTAGCTACGCTCTGTTCCCTTAAGGTTTCTTAACTGTCAAACCTTAATTGTTAAAACTTCACTTAATAAACACTAACTACAATGTAGCAGTGGTTTTTTTTCACTTTTGGGGAGTGGGGGTCGCAGCCCTTTGGAGGGGGAAAATTGCGACGTGAACAAAGGAAAGGGGGAATATTTGGAATATAAGAGGTGTGTTCGTAAAGTTCGTGGACAAGTAAGAAAAACAAACTAATTTTTATCCGATTTCAAAATATTTTATATCGTTGAAATCAGCAAAGCATCTTCTAATTACAATGAAATTTTTACAAAAATACATAAAACTATAGAAATATCACAATAAAACAAGTATAACAACTAACGCCCATACACGGCAGTTTAACATCATTTTTGTCTATCACACGACGTTAACGTCACATTTTTTCAAAATACTCGCCGTCACAGTTAACACATTTACGGTGACGTGCTACCCACTTATTGAAAGTGTCCCTAAACCAGCCTTTCTCGTAGCCACCAATCACAGTGTGCACAGACAAGCGAAGCACATCCAAATCCTCAAAACGCTGCCCACGTAGCTCGCTCTTCAAACGCAGAAAGAGCGCTAAATCCTTCGGCGCAAGGTCCAGGCTATACGGGGCGTGCTCAAGTCGCTCCATGCCGAGGAAGTCGATCGTCTCCAGTGTGTCAGTTGCTCGATGGGATGGGGCATTGTCATGGTGGTATATGATGTCCTCGATTTCCATGCCGGGACGTTTAGGTCTGAGGGCCTTTGTTAGATCTCGATGAATAACCTAAACAATGGAAAGAACATGATTATTTTTTAATTGATTTAACATTTTTAAAATTTGTATTTTTGTCTAACGAGTGTTTGAAACTGATTTTAGCGAATAACTTTTGATTTCATAACAGTTGTTAAAACATACTGTTTTAAAAACCGGGCATCATACCTTCTGATAGTAGGCAGCGTTGACCATGATTCCCTGTGGTACCGCATGCTGCAAGATCAGCCCGTGCGCATCCATGAAAACATGAACATAAACTTCCCGGATGACTTGCATGTTCTCGCCTTCTTAGGTGGTGGAGATCCTGGGTGCTTCCAGACCATTGATTGTTGCTTTGATTCAGGCTCATATAGGTAAAGCCACGTTTCGTCCATCGTGACAACCCGGTGCAGGAACTGGTCTCCTTCGCGGTCGTAGCGGTTGAGGAATAATCTGGAGAGCCTGACACGCGCTGCCTTCTGGTCTTGTTGAAGTAGTCTTGGCACCCACCGAGCACACACCTTGTTCATATTAAGGGTTTCTGTCAATGTTCGGTAAACAACATTAACGCAGATACCCGTCATGTCACTGATCTCGCGTACCGATCTCCGTCTGTCTTCACTTATGGCATCGCGAATCCTCCTGACGTCTTGTTCGCTAAGCCCAGGGCGCCCGGTGCGTGGTCTGTCACTGACGTCTTCCAGTCCGTCCCTAAACTTCTTGTGCCAGCCAAACACAAGACTTCTGGATACATTAGAATCTGCTTTCTGCATAAATTTAAGAGTATCAGTTGCTGTCATATTCGCATTGACGCAGAACTTGATGACGCAACGGTGTTCAATTTTCAACGGTGTAGCCATGCTGTGTTGCTTGATATGCGTTTCCGTTATAACGGCTCGTCAACTGAACAATTGACATCAAAATGAACAAGAATGACGTCAAAAATTATTGTTGCTACATTTCGCGCGTTTTTTGACGTTATGTAAGAAAGGTATTTCAAGAAACTAAGATTTATTGGCTTTTTTTTCAAAGTGCCCTGTAAATTCTTTGGTGTGTTACCATAACGACGGGTATATTTTCGGTCCATCAGTTTACGCCAAAATATTAAATATTTTGTAACATATGAAGAAAATCATAACAAATGATATATATTTTATAACATTAACTTTAAAATTGATTGAACTATGAGGCTGTCCACGAACTTTACGAACACACCTCGTACTTGCAGCCTGTCAAACACAACAAAACGAAGGGTTCACTGATTTTTTAATTCAAAGAAAGTCAGTGGTCTACAGTGAAATGTCTCTTTCTCCCTCTGCAATTTTATCAATTATTCTTGTCAATGTATTGTCTATCAGTGGGGTATCCATTAAACATATCCTGACTCAGTACGGTCTGTAACAGACTCCAGCAAAGGGGGGAATTTTTTATCGGACATGGGGGAAAAATATATACTATTTTGAGGGGGGAATGGGGCCCTATTTCTCCCAATATTTGGCATAAAAAAATCACTGTACAGTAGTGAGGTTCAAGAGTTTCGGTCAAGACAAGAAGCAAAAGAGTTATCCATAGTTTTATTAAACCTTTCATTAAGTGTAATTAACTATTGTGAACTTCAGTGGTGGGGATTAGACATTCTAATTAAAACTCTTATGATCCTCTTACAATCCTGACAGATTGTTAGAGATTTTCAAATAACATCTCTTCTTATTCATTTTTTTTTGTTCTGTTTTGAAAATAAATGGTGTGTACACTGACTGAAACTTATTTTTGCTCTAAAGCTTGATGTAAACTTTTGATTTTATTCAATGAATGAGTCTATCTATGATTTATGCAAGTATTCAAAATTAAGACCAGATATAGCCAGATACAAGTTAATCCTAAATGATGAGTGCAGACCTCCCATGCATAGCTAAAAAGACTTTTCTCCACAATACAATCAAACTGTTGCATAAGAAATACATTTCAAGTATTCCCATGCATATCTAACAGCTGGTTAAACTGTAACCAATCATCCTTGATAAGGAAAGAAATATCTGTAATTAATAGCTGATAGAGAACATGTAACAGTTTACCCTTGTTTATTGACATCCAATTAACATTATTCTAAGGCCCAGATGTAAATGGATAATATTATGGCTGAATACACCCTGTTCACACAGGTTCCGTCTACTGAAAAAAAGATTGGGTAGCCGATCGGGGCCAATCATAGGCAAAATTGTGAGGGAATCTCCATGGGCTTGGTTTGGTCTGGATGGGATCTTCAAGGTCAGGTAGCTGCATGGTCTCTCAATACTTTTAATCTTGAGCATGCACAACATAACAGTAGCTGGGTTATGGCCAACATAAGGCGGGACAAAGTCTTATTATGAATGTAGTGGGAATGCCATAACCATACAAGTAGCATGGTAGCATCATTTACCACAATTACCATAATTATGGCCCATATTATTATAAGGCTGTATTACCTGGTCTGATCAGCGTCTATGCTGTTTGCCATTCTGTCAATAAAATCAGTTAATAAATTTCTGTAATACACTCCTATGGACAATGAATGGACTGGGCCTAAGTTCATAAAATTTAATTTGGAGACCAGTTGCCATTTCAGTCAATCAGATGCTAGAGATCTGGGAATGGTCTCCTGATCAAATTTTAATTATATTTGGCCCTGATCTCAACTTCAAGAAAAGTGAGTTCATTACATTAAATCAGTGCTACTTGTAAAACAGTTACAACAGTTTTCAAGATGTCCTTCTCTTGAAACCATGAAAGTGACCTTCAGTAAAGATAAAGCAGGGATGTCAAGGTCACAGAATAATGCCAATGAAATGTAATTATTTTGTGTTTTGTGATTGTATGATAATTAACTTCAGCAAAATAAAACCTATTGACAGCATGCAAATGAAACAATGCAAAGCCTGCAAGCTGCCTAGTGAATGTTTTGTGAAATATTTAAGGTTGTGTTTTTCTATAAATGAAGTACTATAGATGGAAATTAGGCAGTATACATTAATTAAGATAGATCACTCAAACTTAACTCATGGATAAATTTTAATTATGACCTTTATATATAAACAGATATATAGTTACCACATAATACTGTAACAAAGTAGAATACCCTAACCCTAACTGCTCAGTGTGGTCACATTTCCAACTAGTGTAGACCCCAATAGGCCTGCACATGCACACAGTCTAAACTGTTTGCTAGTGATAATAAATTAATACATTTCTGTAGAATTGAATGGACCCAAGTTAACCCTTCACTGAATTATTCCTTTTACTGACATATAGTTGTTATCCCGTGGGCTAACATTCCAGATCTAGAATCCTCTTTGTGATCATAATCTACTTTGTTCACTTCCAGATTAAATAGGTTATTTCTGACAATGAAGCCACCAGTGGATATCTTATTTGAAAGCAAGGATGTGGCAGTTGATCTGGATCTATACTGGTCACACATGTGATAAAACCATGCCATCTAATCAGGATCTGCAATGTTCACTTATTGGTAAAAAAAAACATAATGAATTAAAATGCAAACAGTGTAGATCCTGATCAGACATGATGGATGTGCCGGCTGATCTGGATCTACACTTTTCGCACACGGATAACAGCCATATCCTACGGAGTGAAGGGTTGTTCAGCAAAGTTAAGAACCAGCTTACCCGCACGATCTGCATGAGCAGGTAGATAATTTCCTCGTCATGCTTGTGCGCTCGGAGAGCCTTCCTTGCTTCCTTCCATTCCTTCTTATAAATACTCCAAAATTCCTCAGCTACAGACGACATTTCCCAAATACACTGTTAGTTATGCACCAATTTCTCTGAAATGAATAATGCAACCGAATCAGCTGTGTCACTGCTCAATACCACTGTACAATCAATGGTAAAACAGTTCATTTTCTTTAAAAATTTCTTGTCGGCAGAGATTCTGTGTTGGTAATGATTAAAAGTTACTGCTTAAATATCTCTAAGCATTATTACTACTGATTTATTTTAAAATCAAAAAATAGATTTTATTGTCTCCATAAAAAAAATCCTTACAATTTACAAGCTGCCTCCAGATACAATCTATGTGATCAGTCTTAAAAACTTCGGAATAACAGACTGGGTGAAAAGATGCATTTACAGGTAACTTCTCCCCTTTCTTCTAATGCTGACAATCTATAGCTCCATATGGGTTACCATAATGAATCTGTGATTGTATTTTTGTTTTGGTCCACTGGGTACATAATGGAAGTCAGATGAAATATTCCCTATTAATTTAAGTAAAACACATTTGAGTAACCAAATAAAACACTATTAATTTAAGTAAAACACATTTGAGTAACCAAATAAAACCAGTCAATGCACTGATGTGAAGCAATGGTAATCATGCTCTTCTGGATTACTTGTTTGTGCAATGCAATGAATTCTGAAAAGCCAGTTACTTGTACTTTTAAAACATCTTTGCAAGGGGAGTCTGTGTTTTCTGGGTGTGGCAATTCCAGATATGCATATTTCCCTTTTTAAAATGTAACATTATGTTAAATCTATCCTGAATTATTATTATACTTAAAGCGAAGTTCTGCATTTTTACAAGAGAAGGTTAAATTCTCTTCAAATCTTAATGAGTTTTGAAAATCATTAAGGTATCGCAAACATTGCAAATGGCGAAAACAGGCTAAAATTTCAAAATATGAATTTTGGGGGAAATACTTATTGCCACCTAGATTTTAGTAAATAAATGTATTTAGCTATGGACGTAGTAAATGTTTGCAAGCTCAGTTTAGTCTAATTCATGTTCTAATTACCAAGCACATACTAAAACAAAAGAAAAACCATTTGCATGAGAACTCTAAAATTCATGAACAATATACCAAAGCAACTCATACCTGAAATAAGTATATGCTGGTCTACAATGTTTAGTGCCAATTCGTCAAAATAATGTTAATGTTTTCAAGAAATTCAAGGAATTCTTACTTCCTGGTTCAAAGTGAAAGTAGATTCTACTTTTGCAATGTGTGCGACCTCTTAATGAAATAATAACAAAAAAATGTAAATAAGCTGCCACTTTGTTTTCAAGATTAAATTTTCAAACTGTATTTTACAAGTAAAGAATATATGAAGTTATATAAATCTTGTTCAAATCATATCTAGAGGAAGCAATAAAACTTTAATGTACAAAATATTGTGTGTCTGGCTACCATTGATCTAAAAGATCAAGGCATAATTATAGCCACAAATGTCTGTATATTTGTCTGTATTGGTTCATTCTGAGGCAATAGAAACACCAGTATCATGAAATCAAGTTGTTCATCTAAAATACATCTACCGGGTAAACATGGTAAACAGCTAAGGTCTACAGTTAAATAAAGTATTGTATATGTGTAATTAATGTACTACAAACAGTTTTCTAGAGATCTGAATTTAGTTTTCTACTTTCTACTTTCTGTTCCAATTTCAGCACAGTTGAATTTTTTCATTATTTCACAAAACTTTTGTCTAATTTTTCAAGACTTACCAGATTATTTAATATTATATTCGATTGTAATTTTGTGTTGTCCAATGTATTAATTTTCTTGGTTTGTAATTTTCACAATTATTATCTGATAATTGTAGCATGCCAATAGATGGGGCAACTATTAGAAGGGTCTATTCCTGATGCATGCACACAAATAAATGATTAATACATGCTAAAATACTTAACTCACTACAATTTAATGTACAATTAAGATAATAATGACTTCATACATTTGCATAATTGTGCATTTAATAATCATTCAAAACTTACTACAAACTTACTGTTTGTGGTAATTTTGGGTTTTAAACCCTTTACTCCATAGATACTATAAGGCTTTTATTGCCAGGGCTAACAGTTAAGATCCAGATCAGCTGACACATCTGTGCCATCTGAACAGAATCTAAGCTGTTTGCTTTTAGATTTATTAGGTTATTTCTGATCAGGAGGCTAGCATTGTAGATCTAGATCAGATGGCACAGATGTGCTGGCTGATCTGGATCTAGTCACTCATGTGATAAAAGGTGTATTTATGGAGTAAAGGGTCAAACTCACAGTTTCGTGAGATCCTGACTTAACAACTACTAGATAATCAAGTGAATGGTTCATCTACATAAAACACAACATCTGCATTAATATCCTGAGTCTGTCATGTTGCAGTATGTCAAAACTGTTGTAATAATCATTAGCCAATTATTATCCGGAATATCTGAACAGAAGAACAGTAACTATCCTTATTGATGGAAAACAGTGCTCAGGTCTAGTCACATTGTGGGATATTGCGCACCATGTGAAAACAGTCCTCAGGTCTAGTCACATTGTGGGATATTGCGCACCATGTGAAAACAGTCCTCATGTCTAGTCACATTGTGGGATATTGCGCACCATGTGATAACAGTGCTCAGGTCTAGTCACATTGTGGGATATTGCTCACCATGTGATAACAGTGCTCAGGTCTAGTCACATTGTGGGATATTGCTCACCATGTGATAACAGTGCTCAGGTCTAGTCACATTGTGGGATATTGCTCACCATGTGATAACAGTGCTCAGGTCTAGTCACATTGTGGGATATTGCTCACCATGTGATAACAGTGCTCAGGTCTAGTCACATTGTGGGATATTGCGCACCATGTGATAACAGTGCTCAGGTCTAGTCACATTGTGGGATATTGCGCACCATGTGATAACAGTGCTCATGTCTAGTCACATTGTGGGATATTGCTCACCATGTGATAACAGTGCTCAGGTCTAGTCACATTGTGGGATATTGCTCACCATGTGATAACAGTGCTCATGTCTAGTCACATTGTGGGATATTGCGCACCATGTGATAACAGTGCTCAGGTCTAGTCACATTGTGGGATATTGCGCACCATGTGATAACAGTGCTCAGGTCTAGTCACATTGTGGGATATTGCGCACCATGTGATAACAGTGCTCAGGTCTAGTCACATTGTGGGATATTGCGCACCATGTGATAACAGTGCTCAGGTCTAGTCACATTGTGGGATATTGCTCACCATGTGATAACAGTGCTCAGGTCTAGTCACATTGTGGGATATTGCGCACCATGTGATAACAGTGCTCAGGTCTAGTCACATTGTGGGATATTGCGCACCATGTGATAACAGTGCTCAGGTCTAGTCACATTGTAACAGTGCTCAGGTCTAGTCACATTGTGGGATATTGCGCACCATGTGATAACAGTGCTCAGGTCTAGTCACATTGTGGGATATTGCGCACCATGTGATAACAGTGCTCAGGTCTAGTCACATTGTGGGATATTGCTCACCATGTGATAACAGTGCTCAGGTCTAGTCACATTGTGGGATATTGCGCACCATGTGATAACAGTGCTCAGGTCTAGTCACATTGTGGGATATTGCGCACCATGTGATAACAGTGCTCAGGTCTAGTCACATTGTGGGATATTGCTCACCATGTGATAACAGTGCTCAGGTCTAGTCACATTGTGGGATATTGCTCACCATGTGATAACAGTGCTCAGGTCTAGTCACATTGTGGGATATTGCGCACCATGTGATAACAGTGCTCAGGTCTAGTCACATTGTGGGATATTGCTCACCATGTGATAACAGTGCTCAGGTCTAGTCACATTGTGGGATATTGCGCACCATGTGATAACAGTGCTCAGGTCTAGTCACATTGTGGGATATTGCGCACCATGTGATAACAGTGCTCAGGTCTAGTCACATTGTGGGATATTGCTCACCATGTGATAACAGTGCTCAGGTCTAGTCACATTGTGGGATATTGCTCACCATGTGATAACAGTGCTCAGGTCTAGTCACATCGTGGGATATTGCGCACCATGTGATAACAGTGCTCAGGTCTAGTCACATTGTGGGATATTGCGCACCATGTGATAACAGTGCTCAGGTCTAGTCACATTGTGGGATATTGCGCACCATGTGATAACAGTGCTCAGGTCTAGTCACATTGTGGGATATTGCGCACCATGTGATAACAGTGCTCAGGTCTAGTCACATTGTGGGATATTGCGCACCATGTGATAACAGTGCTCAGGTCTAGTCACATTGTGGGATATTGCGCACCATGTGATAACAGTGCTCAGGTCTAGTCACATTGTGGGATATTGCGCAGCATGTGAAAACAGTGCTCAGGTCTAGTCACATTGTGGGATATTGCGCACCATGTGATAACAGTGCTCAGGTCTAGTCACATTGTGGGATATTGCGCACCATGTGATAACAGTGCTCAGGTCTAGTCACATTGTGGGATATTGCGCACCATGTGATAACAGTGCTCAGGTCTAGTCACATTGTGGGATATTGCGCACCATGTGATAACAGTGCTCAGGTCTAGTCACATTGTGGGATATTGCTCACCATGTGATAACAGTGCTCAGGTCTAGTCACATTGTGGGATATTGCGCACCATGTGATAACAGTGCTCATGTCTAGTCACATTGTGGGATATTGCGCACCATGTGATAACAGTGCTCAGGTCTAGTCACATTGTGGGATATTGCGCACCATGTGATAACAGTGCTCAGGTCTAGTCACATTGTGGGATATTGCGCACCATGTGATAACAGTGCTCAGGTCTAGTCACATTGTGGGATATTGCTCACCATGTGATAACAGTGCTCAGGTCTAGTCACATTGTGGGATATTGCGCACCATGTGATAACAGTGCTCAGGTCTAGTCACATTGTGGGATATTGCTCACCATGTGATAATTCTGGCTGAGACTGGAATGTTTAATATTTCATGTGGAATTCTACAACTTCTGTAACAATACATTCATAATTAAAAATAAGAAGATAGTTACTTTTAATATTTCTTCATTTGTTTCCAATTAGTTTATTGTGTCTTTCCTGTAAACTTACTTCTTAAATGTAAATAACCACACTTCACTAAAAAATCTGCAACAGATCCAGAAGAGATTTAGGACAAGTTGTTGAAATCCCTTTTTAACTAACCTCTAAAATTTTAATAACCACAATAATATCAAGATTAATTAAATTTTTTCTTACATTTACCATTGAAAAGTATTACTTTTAAAAGTAGTCTTTAGTATTCTCATGTTTTTAGCAAAGAAAACATTATTCAAAATGGAGTATAAAGTAACCTAAAAATAAAAAATACCATTAATTGTTCTTTTATCATTTATTTGTTACATCTTTTTTTAGACTGCTAAAATCAAAGCCAATCAATTCAGTAGTTTAAACTATAAGGAGGAATTTTAAGTTTAACATTTTTTTAAACAAAAAGTAGTTAACAATTTGCTGTCAGGGTGGTGTGTGATGAATGATGTAAAGTTGAATTCAATTACCAGAGTAGTTTTAGAAATAATCTGAGAAATGTTTAAATTGTTTGAGCAAATTGTTAATTGAAGATATTGAAGGATAGGCAGACATAGATAAACTTCTCTTCATTAATTTATGAGTCTGATTTGCTTTCACAATCCTACTGAGCTGCAAAAAAATGTCAAACTTGAATAGAACTCAGTCGTTCAAAGTATTGTAGTTTCTCAAAATTTATAAGAATTTTTATTGTCCTACCTGTACCAGTTACAACTTCTGTGGATGTTTTTTTTTCATTTCCACAACCAGGTCAGACATTTTCTGGGAATGACACAGAATTTCATATCAGAGGAGGCAAAAGTGGATGGGCAAAGGTGCATTTTGTATTTGCTGATATAGTTATTCCTCCGAACTTTGGGCCATCTGGTGGGAAAATATAAGTCATATACGTAATTTTTGTGATAATATTGTTCTTTGTAATTTTTCAATCTCGATTTAAATGGAAACAATAAAGACTTTCAGGAATTTGACCGACTTGGTAATTTTTGCAAGTCACTGATCATACTTCTTGAGCGTACTAAATATTCTGAAATCAAAATAATCAAAGTATCGACTAGCAGAGTATCACAGAACCTAACATTATTACCTTAATGAACATTTTAAGTTATTGATGTGCAGTGCATGACTAGATTATTTATTCGTTCATTTATTCTGTAATTTTGTTTTCTTGTGTTATGCAGAATTAGTGTCAGTTAATTTCTGGCCTGACCTGCTACAGTCGACAGTGAATCAGATTGTACAAATTTATGAAAGCCAGATTACTGTTGTTAGAGCTTATCAACATTTCTTTTAACGGGGTTCAGCAGTGCTGCAAGAAAAATTAATTATAAAATATAATTGTCTGCCCCTTTTTTTATGTTTCCACTTCAGTGTTACTACTTTTTAAAATTTGATGAAGAGTGGAGAAGGTATGGCAACTTCTGTAAAACCTACAAGGAAGGCCAATTATAAAGAAAGTGATCTATATAAAGGTCTTTCAGCTCGACAGGATCTTCTGCCAGTTTGTGGCCCTAACCCTCACGTTTTCAGCCTGGTGTGGAAATCCTGCCACAAACACTTCTGTATAATGGCAACACCAGCTGGAAAGCCACTAATGTCAAATGTGAGAAGTCTGCTGAGGCACAAGACTGATCAGCACATGAATGCATTGACAACCTTTTCTTGGTGTCTTACTGGAAAGGCAAGCCAGCTCTATGCCAAAACTAAAGGATGACTATATAAAGGATGACCAAACTAAATAATTATTTTGATGTCTGACGTTGATCTAAAGATTAGAAGTGTTTTTGCTTTAAAGACCTCCCAGGAACAGCAGCCTTTGCTTTCAACAATGCAAAGCAGGCAGAGGGTGAAATTCTTGGTGACTGGGCAGACTGAGTGCTGTTACCCTGGTAACCAAGGCATTTCATGAGTTACCTGAAGATTACATGTATCAAATAGCAATGCTTTGTTTCTGCCTTAGCTGTGCATCGGGAAAACATGGAGGCAACTGATAGTGACAAATGGTCAAAAGTCAGGCACCCATAAAGGAACTGCAACAAAGGAGTCCAACCCATTCAAAATATGGATTACCAGTCTTCAAGCACTGGAAACTAAAATAGGAGAGTGCTAAGCCTGACAACAAATGACATTGCCTCTACTGTCTATGCAATAGTCCCTAGCCCTGCAATGCCGACGACGCAACCAATTTAGCTAACCGGGACAACCCAAAAAAATGTTGATTGGATAGCCCTGATATACGTAATCATCACTGCACGACATCGGTAACAGGTTATTTTACTGATAGATGTACTGACTATATGTACAGGGAGACATTTTACGGCTGCCACACTGCACAAAAAGTGCTACTGTGAATTTCAAATGATATTGCCTCTATCTGTAAAAATACAGTATCTATAACTGCACAAATAGCGCCACTGTGAATTTACTGTAAAGATTGATATGCTTTCACAAGAAAATTCAAGTCAGAGATACAAGTCTCCTTTTCTTTCCCATGACAAGTTGGAGTGTTTCAGCTATAAAGGCAATTTGATCAGTAATATCAACCGGATTAGATAAGTTGCAAGGATGAACCATAAGCTCAGCATAAAACTGTTCACAGTCAGCTTACCCTCTCAGTCACAAAGATTATGCAGCTGAAACCCAAAAGATGCAAAACAATTTTAAAGTTTTAATATGGCTTGGTATTTTTAACTCAGACAGTCATAATATTATACATTATTCCGCTAGTTTAACTGTTTCAGTGTTAAAACATTGACTTCAATAGCAATGTACACTTTTCTGAGGCAGCAAATCCATTGTAGTTTTAATGGCTCAGTGATTCAATCGGAAGCAGATGAATGGTTGGACAACAGTTTCGGCACTTATCTGTAATTTAGACTGCTGAGGTAATTACAGTTGGTGTGAATTATTCCAAGGCATGAATTACATCTCTGAAAACAAGACCAGGAAATGTCAGGGTGTCCAGACCCTTTAAGATATGTAGGAATGTAATGAAAATTGTTTGTGACAGTCTATTCTGGTCTGGAACAGCAAAGGTCAGGGACAGAAGTCTAACTTTTCTATACAATATGCAATGTTTGTAAAATTGTGTTTGACTTGTGCATTTCTTTGTCACGTAAATAGATGACAAAAAGAATAAAACTTTTAATTTCTCTCTTCATAATTGAAAACAGAACTTTAAAAGGAGCACATATTTATATTGCTGTCAGTATCATTTGTTACTCATGTGGGCATTTACTACAAATTTCAAATTCAATTAGATTTTTGAACCAGCGACAGGTGACCTCTGTAAACATATGTTGCACTGCAACACTTCAAAAGATGGCAATCATGTTTTATGTCAGGTGACTCCTGTTAGAACTGCCACTCCTATCAGAAGAGGATGTGTTCAACTTCAAAGTAAGGTTTTGCTGTCAATAATTTTTTGTCTCTGTGGGTTTATTCTCTTTGAACTGAAAATTTCATTTCCTGAAGATTTGAATGGTACATGTAGCATTTAAGCAATAACCATTAGGTGTGGCTTAAAGTAAAGCAACCTGAAGGCATGATTAACTAGAACCAGCATTCTGTCAATTAAACTTCCCCACTACTTCTCACAGGAAATATTAGATGCCGCATCACGCGTTTGATATTTTGGTTGCAAGAGAAAATCTAACTAAAATCAAAATTTGTAGTAAATTGGTGTTTGTGTTGTTTGGTTTTTGTTTTAGGATGTAAATAAGACTTTATGAAATTGTTGCATGCAGGTCTAGCAATTATTTTTTACTGTTTTAACTTTCCATAATGTATTTAAAATAACAATAAATTAATAAAATTAATTAATGTGTGCAAAGTTTTTCTGAACTGCACTTTGCCATTTGAGATATTTGGATAATTTTGTTTTTTATTCATGACAGTGCAATGATGACTGCATTAGCACCTTAATTTTAACTAAAACAAGAAGCTGTGTTCGGAAAACACATATGCCCCCGGTAGTGAAGTTTGTAACGATACAAATTTTAAATGATAGCACAGTGTTAAAACTGCAACTAAAATCACATGTTAGTTCTAAATAATGAAAATAACCGTCTGGTGCCAGAACCTGTACATGAAAAGAATTTATCATAACAAGAGCCAGTCGGAAACGACTGCATGCTCAACTATTTGAAGTCAGACATATTTAAGCACATTTAAAACTGGGCTTCATTTAAACTGGGGAGTGATTCAGGAGTTTATGACACCCAACACACATACATGAACAAAAGTTTCTTAATCCAAGTTAGGAAATCAATAAATTACAGTTACTTTATTATTGTAGTTTTTTTACACAACCCAGTCCATACACCCCTGATCCCGCACCCATCAACCCACTATCCCTGCCCACCTATAGTGATGTGGTGAGGTGTGGTGTAGTATAGTAAGGTATGGTATGCTGGTTGCTGTTGTTGGTGGTGTGGGTGTTGTTGGTATTGTTGTTGGTGTTGGTAATGTTGGTGTTGTTGTTGGTGTAGTTGTCAGTGTTGTTGTTGGTGTTGTCAGTTGTTGGTGTTGTTGATGCTATTGTTGTTGGTTGTTGGTGTTGTTAATGCTATTCTTGTTGGTGGTGGTGTTGTTGTTGGTGGTGTTGTTGACGGTGTTCTTGGTGGTGTTGTTGACAGAGTTGTTGGTGGTGTTGTTGACGGTGTTGTTGGTGGTGTTGCTGACGGTGTTGTTGGTGGTGTTGTTGACATTGTTGTTGACAGTATTATTGTTGGTGGTGTAGTGGGGTGGTGGTGGTGTGGTGTGAGATGGGGTGGTGAGGTGGGGGTGGTGGGGGTGGGGTGGTGGTGGTGTGGTGGTGGTGTGGTGGTGGTGGGGGTGGTGGTGTGGTGTGGTGTGGTGTGGTGTGGTGTGGTGTGCTGTGGTGTGGTGTGGTGTGGTGTGGTGTGGTGTGGTGTGGTGTGGTGTGGTTTGTGGTTTGGTATGGTATGGTATGGTATAGTATAGTATAGTATAGTATAGTATAGTATAGTATAGTATAGTATAGTATAGTATAGTATAGTATAGTATAGTATAGTATAGTATAGTAACCACTAGGCACTTTCACCAAAGTATGTTAAGTACATCTGTTTTAAACCTTTTCTATAGATTACCTTAGAAAAACACTAACATTGAAACTTTAACCATAATTTCTAAGTCTTAATTCTAATTTCTAAGCGAAAAAGGGCAAAAATCAAATAAAACAAGTTAACCATTTATATCCAAGTATAAAATGAGGAGATAATCCCAGAAAAAAGGTAGCCAGACTTACGTAACTTGTAAGGGTCATCATCTGTGCACTGTTAAGTATGTGTGTAAACTTTAATGCCAGATCTCTTTGTGGATATTGCGAAATATCCAACATGCCGAAATAAGTTAACCATTTTCTAAGTACAAAAAGGGGAGATAACACCAGAAATAAGGTACCCAGAGTTATGTAACTTGTCAGTGTCATGATCTGTGAACGGTTAAGTAAGTGTGTAAACTTTCATGCCAATGCTCTTTGTAGAAATTGAGAAATATCAAACTTGCCAAAAAATGTTAACCATTTATCTCTAAGTACAAATTGGGGAGAAAACTCCGAATTAAGATAGCCAGAGTTATGTAACTTGTCAGAGTCATACCCTGTGCACTGTATATTAAGTGTGTAAACTTTCATGCTAATGATCTTTGTAGAAATGGAAAAATATCCAACTTGCCGAAACAGGTTAACCATTTTTCTAAGTACAAAAAGGGGAGATAACACCAGAAATAAGGTACCCAGAGTTATGTAACTTGTCAGGGTCATGACCTGTGAACTGTTAAGTAAGTGTGTAAACTTTCATGCCAATGCTCTTTGTAGAAATTCAGAAAGATCCAACTTGCCGAAAAATGTTAACCGGACGGACGGACGGACGGAAGGACGGACGGACGGTTCAATCACTAGATGCCGGGGGGCATAAAAATAAAATCCCAAAACTATAGAAAATTCAAATTTAACAGGAAATTTACATACAATAGAAATAGGCGAAATTTCAAGATACATGTGATGAGGGATCTGGTTACAGTCAAATAGGCCACAGGTCATATAGGCCACATTTTGTTTAAATTAATTAACGGATGTAAATGTTCATATTTGTACAATATGCACAAATGGTTTACATAAATGTCAACTCATAGTGACACTTGTTGTGCAATCTTTTATTTCTTAACGATTTAACTAATTTATTTATTGAAAGACAAACACTCTTGAAATAAATTATCTTTCAAGTACTTTAATTTTATAATAAATGCACTAGATCCATTGATAATTCTTAAGTTAAAGTGCCTGATCACGTGCGTGCAGGGTGAAAATATTATGTTTGTTTTTATATTAAAATTTATAATATTACAGAGTAAATGTGAAGTTTTATTTGTACACAGTTAGCACACAAGAAATATATGTCAGATTCTAGAATCTTTACCCTTTCATCCATATACACTCCTTTATGGCATGGGTGAACAGCGTAGATCCAGAACACCAGACACACCGAAGTTGTCTGTTCAGAATCTACACTGTTTGCTGTTTGATTTACAGTATTAGGTTGTTTCACAACAAAAAGCAACAGTGCAGATCCTGATCAGACATCATGTATGTGCCAGCTGGTCAGGATCTACAATGGTCACACGTGTTAAAATGCGTATATGTGGAGTAAAGGGTTAATCTGCTTTTATTTTATCATTCAATAGATTATTTCAAACATTGACAAAACTTTTTTTTCGTTTAACACCAAACCCATACAAGTATGAATTATTCGATAAAATTTTCAATATTGAAAATCTGGGTAGTTGCATGTAACCACAGAGCATAATGTTTGAAAGACTAAAAAATTGAAATCAGGTACAAAACAGCCTGTAAATGATTCCTTTTATTTGATTTTTATACTGATAATGTTTGTTAACAACTGAGTAATTAATTATATTAACTTATATGTTTTTAATAAAAAATTGTCAGAATAGCTGAAAGGGGAACTGAAAAAGTGCGAAGAAAGAGAAACTTGCAATGTATATCTACAAGTAAAGTGTCTTCAACTCTTAAGACTTTTTTTCATGTAAATAACACCAAAAACTCTATTTCGATTCCACATGTAATTCTATCCTGAAAATAATTCTGATTTAATTACTGGTATAGAGGTTACATTTCAGAATAACCAGATTCCACCATATATACGCATTTTTACGCATGTGCAACCAGTGTACATCCAGATCAGCCAACACATACGTGCCGTCTGATCAGGATCTGCACTGGTCGAAATTTGGTGAGAAATAACCTCATGAATAAAAAAGTGAACAGTGCAGATCCTGATCAGATGGCACGGATGTGCCAGCTGATCAGGACCTACACTGTTTGCCCCCGCAATGAAGATGTATCTATGGAGACATAGTATAAAGTGTTACACAGAAATATTTTTGTGTCTATGATTCGGTGAAAACTGACAAAATATGATGGCAAACAGCATGATTGCAGATTTTGCACACCTGCCAGCTCGGCTTCACAAAAACATGGACATCACTTAATAATGTAGCTTAGTAACCAGGACTAACAGACAGTCAGACATGTCCATGATGAATACTCATTGTGCTTCTGTCTGTGGCTGGAAAAAGCTATCAAGTTTTTTTTGTTTCTTCTGACTCTTTCACCCTAAATTGAATTGCATGTATACAATCATGAATTTCAAAACATCCCCAGTGCCTCCCATGCAACTTGCATGTAATGTATCATCTAGCTAATGCCATAATCTGTTCTGAATGCTGAGAAATCAAAATCAACACTTAACTCCATATATACACCTTTTTAAACGTGTAAATTTTAAAATCCAACTATAAATTACAAAGTTATGGACCGGACAGGATTTTGCATCAATGCCATGCTGTGACCTTGACATTCAAGGCAGTGACCCAAATGTTGCACATGACAGGTCGTCTTGATATAGCAATCATTTCTGTGAAATAATTTTAAAATCCAACAATAAATAAGAAAGTTATGGGCTGGACACAATTTTGCTTCAAGGTCATGCTGTGACCTTGACCTTCAAGGTAGCGACCAGAATTTTGCTATCGACACATTTTCTCAATAACAGGATCATTGATGTCAAATGTTTTATTAAATTATGCTAATTCAAATAACAAAGTTATGGGCCGGACATGAATTTGGGTCGGACAGACGGACTGATGGACAATACAGCGATTAGATGCTCCCCGAATTTCATTCCGGAGCAAAAAATAAAGTAGATCTAGCCAAACCTGTTATTAAAGAAAGTATCTTTACTTAAGACCACCTGTACATTAGGACCACCTTTATTTACAAGTCCCACATACTTATTTTAATCAACAAATTCACCTGTTAACAAAGACGGTTTAAGACCACTAGCCTTCAAAGACCACTTTGGGATCCCCTTGAAGACAGGTTCTTTTAAGGCTGGTTTGACTATATTACTGACATTTTAACTGCATAATTTTGATAATCTTCCATTAAAATTCATGACATGTCATAGATCAAACAAATACACACTTGCTCTAGGACTCTGTTAGGCATCACATCCAATGTGATCAATCTTGACTAATTATGATTAACCTAAACTTTATGACCACTTAGTATGCAACTGGGAAGTTAAACACCTGCATGCAATATTTAACACTTGTTATGCGGGATTTAGACACAATACAGTACATGTACAGTATTTGCCTACCTTAAAAACGCTGTGTCAAATTATCCACTCCTGTCACTTGAACATGATTTTTAACGAAGTGTAAATATCCGTTTTAAATATGCACATATTTTCCCAGTATGTGTACTCAAGTATTTCCTCTTCCTGTAGTAAACAGGGTAAATAACTACCAAATAGTGTAGTAAACGAGTTCTATTTGAACGCCTTCGTTTAATGAAAACATTCCCACACAAAGTTCAAGGTCACAGCAACCAATGGCGGGAAATAATCTTCTTAAAGCAGCTTCTTCAGCGACTTTCCTCTCTTATCTGCAAATAGTTCAGTGAAGAAAGCGAATGAAATAAATTCTCCCGGTTCACACAAAACTATAGTTGATTTAATTTTATGTAAACTCTTGTTTTATCTTATTCGAAAATCAGGAGTAGCGAAGCGAGAAACATTTAAATGGGCCATTTCGCCGTTGTAAATCAGGACGCGTACAACATCAGTTATCTAGACTACGATAGAACGTACTGCTGTCAAAGTCCCGACGTGTGGACACGGGCTTTTAAAATATAACTGGTAGTTCTAGATTCCTGATCAGCCACACCCAGAAAACACAGCCTCCACCTCACAGAAAAAAGTAGACAGGGAAAGAGTACATATTAAGATTTATAACATCATTACATGATCGATTAAAAAAAGAACACCACAATTAACAAAAACTGAGAACATAATGGTTAACTCATTAGAATGGTCAATGACAAAAAATAGTGTCGTTTGGGGTATAAAACAAAGTTCTAGGTTGCAATACATTCAGACTTGTTCCGACAGGATATGCAAAAGTTGCCTTGGTGAATTAACTCCCAGCCACCTACTACCCGACAATGTTGCATGTATAGTAACTCCAAGCCACTAACTACCCGACAATGTTGTATGTAAAGTAACTCCAAGCCACTAACTACCCGACAATGTTGCATGTAAAGTAACTCCAAGCCACCTACTACCCGACAATGTTGCATGTCAATTTACTCCAAGCCACCTACTACCCGACAATGTTGCATGTAAATTAACTCCAAGCCACCTACTACCCGACAATGTTGCATGTAAATTAACTCAAAGCCACCTACCACCCGACAATGTTGCATGTAAATTAACTCCAATTCACCTACTACCCGACAATGTTGCATGTAAATTAACTCCAAGCCACCTACCACCCGACAATGTTGCATGTAAAGTAACTCCAAGCCACCAACCACCCGACAATGTTGCATGTGAATTAACTCCAAGCCACCTACTACCCGACAATGTTGCATGTGAATTAACTCCAAGCCACCTACTACCCGACAATGTTGCATGTAAATTAACTCCAAGCCACCTACCACCCGACAATGTTGCATGTAAATTAACTCCAAGCCACCTACTACCCGACAATGTTGCATGTAAAAGCACACTAGACACAAGATATAAGTAGGTAATTGCAGTGACAATTCCTAAATAGGTAGGTATTCGATGACCTAACATACCAATAACTTTGGGATAAATAATCAACAACACGATTGCATGGTTACGACCTTTTTCGAGCATTTTATATATCTTCTTACCTGCCATCGTCGTGAAACTATCAACTGTAGATTGTTTTGTCACCAAGCATGCATATCGCTATAGAATAATATCCTGCTTGTAATATATGAACTCTCAATGGTCAATATTTCCCACCTCTGATAAGCTACGTCTACCTTTCTGCCTCTCATGCCATATTGTGAATTGATAGTCAGAATAGATTACGTAACCAAACACAAAGGTTATATTTCTTATTTTCTTATTCAATTCTCCTAACATTAATATTGGCGTCGAGAAAAGGGCTCTCTCTCTCTCTCTCTCTCTCTCTCTCTCTCTGTCTCTCTGTCTCTCTCTGAAATAGTGGGTTTTCTTTCAAAGGTATGTTCACTTAATATTTCGAGATGACATCTCCCTTTGAACTGCCAACACCACTACCGTTTAAAGTGAGACACGTACGTAAGAAGAATTGAATACTAATTGGATGCAACAGGAATCGCCAAAAAAAAAATAAAGAAAGAAAACATCTCTTTGGTTAAGAAGTGCCGGACATTTATGAAACAATGTCAGAGGAAGACGTTACGTTACAGTCAAATTGAACGTGAATGCTTAACCGTTTCATGGAGAATCGAAAAGTTTCGAACATATGTGTATGGATTAACATTCAAGGTAATCACAAACATCTTCAGACCAACACGCATGCCTACAGCAAGACATGAAAGAATGTTGTTACGCCTTCAGATTTACTGTAGAATTTCAATCAAGAGCTTTAAACCCTGTCGACATTCTTTCAAGATCTTTCAAGATCAACATTCAAACAAGAAAAATGCTAAATATCTAGCATTACAGAGAAAACATGGATTACCTGTTGGAAAATTATGTACCCTCAACCATAACCTCAAATCTAATAAATAGCCATCTCAGAACAAAAATTAAATCATTCAAAAACTGATTCAATGAATTATTCGGTGCAAACATGAGAAACGCATGACACTCTTTGAAGTTGCGTAATGAATCGTCTATTCATAACAATGTAGTTCTACGAAGCAACCGACTGGTAAATCCAGAGAGACTACCACCAAAGGTTCAAGAATTAGCTCATGAAACTCCATCAACAATTTTCAGTTGAAAGATTTAGGTCAAGAACGGTTGTTTGCTTTTCTAAAATATTTGCGTGATTTAGGGATGGTTTGTAATGTTTAATCACATATTAGCAGTATGAAAAGGTGAAAAATGCATGTCAGAAATCGTCACATAAATACAGACTGCACAACTACAACTACAAGGATACCTATTTACTTGTTTGTGAACAGAAACTGGAACATTATCCACTTAGAAAGAGAACCACTCGATTGAGTCTTGACAACTTCATAAAGTATACTTATCATATGAATCGTCAGTAAAACGTCAGAGTGATTTAGACATGAACTAGAATTCTTGCCCTTTAACAAACAGTTTCCCTTGCAATATATAAAATATACCTGCAGTGAATGTATGTAGGTCAAAGTTCAAGGCCGCGGTGATCTTAAACTTGTTACTGATCAATAAATATAAGCTAATTTTCTTACTTTCATAATATTTTATAAGGAGATTTGCCTTACATAGGCGCATATACCCTGCTTGTCGTTTCTTTTGTAATCATGCTCTATATTGGCGTTTTTGTCTGTGCTGTGTTATGGCTGTTAAACATCTCTTGGTACTTGGAATCAATAATACTATCTTTTTTCCTTCAGGGATTATCTTGTACAGTTCCTTTTATACCCTTCCCACTCACTCCAACACTCTCTTAAGAGTTTAAGAATGATTACATGGACATATGAGAACCTGTCGGCCCAATTGAAAGTTAGCGGTTGGTGCACCCTAGAACCTGGATTAAATCCCCAGTGGCCCTGACTGTTTCGTGATAACCCCTCGGTTTCTCTTTCGTAAATTGTTTTATTGTATTTTTTAAATCGATCATTTTATAAACCCATGCTCTATTAACCTCTCTGACATTTGGCTGTGTTGGGAGGCAGTGTCTTTTGGATATGACCATTCCGTTTACAGTTGATTGCTTCAAGGCGTGCATGTGCATATTTCATCTTTATGAAAAATGAATCACATTTTGGTACAGCACTTTAAACATCTATGTTCTAACATTCTTCTCTATGGAATCAAATTCTATTAAATCAATGAATAACAACGCAATATATATTATTTTTCTCTTATTTGTTCATACGTGTTACATTATAACTTGAACAGATATAATCGCTACCTATGTATGTATGTATGTATGTATCATGTAATTTCCTCCATTTCATAGGAGCACTCCTCTTCACCAGAGGATAGGGTTTTTTACGTATACATACACCATCATTTATGTTACCACTACCATCATAAACATTATATCACCACAAAGTATATATCACCACCACCATATATATCTATATACACAATTACATCTGACAGGTGCAGATAACTATAGAGACAGCTTTCAGATACAGGGAATTCGGGTGCGATACCCTCGCTCTTTTTGAAGAGACCCCCTGGTTCTTTAACGTGCCCGGTGTATAGCACCGATACACGCACTGATAATCTACTTCCTGGGAGTGAACCAATACTGAGTTGGGTGGGAAACACTAAGCATACTTCAGAAATTTCCAGTGCCGCGTTGGGGATTCGAACTCCACTGGACCACCCGTCCACTATAAATATAAATCAGTATTGATTACAGAAAAAAATGTAAAATAGGCATATCAAGAGTAGCCACATTCATCAAATATTAAAATGATAAATTAAGCTCATGCTTTTTCTTAAGTAGAAAAACAAAAGTTTGTATTGATAAGCTCGACATGTACAAGGCATTTCTGGTGTATCATGATTTAAAAATGGTGCAATTATTTCTGTGGATATTTATCTAGAAAGCTTAGTATTTCCAAATTCCTTTATTAAATGTATATTACTAGTTTTAATTTATATTATAACGAATACATGAGAGTCAATCCATGCTGAAGTGGCCTGTTGACTGCTTCACCGTTCAGATTTTTTTATCACAAATACTATTTACTAATAATGACTGTGTAAGAGTCTAACGTCCTTTTAGACGACAACGATAAAGCAATAGTTGCCTCCCTTGCTATTAATTGAAGCCATCTTTGTTTTGATCCGTCAGCTGAGCAAAAGATAAAAGTCCTAGAAAAAAGCCTGGGCGTTTTATTTACTCATTAAATATGAGTCGCAGTATACGTTATCAAATGGTAAATTAGTATTTCATAAACTGAAAACTACATGCAACTTAGAATGTCCACAAATAATTTCTTTGTCAGAAGGGGGCTTGCCTCTGTGAACGGCAACCGAACCCAATTGCATAATAGAGTTACTTTGGAGACTAACCATGTATTCCTATCTGTATGATATGAGCCCTCTATAATCATCAATATCGGTATGTTAGTCTACTCAAAACAAAACATTTAGTTTTGGTAAACTGGAACAAATCTATATGTACCAGATTTTCGCTCATAATTTCTTGATTTCCTGTTTGACCATTATTCTTCTTCTTCTTCCAATACTGTACTAAATATCCTCTGGAGCATTGTCGCACATTGTTTAGGTAAAAGCCTCTATGCGGTGCAAAATATTCACATGGTGGAGTCTTAGTCCAAATAATTGTACTCTAAAAGGTGGATATTGTGCTATTTTTTTGCTGGGTCAATATCCCCATTCAGAGTACAAACCAAAATAGACCAAAACTGTGGTGGAAAAGTTTTCTTCTTTGCGTATGTATTGCCCAACGAAATCCGTTGGGCACGATTTATGGCTAAAAAATTGGGTTTTACCTGCATAATTTTTACATGTACAGAAAGCTTGTAATTTTCTGCATCAGATGAGACATCTATAAAGAAAATCCATTCATGCAATCGTTCACATCGGCAGTTAAACTTTCAAACTGATTTTACACGGTAAAATCTACCTAGCTCTGCCATATTGGATATCGACAGCTGATGTAAACACGACGCTACTATATGACAACATGTACTGAGCGTAAGCGTTAAAAGCCGTTTTACACATTTTAGTCAAGATTGATCAATTCTTGTCAATTACAAAATACTTTATTTTCTTTCCGGCAAAAAACACTATGATTTTTTTTGTCAAAAATATGAGAAAAAAACGGAACTCGCTAATAACTTATAAACCTTTCATACAAAATATTTTATAACGTTTACTTGAACATGTATTTACCGGCACTGCACATTATTGATATTAAACAACATTGAACAAGTACAAGTATCACATGTTATGACTCTGTCGACTGTTGCACATAATATCTTGTCAGAGCTGATGTTTTTTGTAATAGTTTCAGCGTTTTTTTTAAACAATAAGCGATCTCTAGCGTCCATTTTCCCAGTACAATGTACCCCTATGCGTCGGTGGGTTTGGTTCTTTGTTAACTGGTTAGACTTCTCGGAGTTAAAAAAACGACAGCTCGTTTTACAAGATCAGATATTTAATATCACAGCAAAATCGTGAACAAATAAAGTCTCATTAAATTAACCAAGTAATGAGTTCTCTTTAGAAAACACAGCTTATGCGAAAAAGCTGTAAACGTAAAAATGTTCAATTAAATATTTCCAATGATTATTTCGTGATCGTGTAGTGGTTGTTGCAAGTTGCAAAATAATTCAGCAAAACATTCAAACGCTGTTAAAATTATCCAAGTAATTTTACAATTCCTAGAATGTTTATTCCACTGTATATTATTAAGATAAAATATAAAACCCGATACGGTTTTTGAAAGACTCGATTCGTGAGTCTTGCTTGCACTCCCGTGATGCTAACTAGGTAATCTTGTGCAAAGTAAAGAACAGCGCGAAGTACTATCAATTTAGCCCGGGTTTTATACGAAAGAGCGACTGACCATCCTCGTGATGAAATCAATCACCTTTTCCATAAACTGCCAAGCAATTAAATCTTTAGCAATTAATTAGATATAAATTGTCGATCTCGAGGAGGAAATATAATTCCTTAAACCATAGAAACTCCGGTGAGTAACCTGTTGACCGACGCTCACTGAACATCTATCAGCTAGGTAGGCGAAATTACAACAAACACAAACAGCTGCACAACTTGTGCAACAGTTACATAATGACAGGCTTTAAGACCTGAAGTTTTTCGCAACTCTATTGAAAGACGAAAAGCTGACTAGAAATATTAACGGAAGATACCACAAATCGTTTCCTAAAGTTTCGTCAGTGACAAAAATACACTACACAAAATTTTCAAATAGAATTAAGAAGTTGTCAAAAAGGTTGGACATGGCGAAACGGGTTGCGCTGTAAATGTTGTCATGTAAATACTTGCAGTTATAGGGTCAAATTGGTCAGAGTAAAGAAATAAAACTGTATGACGAATTACAGTCTTGAAAGTTTTGATCACTGTTGTATATACTTTATTAAAAATGCTCTGAGTTTGTTGTAGTTTTTATTGTTGATAAACGAAAATACAGGCTTGTTCATATCATCATAATGCACAAGAAAAACACCGATCACAGCCTACCATCTCCACCCCTGTCAGATTATTTCTTTCTTTATTAAAACTATATTTTGTAACCAGAATGCCGGTTTAGAACTAAATCGTTAATATAACGTAAATGAAACTATAAATCAGTTGCAACTTCTTCTTTCTGCTTAATAAACACGCAAGAAATCATACATAAATTTCACGTTTCGAATATATTTACCGCGTACACCCTCCTTTACTGTACATAATTGTTTTGAAGAAATATCTTATTTTCATTGGTTAGCGTGTTGGATCGAAGCTCCGCCCCGCATGGCGATGTAAACCTGAGACGGCGATTTAACGGTAATGGGTTTAACAGAAATTTTTCACAAAATATAATATTTTAGTATTTATTTTGATCGCAGATGTGTTTTAAAACAATAAGTGAACATGCTTGTGTACAGATTTTAAGGGAAAAAAAACAGTAAAACTCGGGTTCTTAAAAATCTTAACCCTCGCCGATTTCCACCACAGTTTTGGTCTATTTTGGTTGAGACGTAAAGGACAGATATCTGTAAAAAGTCAGCATGATAATGGGTCTGTGCTTGCAGTCGAATTATTGAGACTAGGTGGAGTCTTCGCGAAAGGGATGAAAAACTGCCAGTCATCCGGTCTGGTGAAAAAAATATCTGCCAGACCGAAAAAGAATTTGCCAGACCGAAACAAAAACAATTATATTCTTTAAACTATCTTATTTCACTATATTTTTAACACACATTATGCTACACATACATTGGAGCCAATTAAATATCTCTATTTTCACTTTTACACCCAGACATGTTACAAAACAACGATACAGATTATTAAATCTATTTTTTATTATTGAAAAAATGACAAAAATAAATATGGCAAGGTCTTTCTGTGCCAGATGATATAAATTTGCCTTGGCAATCCCACTTATGTCCGCTGAAACTTTTCTAGCAGTCTGCATGTGTTGCTGGAACTTGGCATCTCCAACAGCCTTCTAAAAAAACAGTTCTAAAGATATTGGAGGCCTTACTTTTCAGACACAAATTACAGTATACTACATTGATTCTGTTATGGAACAATAAAACACAAATGCCATTAAGTAAATATAGATATAAGTAAATAAATTCACTAAAACAAATCAAACCTCTTTTTGTTTTGATGTCAGATGCATGTATATCGCGGTGTTGCGTAATTAACACACCGTGAAATCTACAGTACATCAGGGAGTACGTTCCATGCTTGACAAATGTTTTAAAACAACTTTTTATATAATTTATTGAGATTTATTTTAAATAAAAAGAAATAATGTACAAACAAACAAATAATAATGTACAAAGATCGCGGTCGTCAATTTCCAAAGGTGTCGGTACCTTTGAACTGATGACGATCTGTTGGTCGGTCAAATTCGGCGATGTTAGTTCGTCGTCATCCGTCGTTAACCAGCTTGACATGTCGATGAGCAGGTAATGTCAAAACAACAAGTTGATTTGATCATTCGGTCTTTTTTACCACCCACAAAGAATGAACAAACATACACATTGTAAATGTACAAAAAATTGGGATCTACGGACTGAGCGCGATATATTGGATATCGCGATATAACGGATCGCGATGTAACAGAGCTGCAGTGCAATTATATCGGAAATATTGTTTGCAACAAGATTTTTCGTACCCAAAACACCGCAAAAAAATCCAGTCGGCCGGACGGACGACTTCACAAAACTGCCGGACCGTAGCAAATTTTGCCGGACATGACCGACGGTCCGGTGCCTTTCGCAAAGACTGATGGTGACTAATTTAAAAACAGTTCAAATTGGTTTAAAGCAGTAAATTGGGTTTACAGTGTTGATGGGAGTCCATTCTTGAAAGCCTCAACAATATCGACCTCAGTGAGCTGGACTGGGAGCTGGTTCCAAAGTCTTGACAGCGAAGGGGTAGAATGAGAATCTGTAGACATCTGTTCTACAGTCAGGGCTTTTCATCAGAAAATTGGGAAGAGGCCCTGGCTTTTCTAATTGGGAAATTTATGCCCAATAAATAATTGTTTATTTTGGGAAAACAAAATTAATAGAAAAATGGGTTCTAGTTTATAAAATTGAATAGTAATATGTATTTTAAAACTTAAATCTAATCTTTAAGCACTTTATTTTTCAGACTTCAATTTTCAAACACCCCTCAGAGGAGTTTTAACCATTTTTGGACATCTCGCATATCATTTTGGGAAGAGTCTCTGCCACAGTTGGGAAAAAAATTCTGTATTTTTGGATTGGGAAGAGGCCTTTTATAAGCCTCTGTTATATAAGGATGAAAAGCCCTGACAGTAGGGCAGCAAGTACATGTATTTCTGGGTTTTGCCTCGCATGGACATGTTGGAGGTCGTTGGGGTGAGAAACTGTTCTGCTGGGATGTCAACTAGATGGTGGACCACTCTGTACATTGTCACTAGCTTTGCATTGGTACGCCGCTGCTCGAGGGACTGCCAGCCTAGTGACGTAATCATCTGGCTAGTGCTGCTTGTGGTGTGGTAATCAGACTTAACAAATCTAACTGCCTCTAACTCTGCAATGTTTGTGGCAGTGTATGGGTCCCAAACAGGGGAGGCATACTCCATGATTGGCCTGACGAGGGTCTGATAACACTGGGCCTTGATGCTCTGAGGGCAGCTCGCATACCTGTGAACCTTTTAACTCGTTTAGGTGGGAGATTGGTTTAAAAAAGTGGGAGATTGGGGCGAAAAAGCATGAGATTTTAATCGTACAGTGTTCTGTGGCTGACTGAATATTTTAATTGGCTGTTTAGTTCTAATTATTCATTCTCTGTATCCTTTTATTCTGTATTTTTATGGCCCCGGCATCTAGTGATTGAACCGTCCGTACGTACGTACGTCCGTCCGTCCGTCCGTCCGGTTAACATTTTTCGGCAAGTTGGATATTTCTCAATTTCTACAAAGAGCATTGGCATGAAAGTTTACACACTTACTTAACAGTTCACAGGTCATGACCCTGACAAGTTACATAACTCTGGGTACCTTATTTCTGGTGTTATCTCCCCTTTTTGTACTTAAAAAAATGGTTAACCTGTTTCGGCAAGTTGGATATTTTTCCATTTCTACAAAGATCATTAGCATGAAAGTTTACAAACTGACTATACAGTGCACAGGGTATGACTCTTAACAAGTTACATAACTCTGGCTATCTTAATTCGGGGTTTTCTCCCCAATTTGTACTTGGAGATAAATGGTTAACATTTTTCGGCAAGTTGGATATTTCTCAATTTCTACAAAGAGCATTGGCATGAAAGTTTACACACTTACTTAACAGTTCACAGGTCATGACCCTGACAAGTTACATAACGCTGGGTACCTTATTTCTGGTGTTATCTCCCCTTTTTGTACTTAGAAAAATGGTTAACCTGTTTCGGCAAGTTGGATATTTTTCCATTTCTACAAAGATCATTAGCATGAAAGTTTACAAACTTACTATACAGTGCACAGGGTATGACTCTTAACAAGTTACATAACTCTGGCTATCTTAATTCGGGGTTTTCTCCCCAATTTGTACTTAGAGATAAATGGTTAACATTTTTCGGCAAGTTGGATATTTCTCAATTTCTACAATGAGCATTGGCATGAAAGTTTACACACTTACTTAACAGTTCACAGGTCATGACCCTGACAAGTTACATAACTCTGGGTACCTTATTTCTGGTGTTATCTCAAGTTTTTTTGTACTTGGAAAATGGTTAACTTATTTTGGCATGTTGGATATTTCGCAATATCCACAAAGAGATCTGGCATTAAAGTTTACACACATACTTAACAGTGCACAGATGATGACCCTTACAAGTTACGTAAGTCTGGCTACCTTTTTTCTGGGATTATCTCTCCATTTTATACTTGGATATAAATGGTTAACTTGTTTTATTTGATTTTTGCCCTTTTTCGCTTAGAAATTAGAATTAAGACTTAGAAATTATGGTTAAAGTTTCAATGTTAGTGTTTTTCTAAGGTAATGCTATGGAAAAGGTTTAAAACAGATGTACTTAACATACTTTGGTGAAAGTGTTGAGTGGTTACTATACTATACTATACTATACGATACGCTAAGATACGATACGATATGATACGACACCACACCACACCACACCACACCACACCACACACCACCACCCCCACCACCACCACCCCCACCACACCACCCCATCTCACACCACACCACCACCACCCCACCACACCACCAACAATAATACTGTCAACAACACCGTCAACAACACCACCAACAACACCGTCAACAACACCACCAACAACTCCGTCAACAACACCACCAACAACACCGTCAACAACACCACCAACAACAACACCACCACCAACAACAATAGCATCAACAACACCAACAACCAACAACAATAGCATCAACAACACCAACAACTGACAACACCAACAACAACACAGACTACTTCACCAACAACAACACCAACACCACCAACAACACCAACATTACCAACACCAACAACAATACCAACAACAGCAACAACACCCACACCACCAACAACAGCAACCAGCATACCAGACCTTACTATACTACACCACACCCCACCACATCACTATAGGTGGGCAGGGATAGTGGGTTGATGGGTGTGGGATCAGGGGTGTATGGACTGGGTTGTGTAAACCCTCTAAAAAAACTACAATAATAAAGAAACTGTAATTTATTGATTTCCTAACTGGGATTAAGAAACTTTTGTTCATGTGTATGTGTTGGGTGTCATAAACTCCTGAATCACTCCCCAGTTAAAATGAAGCCCAGTTTTAAATGTGCTTAAATATGTCTGACTTCGAATAGTCGAGCGTGCAGTCGTTTCCGACTGGCTCTTGTTATGATAAATTCTTTTCATGTACAGGTTCTGGCACCAGACGGTTATTTTCATTATTTAGAACTAACTTGTGATTTTAGTTGCAGTTTTAACACTGTGCTATCATTTAAAATTTGTATCGTTACAAACTTCGCTACCGGGGGCATATGTGTTTTCCGAACACAGCTTCTTGTTTTGTGTAGATTTGATATGCACTGGTTATCTAATATGCGTGCATCAATAATACTTTGTTCGATGTCTGATGTTACTAATTAAATTAATGGCAATTCAATGCATTTGTGGAGATTATAAGGTATTTAGTATTCAATACATAGAGCTATGGACCACAATTCTTATATATAAAATTTATTTAGAAAAAAATAATGTTGGCCTTCAAAATAAAAGTACAAATTTTACCTAAGAGCAATAACTGAGTTGATGTTTTGAGCAAATTTTCACATCAGTACTTATGAAGCTGTGTAACTTTTTAAAATGGCATAATGATGTTGCTTTTTTATTATCTCCCTTTATTTAATTGCGCTTATTGTTTGCCGATTTTTGTAATAATTTCAATGATTAATTAGTGTATCTGGCTTTTATATTTTGTGAGAGGCAAACCTCAGACTTGATCAAACAACATAATGACTGTTATCACATTCAGCTTGATCTTGTTAACTCTACCAGCAAGACACTGCATTGTTTGACAAAACTGTCAAAGATTTTCTGCCCAAGTTGATCAAGCGCTGCTAATCTAGGGTGTCAATCATCAAGATAATGACACCTAACTGCAAGTGTTTTATGATAGGGTAATTAAAATCGGTCTGGTAAGCAGAAGATTTGGCAACATTTGGATAATTATATTTTTCTCAGGAAAATCTGTCTATTTTAGTTATAACATTGCAAATACAAAAAGTCGGGAGAAACTGCCGAATATGCGTGAGGCATGAGATTGACCTAAAAAATCGTGAGACTTCCGCCTAAATCGAGAGGGTTCACAGGTATGAGCTCGTCGAGGAAGGCAAGGCTGTTGTTGGCCTTCTTTGCAGTTGCAGAGACATGGGTGTTCCATGACAGTTTCTCATCAATGTTTAAACCCAGGTATCTGCCACCCTTCACAATCTGTAGTTGTGTGTTGTGAATATGGTAGTTTGCCTCGGTGGGTTTTTTCTTCCTTGTTATACGGATGACCTCGCACTTGGTTTGGTTGAAAGACATCAACCAGTACTTCTCCCACTGTTGTAGTCTGTCAAGGTCGTCTTGAAGAGCTAGTGTCCGCAAGTGATTTTACAGTAGAGCGACGTCTGCGAAAAGGCGGGATGTGATGTTGACATTCCAGGGGAGGTCATTTATATATAAAAGGAACAGAAGTGGTCCAATCACCTGATGTGACTGGGTTGGCCTCTGATGATTTGCCTTCTACCAAGACCCTTTGAGTTCTATCGGATAGGAAATTCTGGATCCACTGCAAGAGGTTGCCTCTGATTCCATAATATTCCAGCTTCACCGCCAGTTGCTTGTGTGGGACCTTATGAATATCTAACGCCTTACTGAAGTCTAGTAAGACTGCGTCGATTTGTTCGCCTGCGTCTAAGCTTTTGGCACGGTCCTCGATGGTGAGAATGAGCTGGGTTTCAGTGGACCTCCTTTTCCTGAAGCCGTGTTGCTGGTCACTGAGGATGTTGTGCCTCTCCAGGTGTGACATGACTTGGCTGTGAATGATGTGTTCAATCACTTTGCTGCCGACAGAGGTCAGCGATATAGGGCGATAGTTGGCAGGATCGCTGCGGTCACCTTTTTTGAAGATTGGGGTAACGTTCACCTGCCTCCAGTCTGTAGGTATCTGGCCCTGGTTGAGAGAGGCTTGTAATATAAGTGCCAGCAAAGGGGAAAGTTCCTCTGCGTAGTCTTTCAGGAATCTGGTGGGGATCTAGTCTGGTCCAGTAGCCTTGTGTGGGTCCAGGTCACGCAGTAGTTTGGTGACACCCTTAGCAGTAACGGTAAAGTCGTGCATGTCAGGGTGTGGAATGTGTCCAAGGGTAAGCTAGTCTGGTTTTCAGTTGTGAATACACTGCTGAATTGCCTGTTGAGTATCGTAGCCTTGGAAGAAGCGTCACTGTGGGACAGACCCTTAGACTTAAGGGGTGACACACCGCTGCTGTCACAATTTTTTCCCTTTATCAGAGAATAAATCTTCTTGGGGTTTCTGTCAGACACCATGTCTTTGATATATGTGTTGTAGGCGTCCTTACACTCTATTGATCGTATTTCGGTCAGGAGGTTGCCATTAATGGTAAATATATAGAGGACATTGGGAAAACTTGTTTTATATGGTTAAATGTTAACGATAGTGAACATGTTTTAAAACATTTTCTTTTATTTAGCAATAGAAATTTAACTTTGTTATTATAATTATTAAATGCAGGTATTTTAATGTAAAATTTTCTAATTGAAATCAGAGAAAAGATTGTTTTATTATTTTTAAACAGCAAACAATGTCATAAAGTTATGATTGAACATTCATTGAAGTGTTTGCCCTATTTACAAATACATTTAAAATACTTGCTGGCAGGGAGGGGAACAGGACTTATCAAAAACCTGGTGACCTTACTTTGACAGCAACTTGCTTCGTGTGTGTCCCTGCTTCAAGTCTTAGAATTCCTGCTGTCCAAACCGCGGATCGTACCGAGGATAAGGGATACCAGGATCCCTAGTTTAGACTGTATTTTAAAATATTAAGTGAAATCAGCGAACTTTTCAACTTTATCAGATTTCTCTATTGAAAATTGTGATAGCAGCATTAGCTTCATCCAATAATGTTGGTAAAGAATGAGCGAAATTTTACATTTTAAGTACCAGCATTAGATAATTTTTATGACAAGTTACAAATTATTACTAAATCAAATAAAATGTTCCAGAAAGCCTTCACTTATCGTTTACTCTTATAAAATATGTTTTTCCCAATATGCTCTATACATTTACCATTATCTGTCACCCCCTAACCGAAATATGGAAAATACTGGAAATAAGGATTTAGAGGTAATTTAGAGAACAGTTTTACATATTTTATAACATTTTATTTTGTGTTTATGAAAACATTTGTTTAAATTAAGCTCTTTGTCATAAGTTGTCAACAAACTTGAACAGTGTGCAACATTGTAGACACAGCTGTTCAAGTGTGTTTGTCATAAGGAAATTGAAACCACAGTTAATGCAGCACTTGATAATTACCAATTTAGTGTAAAACTGTTGGCTACCAAAAATAGTGAACTCTACTATTGTAGACTGCTCTTGATTATAACCTGCAGTTATGATACATACACTATGTAGTAACTCTCAATTTCAGAAGACCTAAATAACAACAATAGTGATTCTGATTCACAATTACATATAAAGTTTTCGCCTGTTTATTTGAATGCAGTCTTGTAAAATTCGCCAGGAAGATGTGTCAAGGTTCACAGAAAAAGCATTGTTGTTTGTAACCATTTATCGACTCAAAAATCCTACTTTCCCAGTTATATGGTGAGAAACAATTCAATGTGCTAGTCAGTACCTAGTTGCCTCACACAAAAGTTTGCCAAGCGTGCTGAGCACTGAAGTGTATGGATCATTATTATAAAAAATTTCAAATTAAAAAAAAATTGACCTACCTACCCATACTTAATCTGCTTGGGTAGGGAGAGGAAAACAAAGAATGTTTTAAATTTGGCCTAAAAATATTTTTGGTGTCATTAACTACATATTTTAACTTATGCAATAACTGTCTTCTGAAAAAGTTTTTGATCTTAACTAAAGTTTTAAAAAAATACCATCAATTTTATGCTTAGCTTCTATGTTGTTACACATCCCCTAACTGATTGTACAGTTGTATGGCTTCCATTGTTTATACACGAAAAGTTGAATAATGATTTCTCATATTCTTGAGGTGTCTGTATTTGTTTAGGAACAGTTGTTGTGTTGTTGTTATTTTGCAAATTCTCTTCATATCTAGAGGCACTTTGTTCAATTTGGATGTGCTTATATAGTTTTAGGGAAAAAAAAGAAATTCTATATTAAATTTTGCATAAGTAAAATAATTTTTAAGCAGAGGCTAATACCCAGGCATGTTGGTTCAACTGATAATCACTAAGACTTGGAGTAAAGGTATTTTCTCCTATTGAATGATTTTGTAATAACTTGTGACCACTTGATCCAGAAAACCCCTATGCTATCAGAATCCAACGACGAGTCTCTAAAAGTTGTTTTAATCAACAACCCTTCGAATCAGTCACATTGTGGTTACAAAATTGTAAAAGTACATGATAATCGCTGTAAAGTGTAATGCTCGAAGTGTTCTGATTGTCATATTGTATCAATTTATACAGGGAAAACTGCTAAAGCTGATATACAGTGTTTACGGGCAGTCTTAAGTTCTAATGTTTTGTTATAAATAACATCAGTGATTTGTCAGACAGAGTCCTAACTAGGATAATGTTTATTTTGCAGCTGTCGGGAGAAGAGGAGCGCGTGCCAGCCGAGCCTGTCGTTCTGGCCATGGTGATTCCTCCCCAGCATTATGATACTGTTCTACATACACAGCATAATGATGGTACAAAGTCTACCTTAAACTTTGTTAAATTATCAGATTCAGAAACAATGGTAAAATTACCAATAAACATTGGGGATTCCTCAGCCATTTCTTAAAATTTCTTCAAACTTCCAATAAACACATTTTGTGATGACTTTATGTCATTGTCACATCTGATAGAATTATGCCCCTTTTGAAAGTTTCGATAACAATGTGACTGTTACTTGTGCCTTCTTCAAGTTTTAAATCTGTAACTCTTGTGACAGTAGGGTTGTGCACTAGGACAAATATGTAGGATCAAGTCACATTACAGAGTTATGCCCCATCTTCTACTTTAGTTTTGTTATGGTGGCTTCTGACATCACAGGCAATCATCCACCAGTATAAAATTAAGTATCTATATATAGTAAGATGAAACTATTTTAATTTCTTACAAAATATACCATTAAACTTTGGTTAAACAGCATGATCTGGCTGCAAATACTAATCGTAAGAATTGCGTTTTTAATTTTAATTTTAAATCTCAGTCAGGAAAGTGCTTTACTGCTTGTGATGCAATAGCCATCATTTTCTCAAAAGATTCTTTTTTGACAAAATTTAGTAATGGGGGCAGCACAAAATTTCTGTTGAATACTCATGGATTATTTCATCTATTACATCTCTGGAAAATCTGTATCTGAATCATTGTTGATAAAGTTATGTAAACCACCCAACTTTTCATTGCATGTTACAGTTACAGAGGAATGTTTTGGTACAAAGCTGCCCACTTACCAAGAAGCCACAACCTTGCCAAGTTATGAAGAGGCAGAGAAGCTGAAGGCTGCAGAAGCTGCGAAACAAGAAGATGTTGAACAACAGAGCCATGATGAGCGTAACAGGTTGACGGATCTTGCCATAGGCACTGACGGCATGTTCCTGTGTACATTCATCAGTAAGTCCTAACTACAAATGCCAAAATACTCTTCAAGCTAAAGTGAAGATTGATTCATCTCTGAAGTCCACAAAATATAATTGATAGGTATCTGATATTATTTGCAGCTGTTAGCTTGACCATTGCTAACAACCAATCAGCTTTAATATACATGGAAAGGTATATGAGCTTTCAATTTAAGGTTCAATGCCCCATTGATAGAATTATATTGTATGTGCTTAGCTGTATCTAACTTTAACAACGTATGTTGAATGCATGTTCAAATTCATTTTAATCTCCCAAAATTACAGTGGCCCCACCTAATTTCAATGGTCAAGATAATTTTAGAATGTTAACAATATTAAATTATCATAGGCTAGAAGGTTTCAATGACAAATCTTAACTGTTAAGTTATTTACAAGTTTATGAGATTTCCATTATTATTCATTTAACTCTTTCCTCCATAAATACCCCTTCATGGGCGACCAGTGTAGATCCAGATCAGCTAGTACATACTTGCCATCTGATCACGATCAGCTCTGTTTTTGGAATTAGGTTATTTCTAACTGTTGTTCATATGTATTTGCTATGTAAAGTAGTTCTTGTGTGAAGTAGTTCTCATTAGCTTGTAAGATAATTAATATTATATGGTCCCTTAATTTTGAAAGCTATGTTTCACCCATTGTATAACTGTAAAGAAAAGAACTGTAATATATCTTTTCATAAATTACTAACCACAATTCGCTTTGAAACACTAATAACACCTACTGGTATTTTTTTTTTAAACTAGATATGGTTCCTTAATTTTGAAAGCTATATTTCACTCATGGTATAATTGTAAAGAAAAGAACTGTAATATATCTTATCATAAATTGCTAACCACAATTCGCATTGAAACACTAATAACACCTACTGGTATTTTTCTTAAACTAGATTTTGTACAAGTCTTTATTTTACATAATGTGTACAATAAGAAGTTGTATGTTCTATCCTAACCTTATTTTTCAGTGTCGTTCCTGTTTAACTGGATTGGGTTTCTGTTTTCCCTGTGTATATCCCAGACAGTGGCTGGCAGATGTGGGGCTCTGTCAGGGCTCGGGCTCAGCATTGTTAAATGGGTCGCCATTGTCAAGGTTAGCAGACAATATACATGTACACATAAAGTTGAAGCAGTTATATAACTTCAGTATCAGGAGAGCAGTCATTGTTGTCATTTGTTATTCATTCAAAAATATTTGTTGTTTATGAGAGAACTGTGAAATCAAAAAGGTTAAGGATTTACATGTGAAGAATTAGTCACAAGATTTTCCATGGATCAAGTTAGGAGCCATAATTATCTCATTCTACTGAAGTACCTTTAACCCTAAAACCTAATGCCTTCTTTATATGGGCAATTCAAGTTGATCATGTTTGTTTACAACAGTTATCATTGAAATGAAGCACTGATCAGTAACTCCCTGTACAAAGTTTAAACTGTGAAGAAGATCAAATATTCATGCAAGACCTCTAGCTGGGGAAATATGAATAGTTGCATAAAAGTCTGATTTGATGAGTATATCCCACTAAAGAATAAAGTGGTATCATTTTAATTCTGCAACTTCCAGTTTTGTCTTAATTTTCTCCACAAAAAAAGAATTTTGCATATATTTACATTTGTAAGGAATATTTCAACCTATTACAAAGAATTGTAAACATGCTGAAGTTTATGCATCGGTTTTCAAGCATAAACACTATGCAATATGGAGTTACTAAATGTGCAAATTTGTGATTCCTTGTTTTCCAGCACAATCAGTGGGCTGAGGGATTCGCTGAAGAAGACTCTTGGGTCTGGTGGTTGTTGATACTCTGTGGTAAGCCTGATTACATAACAAGTCTAAAAGCTAGAAGTTTAAGAAAACATCTTGGATGATTTAAGCTCTTGGGTTTTTATGCCCCCACAGAGTGGGAGGCATATACAGTTGCACTTGTCCGTCTGTTTGTACATACGTATGTCCTCCAAATCTTGTGGCATCAACTCCTCCTAAACTATCATGTGGATTTCTTTCAAACTTGCACATGATTAAGCAGGATGTGTAGATGATAGTAAAGAAAGGATTTGTGTAGATGATAGTAAAGAAAGGATTTTTCCTATGGCAATTTTTTCAGAGTTATGGCCTTTTGTTATTACAAATATTGTTGCAGCAGTGGGGGCATAAGTGTCCGATTACACATTCTAGTTTGAAAAATTCACAAAGTTGCCGCAAAACGATTCACAGATAACCCACCAGTCTATTGCCATAGGCTGTTGTTTGAGGGGTTAAAGCCTTTAAGGGGAAGGTATAAGTTTTTGTATAACTTTTGGGGAGCATTATTTAGTTTTAGAATTAATCAGTTCTACTGATTCTTTTGTTTTTATATAAGCAAAATGTAAGTTTTAAAAATTTATGTGGCTGGTAACTTTAGCAATTATTATATCTTCACCTTCCATTTCATCATTCATTTTGATAAACAAAGTGCCAGATTTTCATTAGATGCAAGCAGGTGACTTGTGTTTCCACTTTTTTAACAGACACATTTTCTTGTTGTTTTCAGGGTTCATGATATTTGTGCGCGGGTCAGTGCAGTACGCTAGAATGAAATTTGAGTGGAACAAATTCCTTAGTCTTGGTCAAACCCGCAGATACTATCTCTTCTAAGATGACAGGCAGAGAAGAAAAAATACAAGAGAAAAATATGATCAATTGTGGGTTGAAGTAAACTGAGGGTTCAAAGAAATCTTGAAGATGTTCTTTTTTTGTAATTTTGTTGTTGTTAGTGCTAGTGCATTTTGGACACTTTTCTGGTCACTACATTTTCGAGGGTACACATTTTATTATCTTTTTTAGAATTTATTATACTTGCCTTTTGAATTTATGAGATGAAGGAATCCTATCAGAAAAAGTGATTTCATGTATTTGCTACCAAAACTTTATTGAAAAGACCATAACATCAGGTATTTGTGCTAGGAAATATAATGGTATAATTAAAAACATTTGGTTAAATTTCTAATTGCTTATAACTACTTTTTTTCAGTGAAAGGCATGGCTTTTAATTGAACACTGACAATGTCCATGAAAAATACTATATCTATATTAATTTTAATCTAGAACTGGGCAGTAAATTATCAGACTATAAATAAATAAATTTTAAAGATGTTGTTATTAATATTTTAATTTATATGTGAAATAAATGAAATTCAAATTACACTTGGAATTTGTTAGTATGTACAACCACTTTTCATTGTATCAGATGTAAGACTTTGAAACATGTACACTTAATTTCATAAAGATGTGCATACTTAATTCAACTTGTGATGACCATATTCATGCATGCAATATATAATTATTGACTTTAAGGTATTACTTGTAACACTTTTACTCAGTGGGTATGGCTTTTACCCAATCTGTGACCTGAACTAATGCAGATCAGTTTTCATAGACATGCAGTTTGACAGGATCTTCACTATTTGTTTTTTGATTCATTAGGTTATCACTAAAAGCAAACATGTAAATCCTGATCAGACTGCATGTATGTGAAGGCTGATCTGGATCAATGCTGGTTTCCAATTGGATATACCCCTTATCCCATGGAGTAAAGGGTTAAGTCTTCTAAGGGATCAACACAAAACTGTATGTGACATAGCAGTTCTATACTAAACCTTTGGCACAGGTTTCAGTTAACCCTTGAAACGGGATTCTTTGAGCTCAATTTTACCATTGAGAATTTTATTCTTTTTGCCAATTTTCATTAAATTAAGTAGATAATGAAGAATTTTATCAGTCACTGGAAACAAACAGAAGGGCATCATTGATGAATTCACACATGATCTCTTAAGCTTAAGTAAACATTTATTTTGCTGGGTTTTATCTGGGGGAAAAGCAGAATACAATTTATATACACAATAATAGGGCCTTAAGAGAATAGTTTGATCATGTGATGGAACACATTGAGTCTTGTTAATCGGTGTATTGCTGATGATGACTGGGGTAATTGGGATGCACATCAAATATGTACATTGTCACCAAGCTCTTAACAAGATTCAAGTTGAGCAATACATAAATATATACAGGTCAGAATATCATGAATTGACTACCAAGACCAGATTTTTTTTAAGTGGTCAAAATAGAAATACTGGTTTGCAAGTACATTTAGGTGTAATAGATGTGCAGTACTGATGTAGGCCTACTCCCATTTACCAATGGTTTGGTCAGTAGGTCACCCCCACACACACACACACACAATCCCCCTCTACTACCCCATTGTGTTATTTATATTTGGTTTTGTCTACCCCATGCAACCAACAAGAACTCTTCGAATATTGTTTACCCACAAAACAAGCCTCAATTGATTTTATCTTTCTTATCACGGCGAGTTTGCGCAGTACGATCACAATCAGCAACGCAATGACGTCGCCGGTAAACACATTGCAGTTGCAGTGCCGAACGTCGCCAGACGTTCTGATAAGAACGCAGTTGTGACGTAATGTCGCCGAAGCAGCGGAGTAAGATTTCCTTTAACGACGGTGCGCACCGACGCGCAGGGAACACTGGTTGTCAGTGGCGCTTGCATAAAAATACGACGTTCTCTTCTCCGGAGGTATCACTTCGTCTCTACCGCACGTATACGGATTGTTACTTATTTTATTGCGCACTTTCAGCAACAGGGTGATCTTTACTCTCCCAGGGCGCTTCTACCGCGTCCATCGGCGTTTGCATGACAAAAATGAACAAAAAAGTAAAAATGAATAAGATATCCAAATAAACATGAATTTCACCTTTGCTGATATATACCAGCAAGCCGGGCTACTGCTAGCCTATAAGCAGGTCCAGATGATCCACGATTATACAAACTTTGTGGCTTTGTGCATATCATTCTGAACAACAACGGAGGAGGGCCAAATGTCGTCGATCCAACTGTTTAAGAACTAACACACTATTGAAGAAGATGTGTGTATATCTTTCGTTTTAATGGTAGTGAAAAAGAACGTCTTAAGTTAAACAAGCTGTCAGCAAAGTGCAGTGCACGCGCTAGAAGCGCCGTGAAAGCGCAGACAATCACCAGCAAGAACTCTGCGTTAGAAACGCGTTATCTACGACATGGGAGATTCGTAGTAACGCTGTCAGGATGCCGTGACGTCTCCATGTTCAATAACAAAAATGTCAGATTTTACTTGCAATCTCACGCATGTCACGGCGCTCTGGAAAATTAAGGGGGAACAAACGTTTCAAATGGCGAAAACGGCTAAAATTAAAAAAAAATGAATTTCAGGTAAAATACTCATTGCCAGCTAGATTTTAGGGAAGAAGTGCATTTATCTTTGGATATTTAAACGTTTGCAAACTATGTTTAGTCAATTTAATACTCTAAATACCAAGTGCATACTTAAAGAAAAGAAAAACCGTTTGCATCAGAACTCTAAAATTCATTAACAATGCCCAAAACCCATCCTGAACTAAGTATACGCTAATCTACAATAATATGTTATGTTATGGCGATTCGTCAAACTTTAATGTCTGGCTTTCTACGAAATTCAAAAATAACTCATTTCATGTTCACTTTTAGATTTAATGTCGAAACATTTTGTTCTATTATTTAAAACTCGACATTATTTTAACAGATGACCTCAACATAATGTAGATATTGTTTCCGATGCAAAAGTTATTTTCTTTTGTGTGTTTGTCTGCTATGATAATAAATATATAGTATGTTGTAAATCATGTAACTTGAGCATCAAAACTTAATTACATTATCGTTACACTACTGCTAATATGATCTTCAGAATTGTGAAGGGATGCACAACATCCAAGAAACAAATTATTCAGAATAGTATTTTAAATGAAATTGTCTAATTTTAATTTTGAAAAGAACTCAATTATCTCAGAAAAACTTCAAAGTGTGAGCATTACCCCACAATAGGAGCATGTTTGCAACCCCTTAAAATCGAACGCCATGTCAACGCTTTGGAAAACGTGGTTGGTGTGACGGGGCCATGGATAAGGGCTAGTCCACGTATTTTCCAAATTGGTTATTTACTGATTGGCATTATGTTTCATGGATATAGTTCATATTTTATATCGATATATAGATGGTCCATAGGATCCAGAAATCTGCATCTGGTCCGTTGTGTCTGGCCCGTAATGACCATGTTCCGTAATGACCTTAATATCTCTTTTATGGTCCGTAATGTCCCAAAATCTGGTCCGTTATGTCTGGTCCGTAATGGCCATGATCCGTTATGTCCCTAATTCCCGATCATCATATTAGGGATAACACAAGAGCTATCACTAGCTTTGAAACTTGTATGAGTCTTGAGCTTCCTTCGGCATTATAAATGAATAGGAATGATCCGTTGATAAAATTTCCACCCACTCTCTCGGGGCGGTGTGTCTGACAGAGACGATGACATTCCGAGAACCAGTCGCCAGTAGTTTTATACCAACCGTAAAAACCTCTTAACCCGGAAGTGAAAACTTACATGCTGTAGTGAAATCCATATTGCGAATATTATTGTGCAATATTTCGTTCGCTATGGGAAAACCAAAACACAAGTCGAAGGGTAAAGACGTGTAAGTAGTTTGAAACATTTTTATAGGCTTTTCAGTGAACATTTCTTCTGATGTTGTTGATGTGAAGGTACAAACGGGGTGAAAAACTGCTGGCTACTCAGCAACTGAAAAAATCGGCGCGGAGTTTTAGTGTTTTTAACATTTTTTATAATCTCAACAAGCGAACTTAATTCTGAAACTGGTCCCAGCAAATCATTTAATTCATTTTGGGTTTCCTGGCAGAAATCGCTCCAGCTTGCACTGATAATCCCATTGTCGGCCCACTACTGAGGAACGTAGGTAGAATGAAAATTTTATACAGTTTCATGTATTTCATGTAGATTAGAGGCCAGAGCATTAACAGATGCTAAGCTAATTGCTTCCTAGGCCCATTTGGCATACCAGCTTTTACATAGTGGAGGAAGACCCCAGGTGCCCATCTGGACAATTTTCAGGCCCGAGCAGGCACCTGGGTAGAACAACAGATGTTCGGCAAGCTAGCTGGCAAGCTTCCTCACATGAAAGATCTTGACCCAGATAGGTCTTTAACTCACAGCGGTGAAGGGCAAGTGATTCTCAGTTGGAAACCTTACTAGTCGGCCACAGACACCCCAGAGTTGAAACACAGTGAAGGATAACTTCTTTCTTCTTCAGCTCTACTGGAGCATCATCACACATTAGTGACTATCTAGATGTGCTAGGAAGGCATGGTGAAAAACAGGCTAAAACACTCTGCTCCAGAGTTAAGACTAGTGATGGAAATCATATCAATTTGTTCTAATTTATTATCAGTTTAATCGGATGGGACATAAACGATAACTTTTTTATAAATAATCACCTGAACAAGAAAGAAGAAAAATAATATTATTCCAAAGTTCTTAATTATATTTAGTTACATAAACTTATTAAGGCACATTTCAACACAGATTTAGCTTTCCATATGTTATAGTTAGTTCTAGCCTTTGGGCATTATTGTCTAAAAGTAGATATTTAAAGTAACTCCTATAGAAACATGAGCAAAATCTAGAGATTCCAGATTCAGGTACAGTACTATAAAGTGCACTAGAAAGACAGACAAAGCATGATCACAAAACTAACCTTGAACAAACTTAGCATTCAGGTAACTATAAATAAAACAATGCACTTCTACCATATGCATTAAACCTATATTTATTTAAAAACTCTTCTTTGTCATTTATCTCTAATCTCTTTTCCATATTACTTTATGCATTTACTGTTAGTTTGATTAAATTATATACATTCATTGCAATTGTTTAGATTTCACAAAAAATTAATGCATCCTAATTATTCGTTATCCGAAAGTTACCATTGTACGTGTACACATTCATGCATATATGCTGTAGATAACCATATTGTGCTGAAGATTTCCCATTTATATCATTTCTGAATTTAATCAATTTCCATGCTAATGATTTGGTTTCTTTCTGGATTTGAAAATGGTTCTTCGTTAATTGCATCCAGTACCGTCAGATTTAGCTCCCCTCGCTAAGGCTAAACATTTTCCGCGACAGTGTCTTGTCAATCGATTATTAGCCCTCTATAAAAAAGCAACTGATTATCGGCGACTAGTGACAATCATAAGAAACTGGGTTACCCATCCTAGTCTTAAAGACTTCTAGTGATGGTCATCTCCAGCAGACTGTTCCATATGTGGATGCATTGTTATATCAAAATAACTATTTTAAGAGAAATTTCCTTCATTTGAAATGCAAGAACAGTATTTTTGAGTTCTCCAAGGCCTAGACATTCTTTAATGTGATACAGTTTTCTTAATTGATTTCAGTGATTGATTGTCTGTTTTATTACCTTGATTGCAGAGAGGATAATTCGGACACAGAAGTTGTCAACCAAGAGGAGACAGAAGCTAAACCTGCCAGCAAGCCTTCGAAGAAGGACAAAAGAAATAAGAAGAAGGATGCTGATTGGTAGATATCTCTTAATGTTAAGGGCATCTTGACATAGTAACCATTTACTCCATGGATACTAGCTTTTATAATTTGCAACAAATGTAGATACAGATCAACCTATACATTCATGCAGGCAGATCAGGGTCAACACTAGTTGCTTCTTGATTCATTAGGTTATTTCTGACCAAGACATGAACAGATGTAGATCTATCGTGATTGGAGTGCACTAGTGTGCCGCCTGATCTAGATCTTATGAGAAATAAGCCATATTCTGTGTTTAAAGAAGTGGCTAATCAACTTTGCTGTCTTTTCCTATATACAATAAAAATCAAAACTACTCAATGAACAATCAACCTTGCATACAAAATGTTCTTACCATGGTGAGCTGAAATCATTTAGAAAAGTTTTTAATGGCGAATTCATTCAGTGTATAGTTCATAGTTATTAGTTGTATCTTTCAACATATATTCAAGAGAAAGAAACAATGGCAGTCATCATAATCAGACTTATATTTTGTGTGTTTCAGGGAAGACGACGTTGCTAATGAGTTGGAATCATTGTCTCTTGAGGCAAACAAAGGAAAGAAGGAAGAATTGGTGGAAGAAACAGTTGCACCTGTAAAGAAGAAAGAAAAGGCATGCTTTAAACCTTGAACTCTGGTTCCATTTTCAGAAATATAGGCTTCAAGAAAATTTATGTCTGAGAATGGAAATCTTGGGCAAACAAGGTTTTTGTGTCACCCTTAATGTTGGCTATTACTTTGCCATTTCTTATTATTTCTTCATCAAACTTTCAAATTATATTGCTTATGACAACACGGTTATGACGATGCCAAATTCTTTAGGTCGAGATCACTTGAGTTATGCCCCTTTTTGTACTTTGATTTTGACATGAAGACTTACTGTTGGCTATAACTTTGCCATTTCTTAATATTTCTAAATAAAAATTTCAAATTATGTGGCTGATGACAACACAGTGATGATGATGTCAAATTCTTTAGGTCAAGGTCACATTTATTAGAATTATGCCCCTTTTTTTCTTGGATTTTTTATTCTGACAGAGGGCGACACAAGTGTTAAACTGATAACCATCTAGTTTTTGTGACGCCTGCGATAGCAGGTAGACACATAGGGATCCTATTGTCCGGCAGCGGCGGCGTCGTCCGGTAGTCCCCCAACTTTAACCTGAAACTCAGGGGTCAAAGTTTTCCGGCTTATGCCTGAATTCCAGTTTTTCGGGAGCGGCTTGGGTCGTTTTTCCAAATCGTGTAAATCCGAGGAGATATTGGGGGGGAGTGTAGACGAGTCATACGACGACAACGATATCGACCCGATCGCGTTTATCTTAGCAATTACGCGTGTACCTAACATCAAATTTGATTGGCTGAAACTGGGTTATAATAGGCTAACTTAGGCTGAAATCATCGAATCAAATTCGTCGTAACATAATATCAGTGTAATATCAGGCAAAATAACAAATCGCTAGAAATAGATGTCAAAAATAAATGGAATTCGGAATGGCTCTCAGAATGCGACAAAAACGGTGACAGGTTGGAAATCTGGCTTAGAAAGCCCGATATTCCGGGCGCTGCATATTGTGAGTGCTGTGTCAAGACAATAAAGTACGCTTATAATTTTGTTTGTTTAAAAAAAAATAATAAAAATTTTTTTTCGCAAGCATACGATTTAGTTTTGTAGCCTTGTGATTCTTCATGTAATGAAAAGAGAGAAAATATCATTTAGTCTAATCAGTGGCTTGATTGACATAATTTATAAACATTCTCAATTGTCAATTTTCAACATGACAAAAGAATATATTGTTGAGAAAAAAATATCTTTTAGAACAATTGTGTCTCAGGAAAACACAAGAATAAGCCTTAAAATTTACTTAAATGCAGGAGCTTGAGTTATGCCCCTTTCAAATGCAACTTTAACCTGAAACTTAATGTTGCCTATAACTTTGGAAGTACTTGTCCTATTCACTTCATACTTGGAATATATCATCAGCACGAACAATGCCATCTGTGATGACAAGAATGATAACTCCAGTTTCAATATTTTTTTAGTTATGCCCCTTTCAAATGCAACTTAACCTGAAACTTAATGTTGCCTATAACTTTGAAAGTACTAGTCCTATTCACTTCATACTTGGAATATATTATCAGCATGAACAATGCCATCTGCGACGACAAGAATGATAACTCCAGTTTCAATATTTTATGAGTTATGTCCCTTTCAAATGCAACTTAAACATGAAACTTAGTGTTGCCTGTAAAATGGAAAGTACTTGTTGAATTAATTCACTTAATACTTTGAATAACTCATCTGGATTTACAAACCAATTTTTGAAGATGATAACTCATGTTTCACCATTATTTTAGTTATTTCCCTTTTAAATGCAATTTAGATGACACATGCGTTCTGTGGTGAAGTATTGAAATCAACTTAAATAAAATATTTTTATTATATTGGTCTGTCCTTCCGTGCGCACACATTTCGGTCCAGTCCATAACTTTTCAACCCCTATAAGGAATTTAATGAAACTTTAGTCAAATGTTCTCCCCATCAAGACAATGTGCAGAACCCATGTTCCAAAATGGCAGGCTCAAGGTCAAGGTCACCAGTGGTGTTTGAAGATTTGAAACATGTATTTTGTGTTCGGTTCATATCTTCTGAACCCCTAGTAGGAATTTCATGAAACTTTAGTCAAATGTTCTCCCCATGAAGAAGACATGCAGAACCCATGTTCCAACCTGGCCGGTTCAAGGTCAAGGTCACCAGTGGTGTTTGAAGATTTGAACCATGTACTTCATGTCCAGTTCATATCTTCTGAACACCTAGAAGGAATTTCATGAAACTTTAGTCAAATGCTCAGCCCATGAAGACGATGTGCAGAACCCATGTTCCCACCTGGCCAGGTCAAGGTCACCAGTGATGTTTAAAGATTTGAACTATTTATTTTTTGTCTTGTTTATATCTTTTGAACCCCTAGTAGGAATATCATGAAACTTTTATCAAATGTTCAGCCCATCAAGATGATGTGCAGAACCCATGTTCCAACCTGGCTGGCTCAAAGTCAAGGTCATTGAAGATTTGAACTATGTATTTTGTGTCCGGCTCATATCTTCTCAACCCCTGCAATGAATTTTATCAAATTTAGCCAAATGTTCATTCCACCAAGATGATGTGCAGAACCCATGTTCCAACCTGGCCGGCTGAAGGTCAAGGTCACTGGTTGTCTTTGAAGGTTCATATTTAACCATGTCTTTCATATTTGCTCCATAACTTCCAAACTGCTGGAGATATATTTGTTAATTTGCAGTTAAGCATTCATAACCTTTCCAACATTCCTGCATGCGGCGGGGGATATTGCTGTCGTTCCGACTGCCTTGTTGGATATTGGTCTCCACTCTCCGGTCTCTAAACTTACCATATACATAATTGTCTGAGAAAACTGGTATTCAGTATCAAAACTGACCAGTCAGAGGCTAGTCAAATCACAAGTACGTCTAGTTTAATGGTCTCCTGTCAGGCTTAACAATGAGTCTTTTTAAATGTTCTTTTGAGAATGTAACAGTATTTGAAAGTTATTTAAATCAGTAAATAAAATCAAAAGTAGCTGTATTACAAATAAATTGAACTGTTCAAGCATTTTCTGACATGGAGTGTATGTGTTACAGAAAAAGACGAAGAAAGCAGCTGTTGAAAGTGATGATGAAATGGAGGAAGAAGATATTATAGATAAAAGAAAGCCAGCCAAGAACCGGGCCACATTTAACATGCTTATAATGGAGGATGAGGATACAAAATCACTGGTATGCTTTACTAATTAAATAGAAGTACTTTTAATAGGAGATAACTGATTCAGATAGTTTTCTCATAACTATTGCCACAACTTCTCAACCAGTCAGTTGAAAACACATGATACCCAGGTTGCTCTTTGTGTTAAAACTTATTTTAATAATGATAGTCAAACTAGGGATGTGACCAGTTAATTAACCACATTTTAAATGGTTATTAAATCTTGCATTGAAGGTCGGACTTTAATATACTTTTAATTCTTGATTTTTATTTTAGAAAAAATTTAAACGTAAATCAAACATACCATCTGATAATCAAAGTCTGGTGTGTTGAAGAAAATTTTAGAATTCTTTCAGCCAGCATCTAAAGTTGTTGGGCAGTTTTCTGAGGTTAAGATACAGTATAAGTACTTGATCAGAAACAATGTCACACAGAAACCTTATTGGAGATGTTGTTGTTGTTGTTGTGATTACAGAGTGAACACAGTGATCAAGAAGAGGAAGTTGTAGAGAAAGTAGAATCCAAAAGTCAGCAAAAGAAAAAAGACAAAAAGAAAGGAAAAGAGAAACAGAAAACAGCAGCTGAGGAAGATGTTGATGCTCTTTTAGCAGAAATAGAAAAACCCAAAGAAAAATCTAGCAAAAAGAGCAAGAAAGAGAAGAAAAAACAGGAAGCCATGGAAGCACTAGAAGGGGAGGCAGGAGAGGAGAATGAGGCTGCACCAGAGGTAATACTTATAATAATAGTATTATAATAATTTTAATAAACTCTATATTAAAACAATGTAACACATAAGATTGAAATCAGTGACAGATTCCATCAACAAAAATCTTGTTTTTGTAAAGTCTACTATAAAATCTTCAAATAAAAAATCGTATCATCAAATAATAAAGGTGAAGGAGGTTGCTAAGGTGGAGCCGAAGGTTGTAACCATAGACGATCTCGATGAAGAGGAAGACACCAAAAAGAAGAAAAAGAAAGGGAAGAAAACTGAAGAGCAGAAAGTAAAGAAGACAGAAGAAGAGACAGAAAACAAAGAAGATGAGGATGAAGAGGAAGAAGGGGGTACTGTGAAAACTGCAGCACAAAAGAAGAAAGAAAAGAAAGAAAAAGAACGATTAAAGAAAATGGTAATATCTGTTAAATTGTGTTGTATTTAGACACAGATAAGATCAGCTAATAGCCAAATACAGGAAAGTGTTTGGGAAACAGAATCCAGGCTATTTGTTCGAAGAAAACCTCTATTTTTCATACTCAAAATAACTTTATGGGTAGTAAACCATGGTTCATACAATAAGGAACTTGTTTTCATGTTTGACAAATGAATGAGTTCTTTAGTTATAAATGACAACAGCAAAAAGGGTAAAGCTTAGCACAGTGTAATTTCTCATGGCACAATTTGTCCGACTTCCTAATATCAATGCTTGCAAACTAGAGTCTGAGTGACCATCATCTAGGTACAGCCTTGGTCTACAAGTCAGGAGTTTCAGGTCATATAGTGTAACCATTGGCTATGATGGTTAGACCTCAGACAATGTGCTGCATGGTGATTCATGTCCTATGTCTGTTTCAAGTTGCTGTACATGGACTTGATTTTGTGGCTTCAAATTTTGGCAGTTTTTGTCAAGTGAAGTGACTGGCTCATATTCATAGACAGCTGATTTCATTTAACATATTGAGCAGTTTCAGGGTAAAGTCAGTGCTCACCACTTGCTCTTCATAAAAGCATAACCAGTCTTCAATTTAAGTTTGAGACTTTTTACATAAACTGACTATTGAGTTACTAAAAGGGGTTTAAACATGACAAAAATAAAGAAAAACATTTTCTCCACATTTAAATGATTTTGCTGTTTGACCTTTATAATTCAAACCTTTACACATTTAGGAACAAAAGAAGAAAGAAGCTCTCAAAAAGGAGAAAGAAGGAAAGAAAGAGGGTAGTGAAGAGAAAGAAAAACCTGCCGAAAGACAAGAGAGAGAAAAATCGGAAGATAAAACCGCCGCTGCCAGTGTGGAAACTCTCCCATCAGAAGGTAATTCCAGGGTTTTCCATTTTGTCTGTCAACAGCTGTTGTGGTAGTTTATCAGTCACATTCCTTGGTATAGTTTGCTAATTGTAAATGTGTCTTTAAAGGTTCTTTTCGAAATAAGGTAAACATATTATAGCAAAACAAAGTATTTCTCACAAGGAACTTAATGCAATTTTCTATACGATTGTAGCCATGGAAACAAAATATATACAAAAGTGTTGACTATATTGTGTGAAACTATATCTTAATATTCCCTGACTCAGAGTCTTCCATGAGGGATTCTCTGAGATGCAGTACATGACCCAACTGTTATGGCCTGAAATTTGAAACTGTTTTTTGGTCAGTATCTCAAGCTTCTTTTTTACACATTCGTACTCATTTATTCTCTTGTTCAAAATTATCGTTAATGATTTCTTACAAGTGACTATGCAGTTGGGGAGTTATAAACTTTATAAAAGCAACATCTACTGTCTAGTTCTGATTAATACCTAGCATTCATGTTTGTTTAACCATTTAATTGTTAGATGAACCTTTATGGCATGTGCCGTCTGATCATGATCTACACTGTTTGCTTTTGATTCATGACATTCTTTCTGACGGGATAATTATGACCAGTTTAGATCCAGATTAGAGCGCATGGATATGGTTTCTGATCTGGATCTACACTGGTCACACATGCATAAAAACATGTATATGTATGGAGTAACGGGTTAAATGCATTATCTGCTCTACCAAGCAGTTGGTCTACCTGCTGATTTACTATACATATTGTGTATTTTGTAAACAGAGAAACCCGGTTCTGATGATGAGGCAGAAGATGGAAAGAAGAAAAAGAAGAAGAAGAAAGGGGAGAAAGAAGATAAAACCAAAAAGTCCAAAGCACCAGTACGTGTTCTTAAATTTAGCAATTATATTGCTAACCAGTGTCTGTTTAAATGAGGCCCAATCCATTCAGAGTTCAATTGGGTGTCCTAGATACAAGATAGCATGATTTGTAATTATATGTAGTGCTAGAGATATCAACAAGTCATTTTCACCAGTTTGTATTGGAATCCATCTTCTTTGAGATTGTAGACTTGTTGCTTCAGATAGGTTTGTTCAAAAGAAGAAGAGATCCATAAGATGCTGCTAGGTCATAAAATTTTACATAAGCTTATGGATACATTATTTCATACTCTTTAAAATCATGGTTTTTGCTTTGTTGCATCAAAATTCAGTAGAATTTAAGCCTTGAAATGAATAAAAGAATGAGCATTATTTACGCACGTTTTATTTTGTACTTATAGTTATTGAATTCTTTGCAGATAGCAGTTGTCTCATAATAAATGGAATGTTATTGACTCGTTTTTAAACAGGTTGCAGCTATCAAGGAGTTACTGAAAAGACAGAAGGAGGAAGAAGAGAGGCTCAAAAGAGAGGAAGAAGAGGCAATAAGGAGAGAAGAGGAAGCCATCGCTGCTGCAATAGAAAAGGTAATATACTGACCTGTGTGTGTGGGTCCTTGTCTACTTAGATTAGTCAAAAAAACGTTATGCGAACTTTGTTTATCATTGAACCGTTTACTCCATGGCTGTTATACATGGGTAATCAGTGTAGATATAGATCAGTGGCACATTTCAACACTATTTGCTTTCTGATTAATTAGGTGTTTTTTTCTACCAAGAAGCAAACAGTGTAGATCCTGATCATATGGAGCAGATGTGCCAGCTGATATGGACTTGTGCTGTTCATAGAACCTTGGAGTTTTGCTACTCTTATAAGTGGAATTATTTCAACCAGATCTTTTGCCTGAAGACTAATTATAATCAAAAGCTACATGGGTTTCTTATAAAAGGTTTCTGTTGAAAGGATTGATGGGTTCACTTTGAAAGTTATGAAGCAAAACATTGTGAACTGGAAATATGTTTTGGATTATTACAGAAACGATTGGAAGAAGAGAAGAAGAGATTGAAGAAAGAAAAGGAGAAGGAACGAAAGGAGCGACTGAGGGCTGAGGGTAAACTGCTGACAACACAGCAGAAACAGGAGCGGCTGAGGGCGCAGCAGCTGCTAGAGAGCATGAAGGCACAAGGTAGTTATCACACCATAATAACTGAGACCCCATGTCAGTCTCTAAGCTGTAGCTGTTGATTGGTTGAACCTGTATTTCAAACTGACCAATCAAAAGTCTGGTCTGTGGTCTCAGTTTTGTAATCTTGTGTCAAGATCACCTAATTTTAGGCTTACTGTAGTTAAAGGCTAGATATTTCTGCTGGTGTAAATCTATTGTGATTAAGTGGACATCTTTTTGGGTAAGGATATTCTTTGATTACTGTCAGATTTGGCCTTTGAGTAAGGAGTGGATGTAGGGTGGGGCAGGGAGGAGGATAACATTCAACATACAAGACACATTGTCCTACTTGGGAGCAGAATGATGGAGGTGGGAGGGTTATATTATCCTAAACAACATTTTGTGACATTCAAGCGAGTTGTCATTTTCTGCTAAATAATGCTTGTAAACAATTACTCAAACAACAGGAAGGCCTGTTACTGCTCCAAACATCTGAAGTCTCACATTTAGTTGAAATATGATATCCAAACTTTTGGATATATTTGATCAGGTTTGGACATCCCAGAGAAGGACGAAGAAGCCCCTGATATTAAGAAGAAAAGACCAATATATGAGAAGAAAAAGAAGAAACCACAACAAAAACATGACGGTATGTGTATCATCAGGAGTTTCCACTCTATTTATTTTAGGCAGCGAGTTATGAGCCCTTAGTCATTATGCCGCCACAAAGTGGGAGGCATATAGAGTTGCACTCGTCCGTCTGTACGTCCGTCCGTACGTCCCCCAAATCTCAACTCCTCCAAAACTATAAGGCGGATTTTTTTCGAACTTGCACAGATGATCAAGCAGGATTTGTAGATGATCATAAAGAAAGGATTTTTTCCTGCGACCATTTTTACCAGAGTTATGGCCCTTTGTTAATTAAAAATTATGTTGCAGCAGTGGGGGCATCAGTGTCCAAGGACACATTCTAGTTTTTATTTGGGTCGTTGAAGATGGGTCATATGGGATTATTCGCCCGCCAAAGACAGGTTGTATTAGGGAAACACCCATGGAGGGCGGGCAGGTGTCTGAGCAGCATCAACAGCAATGTCCACTCAATAACTCAAATAGTTCTTGATAGATCTTCATGAAACTCAGGGAAAATGTTAATTGGCACAATATCTTGGCCAAGTTTAATAACAAGCCAAATCGCTTCAGCCACTTCAGAGTTGTGACCCTTTATTGGTACAAAAAAAGGCAAATGCTCCAATGGGCATGTTTTGTGGCACTTTGGCACTCTTGTTTACTATTACTTCTATATTTTTTGAAGGATTAACTTCAAAGTGTGTTCCTTATCACCAACATCTTATTTGTTAAGGTCCATAACTCTTAACATTCATATTTCTAGGATAATCTCCCATTTAAACTTAGAATAACTTGTTTATTTCCTGAGGGATTTACAACTGACTTCAAACATGTGATCCAAATGGTTCATCTCTTTTCTACAGAAATATTCTATTAAATATGTATACCTATTTAATTTCAAAGCTACATTTTGGGGGCATATTTAGCTTCTGTGAAAACTCTTGTTTTTCTTTTCTTTAATTACTGATCTTTTTTAAATTAGTATATAATATATTTCTCCCGTCTTATTCTTAAAAAATATGATTTAAGGACAGAATTGGGATTGTTTTCTTTATAATTGTTTTATTACAAAATTTGTTTACTTTCTCATTTATTATTATACCCCCACAAACGAAGTTTGAGGGGGTATATAGGAGTGAGCTTGTCGGTCGGTTGGTCGGTCGGTCGGTCTGTCGGTCGGTCGGTCGGATTCTTCGTTTCCAGATGATAACTCATGAAAGGCTTGACAGAATTAAATAATTTTTGGTACACAGGTATATCGTCATAAGATACAGGTCAAGTTCGATTTTGGGGCTGGTGGGATCAGTGTCAAGGTCACTGTTACTAAAAATAGAAAAATGGTTTCCGGATGATAACTCATGAAACACTTCACAGATTTAATCCTTGTTTGGTAAATAGATGTAACATCACAAGATACAGGTCAAGTTCGACTTTGGGGCTGGTGGGGTCAATGTCAAGGTCAGTATTACTAAAAATAGAAAAAGGGTTTCCAGATAATAACTCATGAAAAACTTCACAGATTAAATCCTTTTTTGGTACATATATGTAATATCAGAAGATACAGGTCGAGTTCGACTTTGGGGCCTGAGGGGTCAGTGTCAAGGTCACTGTAACTTAAAAAAGAAAAATTGTTTCTGGACTATAACTCATGAAATACTTCATAGATTTAATTATTTTTTGGGACACAGATGTAACATAACAAGATAAAGATTAGGTTTGACTTTGGGGCCTGTGGGTTCAAGGTCAAGGTCACTGTTATTTAAACTTCAAAACTTCGTTTCCACTCAGTAACTATAGCTTGGAATGAGATTCTTAAATGAAATTTGGTGTATTGATGGTTTTTGTGAAGATGACTTTTGGGATTCAAGGCCTGTGGGGTCAAGGTAACTGTTACTAAAAATAGAAAATAAACTGTATGCTCAATAACTTTGGTTCAGAATGAGATATTGTGATGAAAATTGCTATATAGGTAGTGTCTGTGAAGACGAAACTTGGTATTGAAATTGGGCCTGATGGGGTCAAGGTCACTGTTACTAAAAATAGAAAAAATGGTTTCTGGATGATTTCTCATAAACAATGTTTGGCACACAGTTCTTAGATAAAAGTTAGATAAAGGCCACTGTTACTAACATATTTAAACCATTTCTGCTCAATAAATTTAGAAGGAATGAGATATTGTGATGAAACTTGCTGAATATGTGGCTACTGTGAAGACCACACTTTGGATTGAAAGTGGGGCACATTATGCCATTGATTCGAAGCATTCCCAGTTCAATTATCAAGCATACATGTGGGGGTATTTAATCACTTTCAGTGATAATTCTAGTTTTACTTTTTTTCTTTTTTTGGGGGGATTATTCACTTCAACTAACCCCAATTGTTTCTATTCTTTTGTTTTGATTACAAATCCCCCAACCCCTTTGGATTAGCCAATTAAGTTATTTTACGAATTCAACATATTTTAAATATTGGGGATTCTTTAATTAGATAAGACGGCATAAGAAAACAGGGACAATTTTTATTTATTGATATGCAAAATGCAAATGGATTGTAATTAAAATCTGTTACAATTCAAAACTTTGCAAAAATGCCATGTTCAAATGAATGGTTTTATTTTTACATTTCCTCGGCTGTGAAGATAGTTCCACAGTGTTTTTGACTGTAACATTTGTTATTATGTATAGGTGCAGAAACAACTGATAAAACCCCATCGCCAGATGACACGCCAGCTCAGACCCCTGTCACAGAAGAGGCTCCTATAATAACAACAGAGAACAAGGAGCTAGAGGGAGAGAAAGAAGATGTACAGATTGAGGAAGAAGTTGAAGAAGAAGGAATAAAGGAGGAATGGGATGTGAGCAGTGAGGAAGAAGAAGAGGAGGAAATACGTAAGATATTTGTGTTTCTATCAAAGTTTTGAAATGCACAGTGGCCAAGATAAAACTTCATCTGGAGACTAGTCTGAAATCTCAAACATCTTATTAGTTTCATGATCTTGGGCCCTTGTCTTTCTTAAAGTAATCATTCTCCATTTAACACTTGGATCAGTGTCCTGGAGGAAAATATTGCTTTAATAACCTTTATTCCATGGATACGACTGAATTCACATATGCCTTCAGTGTAGATCCAGATAAATCAGCACATTTATTCACTGTGATAAGGATCTACGATGCTTTGCATTCAGATTTAACCATTAGGTGGAGCTTTTCATTAGGAATTAGGAATTTAAAAACAAAATTGAAACAGTGTAGATCCTGATCAGACTGCACAGATGTGCTGATATGAATCTACACTGGTCAGACCTGAGATAATTATTTGCTGTACCCATTGAGTAAGTATTTAATAAACTGTCAAGGCAGAAGAGAAGTTTGGATTTGCCTGCTGATACAGCTGTCTTGTGGCCTTCACATTGCTTTCACAAGCATGCTAAAACATTTCTGTGATACTTTCTGTTAACCCTACCCTCCAAAGACACACCTTTATTGCGTGGGCAAACAGTGTAGATCCAGATCAGCCGGCACATCCGTGCCGTCTGATCAGGATCTGCCCTGTTGCTTTTTGAATTATTAGGCTATTTCTGACAAATGCCACCAGTGCAGATCCTGGTCAGACTGCACGGATGTGCTGGCTGATCTGGATCTACACTAGTTGCACATGCATAAAAATGGGTATATAGTGAGGAAAGGGTTAATGTTGCATGTAAGGTTAGGTTTTTCTGAATTTATGTGTTGATGACGTTTAAATTGCTGGATCTACTTGTCCACACAAGTCATCTAAGCTGGTACCACACAGATTTATGAATTTACAGTATTGATAATGTACCAGCAGCTGAAATTTGCCATTTCATGAATGGCATGTCATAGCTATGGTGCCTGCTGATGTTTTATTGTTGGCCTCTGTAGACCAAGATCAACTTGTCTATGCCTGATCAGTGTAAAACAACCTACAAACAACTATGAATGAACTTGGAAAGTCAGGTCTCTGAAACACATACAATGTACTTAGCATAGTAATATTTTTAAAAAATCTGCTCGGCAGATTCACATGTTGTTTCATTATCTATCACTAAGAGCATAAAATATATGATGTGATCCTGAAGTAATTGATATTTTTGCTGTTGGATGACAAATCACATCGTTTATTTCTGTGTTTAGCAGAAACAAAAGTTGAAATCAAAGAAAAGAAGGAAGAAGTAGAAGAAGAAAGTGATGAAGAAGAGGATGATGATGATGATGACGACGATGATGATGATGATGAAGAAGATGATGATGAAGACGAAAGTGAAACAGAATCATCAGACAGCGATGATGAGAGGACACCGTATGAGAGAGCCGAGATCCGAATCAAGGTAGTGGGTGTTACCTTACCAAACTTCCAGATTTGCAAATATTCAATTAAAGTTGCTTACAAGACTTAAGTTTAATTAAAAAAAATAAAGAAATAAACATACTGTCATATAAAATAGAAAGTAATGTTTTACTCCATAGATACACCTTTATTGTATTGGCGAACTGTGTAGATCCAGCTGGTACAACAGTGCTCTCTGATCAGGATCTGCACTGTCACATTTTGATCTATTAGGTTATTTCTTAACAAAAAGTGAAAAGTGCAGAACCTGATCAGATGGCATGAATGTACCAGCTGATCTGGATCTACACTGGTTGCACATGCATTAAAATGTGTTTATATGAGTAAAAGGGTTAACTATGTCTGTACTGAAAGAAATGACAACTAAAGAATTACAGTGTATTTGTCAGTAATAATGTAGTTTATGTATTATTGTACAAATAATGGACAGTTATATATTTATGTACATGCTATGTTCTATCCATGATTCACTAGATTTGCACATGACATGACTTTCACAAATCTACTGGACATTAAATACAGTCAAACCCTCATATTAAGGCCATCAGAATAGGGAAAAAGTGGTCTTGAAAGTGAGGTGGTCTTCAATTTTTAAAACTGTTAAATGGAACATTGGAATAGTGGTCTTATTATCTAGGTGGTCTTTGGTGTGATCTCAATTAGGGGTTTCACTGTACTAATAATAAAAATATATGAAAAACTGGATTTTTGTCGAGTGTCATGTTAAGAATAAATTGTGTCTCTAGTTAGATAATGATTAATGTTACCACAGTTTTGCAGCTGTTCAATTTACTTTCGCAGAAACATCACGAGTTGTGTGAAGCTAAAAGATCAACAGATGTACTTCGAGCGCCAGTAGTCTGTGTATTGGGGCATGTCGATACAGGAAAAACAAAAATACTCGACAAGGTAAATCTCTGTCTGGTCCTAAAGTGTAGATAACGACTTTAATAAATATTATTTATACTTCTGAAAGTTCATAATTATTACTTATATATATATATTATTATATTAAAACTAAAATTTATTGTATCACAAAATTTAATTTCTTGAATATATTTAATGATTGTTTTTGAAATATCACAAAAGCATGTTAAACCACGGAAGCGTTCATATAAGGGGAACAGTCTGTCTCTACAATTGAACAGGAAAAATAACTAATAGACCAATTTAACAATGCCGAAACAAGTGACACAAAATTATGCAAACAATCCTGTGTGTATTTAAACCTAGAATATACCCAGATCATCATGTAAGTCGAAAATTAAAAATATGATAGACGTTATTTACCTTTCAGTAAATAAACTATGACAAAACACCCAAATAAACAATGAATGGAGAAACCCAGATACTGTTCCAGAATTACAGAGGATCAAGAATACACATTAACAAAAGATATTTGCTTGATTTCAGTTGAGGAGAACTAACGTACAGGATGGAGAAGCTGGTGGTATTACACAGCAGATCGGTGCGACCAACGTGCCACATCAAGCAATACTCGATAAGACCACTATGTGCAAAGAAGTAAGTTTCACTTATGCTCAGCTGGTTGTATAGTCAGCAACATTGCCTTCATAGTTACATGCCTTTACTTCATATTGCCGTCTGTTACCCTATATGGTGTAATCATACATTCAGAATAGCACCTGTAGTATGATTTAGCCAAGTGTTTCTCCATGTACCTATATTGTAAATCTGTTTGCACTGAGACGGGACAATAATACTAAAAAAGCCAGGAACCAAATACAAGATCTATAATCAGTTACCATTGAAAGTTAAATTTTTTTAGTGACACTTATATTAAATGCACCATAATTAATGGCTTTTTTGCAAAGGTTATGCAAATTATTTGAAATAAGTGCATGCCAGTTAAAACATGAACCTAAAATTAAATGTGTTATAGAAAAAGACAAGTGATAAACTTGGGTATAGCCAAGTGAAAATTAAATGTTAACTAGCCTTAGCTTCTAAGATGTATTATTGAAGTAATTATATACTTTTTTTGTCCATTCGTCTGTCGTCCATAACAAAATTTTTTCGTAGTAGTTTTCTAAGCAACTATATCATGCAGCAGTCGGATAGTTTGCAAATTGCTTCATCCTATAGTGCCATATGGTGTAAAGCGATTTTATGCTCCTTGCTCATCTACTTCCTGTTAACCCAATGTTTTTATATTTTGTTACTATATAGGTGTATCACATCAACACAGGGCATCTTTATTTTCTGTGGCAGTTTTCTAAGCAACTATAACACGCAGCAGCCTGATAGTTTGCAAATCGCTTTTTCCTATAGTCCCATATGGTGTAAAGCTATTTAATGCTCCTTGCTTGTATACTTCCTGTTTACCGAGTACTTAGATTTCTACACATACTTAGATTTTTACACACAATGACAAATGCAGCAGCCTGATATTTTGCATATTGGTTTATCCTGAAGTCCTATATGGTGTAAAGTGATTTTATGCTTCTGCTCGCCTACCTCCTCTTTACCCAATACTTAGTACACATAGTTGACATACATGCACAATTTCCGTCGCAGTTTTCTAAGCAACTATAACATGCAGCAGCCTGATATTTTATCTCTTTATATATTTATATTTTATATATAGGTAAATACTCGGAAGTCTTTGACACCCTTTATACATATAAAAATGCAAATTACATTTTGAAAGTCATACTTCTCAATGCGGGGGGTATCGCTAGTTCGATCATGAACATGAGATTTTTGATATTTGTTTCATCAAAAGCATTTCTTGTATAAACCTTTTTTTTAGTTAGAATTTTTAATACCTGTTTAAAGGCTGGATAAAAATTATGTTTGCTGTTGTTGTGTTTCAGTTCCAGAAGAATGGTTTGAAGTTACCAGGTCTGCTCATTATAGATACACCAGGCCATGAGTCTTTCAGGTAAATAAACAGTTTCGACAGATCCAAGAACTCCATATTAAGCTTGACCAATTTCTCCATTCTCATTAACGTCACAATGTGTTGTTATTATATTTTCGACAGTTATTCAGTTAGTTGTGTGGGTTTGGATCTAGGGGTTGTTATCTGACTTGGTCTGCAGACTGACCAGTTACAAGCTAGAGTTTCATGGCAAGTCTTCTATCATAATGTGTGATCCAAGGAGTGCTCGATATGTCCCAGAAGATTGCTGAAACAGTGATGTAAATCTGCAAGACAAACAAAACTGGAAAAATCTCCACTATACTGGGCTTACATTTAAGCCTGTGATGGTAGCCATGCAACATATCTTTACTAAAAAATAGTGTTTTTTTTCTTGTTCTCTCTTTAGAGCATCTGTGAGATTATCATTTTAATACATCAATATAGCTCTTACAAGTTACATATTTTAAGATCATGTTGCAAACTTTATAATAATTATAATAAATTTACATATAAACAATAAACACAAATCACTCCAGGCTTATTTCTTCTCTTTGTTGTTGTTTTCAGTAACTTGCGATCACGTGGATCGTCTCTCTGTGATATAGCTATCCTTGTCATTGATATAATGCATGGGTTGGAGCAACAGACGATAGAATCTATCAATCTTCTCAAAGACAGGAAAACTCCCTTTGTTGTGGCATTAAACAAGGTATGTCCAACACTGAAAGCACTTCAAAGCAGGCAGTAACCTGCATTTTTATACTTATTAACTGTATTCAAATACAAAACAAAAATATTTTGCTTAAAATGTTAAGCAGGTCAGTGTTGTCGATGACGACATAATGGTTTGACAACATGACTGGATTAGAAAAACGCATGCTTTTACAGTTAATCAGCAATGTCAAAGAAACTTTACAATATATATTTCAGAATTCTTTATTAAGGAGGGAATGGAGTTCTATAGAACTATAGAAGCAAGTGAATGTAACTTAAAAATGGGATATCCTTATGAACTTGTACTTAACTATTTAACTTAAAGGTTACATCGAAGGCAAATATTGCTCAAATGCTTTATAAAATGATGAGAATGTAATAAAGAGTACTTTTCCTTCTTGTTCATGTTTACAAACAAAAATATAAACTAAGTACTTTCTAGCAGTTTCTTATCATTTGCAGAGTTGTTCATGAAAGTGGACTCTTGTTTTCTTTGTTTCCATGTCTCTTTTCTTTATGTCTACACACTTTGCTTTTGAAGTTTCCCTCTTTAGTTTAAATTCATGGTCACTAATAATGTGGGTTACAGCTATGATGCTGATGAACTTGACAATAATGTTACTTTGAAATGAGTTTTGATGTTGTATGGTCATCCTGCAAACAATGGGGTATTTCAGATTGACAGATTATATCAATGGAAAAGTAATCCTAACAATGATGTACAGAACACCATCAAGAAACAGGCCCAGATGACTAAACAAGAATTTGATGAGAGATCTCGTGCAGTCATCACACAGCTTGCAGAACAGGTAATGTATTAGCTTATCTCAGATGAGTTAACAAAAATTTCACAAGAGATCTGTCATCACACGGGTTGCAGAACACTTATTATACCAGAGGATCAAACAGACGTGTTGTCAGTGAACACCATATACAGACATTATTCTCTAAATTACAATCAATAACCAGGTTGTAAGCTCACAAACCTCTACTTTTTTCAGTGACAAATAAGTTCAAGTCTCCTTTTTAGCTCGACTATTCGAAGAATACGGGAGCTATCCTACTCGCCCCGGTGTCGGCGTCGGCGTTGGCGTCGGCGTCCATTAAACAAAAAATGCACTTTGGTCCATAACTTGAAAACTACTTATGATATCAACTTGAAACTTGGAATATATATTCACCATCAAATTCTACATCATTAAGAACAACACCCATAACTCTGCTACAAATACTTTTCAAGTTATGCCCCTTTTTCACTTAAATTTTGCATTAATGAAAATATGCACTTTGGTCCATAACTTTAAAACTACTTGAGATATCAACTTGAAACTTGGAATATATATTCACCATCAAATTCTACATCATTACCAACAAGACCCATAACTCTGCTGTCAATATATTTCAAATTATGCCCCTTTTTACTTATATTTTGTGTTAAGCAAAATATGCATTTTGCCCATAACTTTAAAACTACTTGAGATATTGCCTTGAAACTTGAAATATATTTTCACCATCAAAATCTACATCATAACCAACAAGACCCATAACCCTGCTTCCAATATTTTTCAAATTATGCCCCTTTTTCACTTAAATTTTGTGTTAAGCAAAATATACACTTGGCCCTTAACTTTGTTATGAATGGAGGGATTTTAAAAAAACTTGGCACAAATGTTCACAATGACAAGGCGGTGTGTCGCGTACAATATCCATGCCTGTAGGTCCAAGGTCAAGGTCACTGTTAGTAAAAATAGAATTTTCTTGCAAAATCGTGTCCGCTCTGTAACTTTGTTATTTCTTATTGGATTTTTAAATAACTTGGTATAATTGTTCACCATATCAAGACGGTGTGTCATATACATGCCCAAGCCTGTAGGTCGAAGGTCAAGGTCACTGTTACTAAAAATAGAATTTTCTTGTCCGGGCTGTTACTTTGTTATGAATGGAGGGATTTCAAAATAACTTGCCACAAATGTTCACCATGACAAGGCGTAATGTCTGCACAATACCCATGCCTGTAGATCCAAGGTCAAGGTCACTGTTACTAAAAATAGAATTTTCTTGTCCAGGCTGTAACTTTGTTATGAATGGAGGGATTTCAAAATAACTTGACACAAAGGTTCACCATGACAGGGCAGTGTGTCGCGTACCATGCCCATACCTGTAGGTCAAAGGTCAAGGTCACTGTTACTAAAAATAGAATTCTCTTGTCCATGCTGTTACTTTGTTATGAATGGGGGATTTCAAAATAACTTTGCACAAATGTTCACTATGACAAGGCAGTGTGTCCGCACAATACCCAAGCCTGAAGGTTCAAGGTCAAGGTCACTGTTACTAAAAATAGAATTCTCTTGTCCGGGCTGTAACTTCATTATAAATGGAGGGATTTCAAAATAACTTGAAACAAATGTTCACCATGACAGGGTGGTGTATCACGTACCATGCCCATGCCTGTAGGTCAAGGTCACTGTTACTAAAAATAGAATTCTCTTGTCCGGGCTGTAACTTTGTTAGGATTAGAGTGATTTCAAAATAACTTGACACAAATGTTCATCATGACAAGGTGGTGTGTCCCATAACATGCCCATGCCTGTAGGTCCAAGGTCAAGGTCACTGTTACTCAAATAGAATTTTCTTGTCAGGGTTGTAACTACGTTAGGAATAGAGTAATTTCAAAATAACTTGGCAGAAATGTTCACCATGACAAAGTAGTGAGTTGTGTACCATGTCCATGCCTGTAGGTCCAAGGTCAAGGTCACTGTTACTAAAAATAGAAATTTCTTGTCCGGGCTATAACTTTGTTTTGAATGGAGGGTTTTCAAAATATCTTGGCGCAAATGTTCACCATGACAAGGCGGTGTGTTGCGTACATTACCCATGCCTGTAAGTGCAAGGTCAAGGTCACAGTTACTAAAACTTGAATTTACTTGTTCGGGCTATAACTTCTTTATGAATGAAGGGATTTCAAAATAACTTGGCACAATTGTTCACTATGACATTGCATTGCATTACCACCAAATTCTTCACAGACATTAATGAGAAGACAATAGTGCCACAAATACAAATAATTTACTTGATCTTCAAGTTTATGCATATTTTTATAATTACTCGAACATCACTGTCGTTGAAATTCTATTATTCCCATCATTGCACTTGAGTGTCTGAAAACGACATTTTGAACAGTTTCTGCATGGATCGTTGTTTATTTTAGAGTTTGAATGCAGCTTTGTTCTACGAGAACAAGAACCCTAAGGAGTATATATCTCTGGTGCCAACGTCGGCACACTCTGGAGACGGTATGGGCAATCTGCTGGCTCTGATCTGTGAGTTGACTCAGACCTGGCTGGCCAAGAAGGTCTCATACAGTGAGGAACTGCATGCCACAGTCATGGAGGTATGTCTAAAGTGTTTAAATTTTATATGGTTGCTATGATCTAGAGGCATAAGGTAAGATTTACCAGGTAAACATCATGGGCTGTTTGATTCCTGGGCAGAGCATGACCTGTTTGGTCTCTGCAAAGATAATCAATTGTTTGATTGCCAGGAAGATCGCAAGTTGTTTGATCAGTGGGCAGAGGTTGAGTTGTTTGATCTCTGGAAAAAATTTGTCAACTTTTTATTCTGTAATGCAATGTGTTATTGTCTGGTTAGTGGCCAAAGTGTCGTGTATTTGATATAACAGATGAGTGTTAGTTGTTTGATGTCAGGAAAGAAGTCAGTTGTTTAACTCTTTTCTCTGTATATGCATACACTTAACCAATGTTCTAGCTAAACCAACATAAAATTTCAATTTCTCTGCATGGAATTGGAGTACACTGTTCAAATTTGAAACACATTAAGAACCATCATTTTTACATTGTTTTATGTAATAATCCCCCCTGTGCATTTATAGCCAGCGACATTTTATCGAGGTGAGTCTAAAACCAAAAGTCAGAAAATCGACCTCAGCGTTTGTTAGAAGGATATACTGAAACCAACTAAAACTGCTGTATATATGGAGAAAAGGTTTAATTGCTGGGCTGGGCATCAGTTGTTTGATCCCCGGGCCAAGTGTCATTTCTTTGTTCCGTTGCAGAGCATCAGTTGTTTGTTCTGTGAGAAGAGTGACAGTTGTGTGATCCCTCATGGGCAGAGTGTCATTTCTTTGAACACTGGGGAGGGTCAGTTGTTTGATCCCTGGGCAAAGCAGTATTGTTTGATCCCATGTCGAAGTGTGTTTTGTATAATATCTGGACAATGTCCTGTTTTTATCACTGGACAGAGGGTCATTTGTATGATCCTATGGCATAGCGTCAATTGTACACTTTTTTCATGACAAAATGTTGTTTGATCACAGGTCAACACATTAGTTTGTTGGATTCAAGTTCTGAGCATCAATTTATTTCTATTTACTGTTGGCATTGTGTGGTTTGTGCACGCTGAAATTAGAAAAATCTATTTCTAGGGATGATTTATCTGTTCCTTTTGCAGTGCTGTGTTTTTATACGCCCATTTGAAAAACGGGACATATTATGGGAACACCTGCGGCGGGCGGGCGGCGTCCAGAGGGTTTCCGCTCTCTAAGTCAAAGAGTTTTCATCCGATCTTTATCAAACTTGGTGAATAAGTTGGTGGGCATAATATCTCGACCAAGTTCTATTACCAGCCAAATCCCCGCAGGCACTCCTGAATTATGGCCCTTGAATTGTCCAAAATTACTGTTTCCGCTCTCTAAGTCAAAGAGTTTTCATCCGGTCTTTATCAAACTTGGTGAATATGTTGGTGGGCATAATATCTCGACCAAGTTCTATAACCAGCCAAATCCCCCTAGGCACTCCTGAATTATGGCCCTTGAATTGTCCAAAATTTGGGTTTCCGCTCTCTAAGTCAAAGAGTTTTTGTCCTGTCTTTATCAAACTTGGTGAATATGTTGGTGGGCACAATATCTGGACCAAGTTCTATAACCAGCCAAATCCCCGCAGGCACTCCTGAATTATGGCCCTTGAATTGTCCAAAATAAGGGTTTACGCTCTCTAAGTCAAAGAGTTTTCATTCGGTCTTTATCAAACTTTGTAAATATGTTTATGGGCATAATATCTCGACCAAGTTCTATAACCTGCCAAATCCCCCCAGGCACTCCTGAACTATGGCCCTTGAATTGTCCAAAAACTGAATTAGCGGTATCTGCTCTCCAAGTCGAAAAATTTTCATCGGAACGTTACGCAACTTTGATGATCAGCATTTTGACGGGCGTATTTTGTGTCAGTTTGGCACTCTTGTTGTACTGGGCAACATTTTCAGGCAAGAATATTTAGGCAGTGATGACACATTTTCTTCACCAAATCTTATCACAGTAATGAACTTGGAATATACCTTCAGTCAAAACTGAAAACAGTAAAATAACAATGATTCATAAATCCAGGGTGATATACAACCATTAAAATCTTGAATACTTGTAACTATTAGTTCTCTTTCTTTTTTGTCACCCCCCCCCCCCCCCCCCCCCCCAATCCAAACACTCCAGTGCTCAAACAGGTGTTCAGATCCTTGCTGCTTCTTTCATTCTTTTATGTTATTTATTTTACCTGAATCAGACAAATGCCTTCAATAGTTGTTGTTTTCATTACTGTTATGTCTGTTGTATCCAATGTCCTCAAAGATGTTACCCCTCCACTCAGCCCCCCCTCCCCACCCCCCTCACACACACATACTCCAAATGTATTAAGAAAAGCAAAACATACGTATTCATTTTCTTTATTTACACTGTTGTTACATTTTATTAAAGCAAAAGATTATACAAAATAAAAAAAATTTACTGCAAAAAAAATCATTCTTAACAAAAAATACTGATAAATTATTCAAATGCTTTCTGACACGATACAGGTAAGTGAATGGTTCATTAATAAAAAACAGGAAATCATTAAGACATGCAGAAAAAAAAATTTAATATCATGATTTTATTCAACAGTAGATATTGCTTCTAGTGCAATATGTCTGAAGGATTTCCTATAGCACAATGTTCACTGCTGTTCACTACCTCATGGGATAAATGGTTTGATATTTTAATGATTTAGTTATTATTCAAGTATGGTAAAGTAAGGCTCTCAAGTGGTCATACTTTTTCCTACTTTTTCCTAGTTTTTCGTACTTTTTAGTCTTGTTCCCACTTGTTCCTACTATTTTACAAAAACCTCCTACTATTCCTACTTCTTTTTGCTTAATTATAAGTTGTCGAGAGTAACTGAAGTGTTCAACTGAACACCTTTTGATGGGAAGTAACTTGACTGCAAATCTTTTTTAAAGTCGTGTGAGATTTCTCTCCCTTCAATTGCAGGCTGTACTCCTATATGTTGAGCAAAAGCTGACTTAAACAGAACTAGGCTATAAAGAAGATAGATGTTATTTATTTACATTGAGTTATAATGCCTATAATGTGAGTTTTCTTTTAACTGAAACATCTTTTGCAAAACAATTTAAAAGCAATAGAACGAATTTAATAAATACATATCATCAACAAATGATACCTTAAAGTTAAAAAAACTTTACATAAAAAACAAACATTCCTGTATGGCAGATTGATCTAGTAGTGCTAGATTGCAAGCTTGCACTGGAGCTTTGCAGCAAACAGCCGTTGATGAAACAACATTGTATAAGATATTTAACTACATTACATGTATATCAATACCACACCATCAGAAGTATTGATAATGTAGAACATTCATGTGTGACAAAAGCTTTCTACTGCATCAAATATACAAAACCAATACATTGGAATATACATATCTTTATTTTTCCTCACAAAAATAATAGTAATAGTGTGTATGGAATTATTGTATATTTGCGTACAGGCACAAAAGGTGCAAACATGACCGAAGCTTGTTGATTTTTAATGTCCAGTCTTTTCCTCTAAAGTAAAAATATTGTAACAGTACAGCTCCATAAACATAGTTGCTGTCTCCTGGCAATCAGTGTTAGCCCTTTCCTCCATTGATACACCTTTATTGCATGGGCGAACAGTGTAGATCCAGATCAACTGGCACATCCATGTCATCTGATCAGGATTTGCACTGTTCGCATTATGATTTTGTAGGTTATTTCTGACCAAAATGCGACCAGTGCAGACCCTGATCAGATGGCTAGATGTGGCGGCTGATCTGGATCTACACTGGTTGCACATGTGTGAAAAGGCATGTATATGGTGTAAAGGGTTAACCAAGATCACCATGCAGGTCCATAAATTTTAACCATTTGCTATTCAGTCATTTAATTCCTTTTAACTGAAAATGTTTAACCCTTTGCTCCAGATACACACGTTTTATCTCATGTCCAAAGAGTGTAAATCCAGATCAGGTGGCACATGCCATCATCAAACTTCATCAAACTTTCAAATGATATTGTTGATGACAACATGGTCGTGATGATGCCATATACTTTAGGCCAAGGTCACATTTGACAAAAGGGATAAAGTAAAAATCTCTCTGCTTCTTATACAAAATTGACAAATCTGATATATCAGTGGCAAAAAAAAAAATCTAACATTCAATGTTACACTGTAAACAATTGAGGAAATTTATCTTTCTTTATTGCAATTGAGTTAAGCTATTAAAATAATATTTCTGATATAAAAGTGATTATCTACATGATAATCATTATTAAGTAGGAAATTAAAATAATAGAGTTAAATCTTTCAATTATAAAATGCCTTATGGCCATTTTGAAAATTATGGAACTGAAATTTACATACAAAAAGTAAATTATACAGCATTACTGTAATATCTAATTATATGTGTGTAGGGATTGTGGTGACAAATCTCTTCTTTCAAGCTACTTATTGGCTCAAAATAAAAGATAAGTATTTGCAAGCCTTTAGCTTTCAAGGAGTCAATAATTACAGTAAAACTCCCTTTAAATGCCCCTCCCATAATAAATGCTCCCCCATGTTATTTTTAAGGACAAAAATCAGTTATTCCATATTTATTTTCCAAATTCCTTCAGAATCCAATATTAGAATAAAAAATTCTACTCCCCTTTAGAAAATGTTAAGCCCCAGATGAATTTAAAAGGAATTTTACACTATTACTTGTTTATCCCCCTCTGCATATAAAAATAAATATTTTCCATGATATTCTTGTAGGTTTTTCATTGGTTTTGATTTTGAATGCACTTAACCATCCCGAACCTGTACAATAATTACTGATGACAAGATTTCATGAGCTGTCTCACAATAAATCCAACAATCATTGGTCCAGTCCTTCTGGTGGCAAATCAGCCCTCTGAAGTGATTAAAGAAACATTTTCTCCATAACTTTCTACTTCAGACATATGACTTTAATGGCATCGGTGAACAGTGTAGATTCAGATCACCTGGCACATCCTTGCTGTCTGATCAGCAGCATTCTGAGCAATTTGCATTTTGAAAAATGTGCCGGTAGATCTTGATCTACACTCTTTGAATGTGCGATAAAACTCATATGTATTGAGTTAAGGATCAAATATCATTCATCTCTGAAAGAAGCTTTCTGATGTCACTTTGTTGATTGATGGCACTGGCATGAAGGACCTGGTCTGAAGGTTATAAAACTGAGATTGGAAACCAGTCTCAAATCTCAAGCATCTGATTGGCTGAAATGGTGACCAGTCGCCATTTCAGCCAATCAGATGCTTGAGATTTGAGACTGGTTTCCATGCTCAGTTTTATAACCTTTGGCCTTGACTTTGTACAATTATTGTAGTTTTCAGTCATATAATAAGCAACTAGTAGATTTCCTAACTAGCAGCGAAGTTTAGCAGAACCACTCTTTCTCTGTTACTCTCTTCATTTCTCTTAGAAGAAAACTCTATCTTCATAATTTCTTCTTTATAAATTCATTTTGAATGCCTATTTGAACAAGAAAAAGTAAAGCAGCAAAATGCTGTTTTACAGACGTTTCATCCGTAATATGGTTTATTTTAGGTGAACTTCTTTAACCTCCCCAGATTTTTTGGTATTCTTGATTAGCTATGATGGCTAAAGAAAACCAACATTTCGAAATCACAAAACGACGAAATTTGTTTTTATTGTTCATCAACAATGCTAATTGGCGTGATCACAATTACCGTCATTGTTCATATATAAGCCGCACTCATGTATAAGCCGCACCGCCGCCCAAACCCTATGGAACAGATGAAAATGGCTTAACACAATGTATAAGGAGCCAAACTTGTGTATTAGCCGCACCACTAACTTTACCACCAAATTCTGGAAAAAAAAGTGCGGCTTATATTCAAACAATGACGGTATCAATCAAGAAAACAGATAGTGACATAAAAAGAAATTATTTTGGTGTCATTTACTATAACATAATATTATGTAATAACTGTCTTCTGAAAAGTTTGTTGATTTCCATAAGCAATTTCAGACTGCTAAGTTAAGTAACCAGATAATTTGTTTCAGTCACTTTGAGGTTATGGCCCTTTATTTGCCAAAACCTGACCGAATTAGCTATTACTGCCCTCTGATCGATGTATTTTGTGGCAGTTTAGCACCTAATTCTTTATAACATGATATATATTCTGGACAATTACATGCACAACAATGGCTTGAATTTAATTATTGCCATGGAGAACCGTTTATGTAAGCATTTTTTGGTTCTTCAATCCAAAACTTGACATTTATTTATTGCCCACTCTTCTTTATAAATTATGTGCATTTTATTAATAAATACACCTTTTTTTGCATTATGCAAGTTTTTTTTTGGAAAGATGATAGTGTCACTAGTTTTACGACAGTTACAAACATTGTGCTTACTGTATGGGTGGCAGGTTATTTCAGTGTTGAAATATTCATTCATTTCTGCTAAAATTTGTTCTCCATGCTTCCATGAAATGTTTCAACAGTTTTTTGTGAACTCAGGTTTTTTACTTTAAAAAAATTTATAATTTGTGCCATATAAAAAAATCCCCGCACTTCCATTTCAATTAAGGATATCATCTTGGTACCATGCTAAACTGACTTAAAATTAATGGAGTCAATCAACTTGTGAAAAGCAGAAATGCGGAACATGTTTTTCAAAAAATATGTTTTTGGATACAATTTCTGATTTCATATCACTTAGTTCTCAGGGCTCTCAATAGCAACCTAAGCTATTTTTTTAAACTTAATATATTTTAAAGATTTTAGATTCACTTGATAGGGCTTGAAAAAAGATTCACAGAACAGTTTAAATTTTGAAAATATATGGAGTATAACCAAAGTTATGGCATTTTGAAGTCATGGATTTTTGGCACTTTTTAGACGCGATTTTGGCAGTTTTCGGTCTTTTATTCCAAAAAATCATGGCACCGAAATTTTAAGCACTTTCAGACTTTTCGCTGTAACTTTTTTAAAAATTAAGTTATTTTCTTGAAATTTTCCAGTCTTATCTAAAATTTTCTGCTGAATTCATTTCTGATATTAGTTTTGCTGTATCATGACAGCTCAGTTAAGTATTAAACATACAATGTCAACAAGAGCACAATTTTTTTTTACAAAATTTTAATTTTCGATCATCAATAACCCATGTTTTCCCATGACAGTATAAATATAGTTCTATTATAACAATCAACAAATAAACATTTCATGTAACAATTAATTTAACAATTCAGAATAGATTTATATTAATAATAAATAACTAAAACTTCTGTAACTTTCCAGAGAAAATGAACAATATGTTCCAAGTCGTATGTTTTTCACGGTTTACTTTGAACATTTATTTCTGCTTGCATCTGGGGAGTGGAAATGTTCTGTTGGAGTTAAACACTGAATTGCTTTATGGAACAGGGCATGGTGGAAATCCTCAATAGTTTTAAATGTCTCATTTTTCTTTTTCTTTACAAACTTCTTCTGCAGCTCCACTGTGCATGAAATCTTTTTTTAATAATGTTGGGCACTTCAGTTCTGTTAGAATAGATAAGTCTCACGACAGCCAACCCAGTCTGCAACTTTTGTGTTTGCTAGATCATTATTTCTAGCAAACTGGGCTAACTCTATAACCACACCATTATTTATGTTTTCAGTTTGAGGAAGCACATTTGAAAATATATGTCCATTCTCCAGCAAAATATCTTGGCAAAATCAACCAGGCTGTTTGTTCTTTTCCATTAACATGTCCCTGTAATGCATCTGGAAAACAAAAAATATCAAACTATGATTAAGGGCGTTGATAAAAATAAAAAAATAATGCAAAAGAGTTGAAATTTACGAACAATTAGCGTTTGCAACTAAAGACAATCATTAAAAGTTCATAAAAATGAGTTTAAGCGCTGTAAACGGCATGACGAAATGCGGTACTAAAAATCGGGCAGTTCCGAATCGCCCATTATTTGTACCAAGTGCCGAGAGAGTTTCTAATTCATAAATCATAAATTTGATATAAATATTGCAATTTTTAAAGAGAATTACAAATTAAAGTTCTCATGTATCAAACGGGACTTGTATTACGTTAAGACCGATTTGAAAATGACTGCGATTCGAAATTGCCCATCTATCGTCGTATGCAATTTGCAGGCCGTATACGGCGTATACAAAATTGTAAAATACGAGTGCCGGGAACATTAAATTTAAATAATTTGATAAAATTATTGTCAAAATTATTGTCAAGTCTTTAAATAAGTGTCAAATAATGATGTTTTATCGATTATTTCATGAACAATCGTGGAAATTTCGGCAATTTATATTTATGCAAATTATCCAAAATGGCCGCCGCGGTATACGCGTGCGGCGATTCGAAAAAAAACAACGTTGATGTCTTATTTCAAAACAGCGTGCGCAAGCCATTTCACGTCGGAAAATATTGATTTTGGTATCATTTAAAAGCTAATTATTTGCATTTTATACAAATAGTTGTCTTTATAATATTGACCTAAGGACTTTTCTACAAAACGGCCGAGACTTTGGACCTCCGTATCTTCTCCATTTTTTGTCGTAGAAATTAAAGACAAGCACCGTGATGAAGCCCAAGCTTTCATCTGATTGGCCAGAAAATTTCATAAATATTCATAAAATAGCGTCTAACGCATGTATATTTGAATGAGGGCACCAATTAAAACACGCGGCCGAAATTCAGATCGTTATCGGGAAGCGTGATAAGTCAAAAAATTCACTTACCTTTGTGTTTTAACAAATTACTTGTTCAAATTGTTTAAATCAATCTGAAAGTATTATACACCAATAAAAAGAGAATTTAAAGACCTTTCTAAAAATGTTAATCTTAATACATTCAGACAATTAAAACTTTGAAAAATAATAGTTTAAATACACACACCCCCTAAATTTTGTGGAAGTGCTACATAAATTATTGGATTTTGTGGGGTTGCTACTCTCAATAGACTTGCAAAGCAGGGAGAAGTTTTGTTATAATCTTACTGAATTATGGAGAAGTGTGTAGTCAACAGCATTCTTTCCCTATAATAGACTAAACAAAATGACTTCTCCAGTAGCTCAAAGAAGGGTGAAGTCTGGCCACTTTGGGAGACCACTTCTCCCAGGTCTCCCTCTAGTTAGAGCCCTGATTCTATAGCAATTGTTAACTCTCTCTGTACAGTTTTTTTTTTCATGAGTGAACAATGATCCATATTAGCAGGCACGGATGTACATCTTTGCCATCTGACCAGGATCTACACTGTTTGCTTCTTAACTTTATATAAGAATCAAAATGCAATCAGTGTAGATCCTGCTGATTTGAATCTACATTATTCACCTATGCAATAAAACCTGTAAAATGAGTAAAGAGTCAAATTAGGAACTTTAACAGCATATTGTAGAAGTTATAAATGTGGGAACCATGGTTAACCTATTACACCATTGAAAAAGATTATGTCCTTTGTGCAACCAGTCTTTGTTTCTTGGTCAAAAATAATGTAAGAGATGTAAAAGTGATCTGTGTTGATCCTGATCAGACTGCTTTGATTTGTGTGCAGATGTAAATCTGCACTGGCTGCACATGGGGTATTAGATGTACTAAATGCTAAGATGTAACTGATTGTGTGTAACCCTTTACCCCCTGGGTGAACTGTGTCATTCCCGATCAGCCTGCACATCTGTGCTGTCCGATAAGGATCCACACTGTTGGTTATTTCTAACCAAGAAGTGAACAGTGTCGATCCAGATTAGTTGGCAAAGATAAGAACAGATAAACATATATAAATGGAGAAATGGATTTAATGTTTTAGGCAATACTTAATTGTTAACTGTTTATGTTGAAATTATTTTTGATAAGCTTTGAGTTGATTGTTTGTTCAAATTTTGAAACACATTTGACTTCAATTTTTTTGTTAGGGGACAAATTTTTCAGCTTGGTATTTTATGTAAAAAAACAACAACCAAATTTGAAAGTAGATTTTGAACAGTGAGTTATCTTTTACAGTTTTTTAAGATCATTTTAGGCAAGCTTTAATCATTCATGAATTTATTACTTTAATGTAACATGAAAAAAATAAATTGTTAAAAAAAATCATAAATTATTCTTAAGTTATGTTACCATATATTTTAACATATATTTTAACAATAGGGCAACAAACTGGATGCTGCTAAAAGCAAGCATTAAATGTAAAAAAATAAATAGTGAAGATTTATTGAAATGACACTTAATTAAGGACATGAGCATTACACTAAAATTTATGTTTCTGTGAAATTACAATCTTAATTCTTCCCATGTTTTCTGTATCAAAAAGTAGGAAGGGCACAATTTTAAAGTTCATGAAATGGTTTTTAGTTTGGCTTTTAAGCTGATTGTACAGAAGTTTATGGGAAGGACAAGGTCATAGCATTATGACAGAAGAAGAAAGGTTGCCGCTGATTTATTTTTCACATGTTGTCATTTAATAATCCACTTGTATTGAAATAAAACTGTGAAAATGAACTTGTTTCCTGTGCAGGTTTTCTGAATACATAAAGAAATCTTTGATTTGACCAAACACATGTTGCTATAAATTTACTGATAAAATTGTATAAGGTTATTTTAGAGGATTTGGGAGGGAATGCTCATTTGATATTTTGTAATTTTAAAAATTGTAAGGTTTAAGGCTTGATTAAAATGATTTCAAATTGTTATTATTCACAGTTTTATAAATTTTGCAATTTTTTGTCAAATGTCTCTCAGTGTTTAGCTTTGGAAGAGCATTGTTTCTGGTAGACCTCTTCAGTCAGCTAATCAGGTTAAGCTGGTCATGTTTCTGGTAGACCTCTTCAGTCAGGTGATCAGGTTAAGCTGGTCATGTTTCTGGTAGACCTCTTCAGTCATGTGATCAGGTTGAGCTGGTCATGTTTCTGGTAGACCTCTTCAGTCATGTGATCAGGTTGAGCTGGTCATGTTTCTGGTAGACCTCTTCAGTCATGTGATCAGGTTGAGCTGGTCATGTTTCTGGTAGACCTCTTCAGTCAGGTGATCAGGTTGAGCTGGTCATGTTTCTGGTAGACCTCTTCAGTCACGTGATCAGGTTGAGCTGGTCATGTTTCTGGTAGACCTCTTCAGTCACGTGATCAGGTTGAGCTGGTCATGTTTCTGGTAGACCTCTTCAGTCAGGTGATCAGGTTGAGCTGGTCATGTTTCTGGTAGACCTCTTCAGTCAGGTGATCAGGTTGAGCTGGTCATGTTTCTGGTAGACCTCTTCAGTCACGTGATCAGGTTGAGCTGGTCATGTTTCTGGTAGACCTCTTCAGTCACGTGATCAGGTTGAGCTGGTCATGTTTCTGGTAGACCTCTTCAGTCAGGTGATCAGGTTGAGCTGGTCATGTTTCTGGTAGACCTCTTCAGTCAGGTGATCAGGTTGAGCTGGTCATGTTTCTGGTAGACCTCTTCAGTCAGGTGATCAGGTTGAGCTGGTCATGTTTCTGGTAGACCTCTTCAGTCAGGTGATCAGGTTAAGCTGGTCATGTTTCTGGTAGACCTCTTCAGTCAGGTGATCAGGTTCAGCTGATCATGTTTCTGGTAGAGCTCTTCGGTCAGGTGATCAGGTTGAGCTGGTCATGTTTCTGGTAGACCTCTTCAGTCAGGTGATCAGGTTGAGCTGGTCATGTTTCTGGTAGACCTCTTCAGTCAGGTGATCAGGTTGAGCTGGTCATGTTTCTGGTAGACCTCTTCAGTCAGGTGATCAGGTTGAGCTGGTCATGTTTCTGGTAGACCTCTTCGGTCAGGTGATCAGGTTAAGCTGGTCATGTTTCTGGTAGACCTCTTCGGTCAGGTGATCAGGTTAAGCTGGTCATGTTTCTGGTAGACCTCTTCAGTCAGGTGATCAGGTTAAGCTGGTCATGTTTAGCCAGGTGATCAGGTTGAGCTGGTCATGTTTCTGTAGACCTCTTCAATCAGATGATCAGGTTGAACTGGTCATGTTTCTGGTAGACCTGTTCAGCCAGGTGATCAGGTTGAGCTGGTCATGTTTCTGGTAGACCTCTTCAGTCAGGTGATCAGGTTGAGCTGGTCATGTTTCTGGTAGACCTCTTCAGTCAGGTGATCAGGTTGAGCTGGTCACGTTTCTGGTAGACCTCTTCAGTCACGTGATCAGGTTGAGCTGGTCAGTCGTATTATGCTGGATTTTTTTAGTATATTAAGTGTCATTAAATATTAATCCTTCACTTTTATGTATGTTTTATTGCATGTGTGACTAGTGTAGATCCAGATCAGCTGGCACATCTTAACCCTCTGATATGTATCTACACTAGTTGCTTCTTTTTCAGAAATAAGCCTGTTAATCTAAAAGCAAACAGTGTAGATCCTGATCAGATGATACAGAAGTGGGGAAGGTCCACAAACTGAAATCCCCAAAACAATGTCATATCATAATGTTCAAATTGCCTTTTCTGAGGTAAAAACCCACAGCATTTAGTGAACGTGTGTACAAAAATGAGTGATTTGATGCTGTAGATGAAGCTTCTGAGTGTTTGGGTTTGTTTGTTGTTTTTTTTTGTGTGAGGAAAATACCAAAATGGATTGTAGTTTTGTTGAAATTTATGTGAACCATGCATGTAACTTTTTCTGTTAACATAATGCATTGAGTATGTAAAACTTGTAGTTTGCTGTGCTTTTCATTAAAATAAATGTCAAAATTGAAAACAAAAGCTTTAATTAAAAACACATTATTGCATTTAATAGAACTCAAGATTTTGTGAATTTATATTGTTAGTAAAAGCCGACTGCCCTGGGACAACTTCAGGTGCTAATGGTTCTAAATTTGACAACTTGTATTTGTTCCCATTCAGATATTTTTAAATGATGACCCTTCTCTTGACTGTCACTTTTACTTTAATTTGCTCAATAAAACAACAATAGACATCCTGTGAATTGAGAATTGTATCAATTTTATAGACTGAAAAAGGATGAGGTCTAACATATGGCAGAATAATTTATCTTGACAGTATTGTTGTCATCTCCACCATAAAATTAGAGTCCGTGTAGATATTCATGTTATGATAAGATCACTGATAGGAATAAGTTGTCTTTTTTAATCAGGGTATGTTATGCACAAAACATAACAGGAAATAAAATGTGTTTTTTTTTTAACCCTTAAGTCCAGAGATACACCTTTATTGCTTGGGCAAAGAGTGTAGATCAAGATAAGTCTGCTCATTCATGTCATGTCTGATCTGGATCTACACCAAAGTTTGCTGTTAGATTCATTAGGTTCTTTCTGACAAAGATGTGACCAGTGCAGATCCAGATCAGATAGCAAGGATGTGCATTCTGATCTGGATATATACTGGTTGCATATGCATAAAAACACATATATATGGAGTGCAGGGTTGAATGGAAAGCTTTTTATTTTCTTGCGTCTTTGTTAGATTGGCACAACACAAAATTTAGACTTGTTTCAATTTGTATAAAAGATGATACATACAATAAATTTTGAAGTGTATGGTTGCAGAAAACACCAGACAAAAGTTTCGGGTTGACTCACACTTCCACCAGCCACAGCCTGCCAGTGCAAAGCTCTACATTGCACCCTCAGCTTATTTTATTAAGTTACTCTTCTTTTATAACCTGTTGTCAAATATTGGTACACTTCTCATCCAAAATCATTTGTCACGGTGTTTACTATAAAACAATGGATTGAAGTAAGGAAACAACTGTCAAGTATTTTTGTTTGAGGATATGACAATTCCTTGCACATAGATTGTGTTCTGTTAGAAAAAATAATGAAATCCAGCCAACAGATTCTTTAAACTGATGGCTTTTACATTTTGCAAAACAAAATAAGTTGACAAATTAACATATCTTATTACAAATTGATATATTCACATCATATCACAAAATACATGTTTGTAAACTGACATAGAATACTACCAGTGGATCTACACTGGTCGCTTCTTGGTCAGAAATAACCTAATGAATATAAAAATTCACAGTGTACATCTTGACCAAATTGCACAAATGTACCAGCTGATCCGGATCTACACTGTTTGCCCTTGGGATAACAGCCATATTCCATGGAGTAAAGGGTTGAGACTGTGAGAGTTTGTTGAACATTTCAGGTGAAGGCAATCCATGGTCTTGGAACAACTATAGATGTGATACTGGTCAATGGGAAGCTGTGTGAGGGAGATCATATTGTGATAGCGGGTACCGAGGGCCCCATCGTCACACAGATTAGGGGCCTTCTCATGCCTCAACCTATGAAGGAACTAAGAGTTAAGGTAATTATATTACATGGCCCAAGAACATAATACTATAACTGGAGATCAGTCTTCAATCTCAAACATCTGATTAGCTGAAATGGAGACTAGTCCAACCCCAGTTTTATGATCTTTTGCACAGGGCATTAAAGAGCATGACAATAAGCACATCCAAATGGGAGCCTACTGATATACAGAGTTATACAGTTATCTCAATATTCTGTCTAAACTTACCTCCCTTGGCAATATACAACCATTACTGGGAAGTTATGGTCTGAGATGGACGCAGTAGTCATCCTTGGTCCATTTGAATATCTTTTTATAGTGTCTGGTCTGTCAGAGATCAATTGGTTTATAATCATTGAAAGGGATACATAGTTTTTATATTGCAGGGTATACTATTTTTCTTCTAACCATTTTCTAACTATCAAATTCTACATCATTACCAATAACACCCATAACTCTGCTACAAATATTTTTCAAGTTATGCCCCTTTTTCACTTAAATTTTGCGTTAAGGAAAATATGCATTTTGCCCATAACTTTAAAACTACTTGAGATATTGCCTTGAAACTTGAAATATATTTTCACCATCAAATTCTACATCATAACCAACAAGACCCATAACTCTGCTTCCAATATTTTTCAAATTATGCCCCTTTTTCACTTACATTTTGTGTTAAGCAAAATATACACTTGGCCCTTAACTTCGTTATGAATGGAGGGATTTCAAAATAACTTGGCACAAATGTTCACCATGACAAGGCAGTGTGTCGCGTACAATACCCATGCCTGTAGGTCCAAGGTCAAGGTCACTGTTACTAAAAATAGAATTTTCTTGCAAAATCGTGTACGCTCTGTAACTTTGTTATTTCTTATTGGATTTTTAAACAACTTGGTATAATTGTTCACCATATCAAGACGGTATGTCATGTACATGCCCAAGCCTGTAGGTCGAAGGTCAAGGTCACTGTTACTAAAAATAGAATTTTCTTATCCGGGCTGTTACTTTGTTATGAATGGAGGGATTTCAAAATAACTTGGCACAAATGTTCACCATGACAAGGCGGTGTGTCCGCACAATACCCATGCCTGTAGATCCAAGGTCAAGGTCACTGTTACTAAAAATAGAATTTTCTTGTCCAGGCTGTAACTTCGTTATGAATGGAGGGATTTCAAAATAACTTGACACAAATGTTCACCATGACAGGGCGGTGTGTCGCGTACCATGCCCATGCCTGTAGGTCAAAGGTCAAGGTCACTGTTACTTAAAATAGAATTCTCTTGTCCGGGCTGTTACTTTGTTATGAATGGAGGGATTTCAAAATAACTTTGCACAAATGTTCACTATGACAAGGCAGTGTGTCCGCACAATACCCAAGCCTGAAGGTCCAAGGTCAAGGTCACTGTTACTAAAAATAGAATTTTCTTGTCCGGGCTGTAACTTCATTATAAATGGAGGGATTTTGAAATAACTTGACACAAATGTTCACCATGACAGGGCGGTGTATCTCATACCATGCCCATGCCTGTAGGTCAAGGTCACTGTTACTAAAAATAGAATTCTCTTGTCCGGGTTGTAACTTCGTTAGGAATAGAGTGATTTCAAAATAACTTGACACAAATGTTCATCATGACAAGGTGGTGTGTCCCGTACCATGCCCATGCCTGTTGGTCCAAGGTCAAGGTCACTGTTACTTAAATAGAATTTTCTTGTCAGGGTTGTAACTACGTTAGGAATAGAGTAATTTCAAAATAACTTGGCAGAAATGTTCACCATGACAAGGTGGTGAGTCGTGTACCATGTCCATACCTGTAGGTCCAAGGTCAAGGTCACTGTTACTAAAAATAGAATTTTCTTGTCCGGGCTATAACTTTGTTTTGAATGGAGGGTTTTCAAAATAACTTGGCACAAATGTTCACCATGACAAGGCGGTGTGTTGCGTACATTACCCATGCCTGTAAGTCCAAGGTCAAGGTCACAGTTACTAAAACTTGAATTTACTTGTTTGGGCTATAACTTCTTTATGAATGAAGGGATTTCAAAATAACTTGGCACAAATGTTCACTATGACATTGCATTGCATTACCACCAACTTCTTCACAGACATTTCCGTAATGAGAAGACAACAGTGCCACAAATACAAATAATTTACTTGATCTTCAAGTTAATGCATATTCTTATAATTACTCAAACATCACTGTCTTTGAAATGCTATTATTCCCATCATTGCACTTGAGTGTCTGAAAATGATACATAACGGGGGCATCCGTGTCCTATGGACACATTTCTAGTTTCACTTATATTTTCACTTAAGTGCACTTCATCCATAACTTTGCAAATACTTAAGGTATCAACTTCAAACTTCCATTATATTTTCATTTCAGTTCTTTTTCTGTAACATTACTGAAGTGATTGATATTTGACTTAAAGTAAATGTCTCTAATAAAAAATTACTAACACATTTTCTAACAAATTCAGAAATATTTCATAGTTATTCCCCTATTCAGTTTAATATTTATGGTACATTAAGGAATTATTTCTGTTATTTGAAATGAATTTCTCCCTTACCATTCACTTGTTAATATTTTTCCTGATTGCACATGAATGTATGGCCATAGTTGTTATTGTTTTAATCTTCAAATTGCATTTGTTTCAAGTGATTCGAATAGTCGAGCATGCTGTCTCCTCTGACAGCTCTTGTTTTAATAACTGAACCTTCTCCTATGAATTAAATTTACACCATTTGGTTCATTGATTTGTGCCATTTAGTATTGACGTATTTTTCAGTATACCGCTATTTTTCTCAACAGAAAATACCCATTTTAAACATATTCAAACATGGTTTCATAATGTTTTCACGTTTTTCTCTTCATTTCAGAAATATTTTAGTTTAGTTAGTATTACAATCTTTGGAAACGGAGTATACTGTTAAAACTTGAAACATAACAAGAAACATCTTTTTCACTTGTTTTTATAAAATAACCTTTGTAAATGAATAACATTTAATAAAGGTAGAGGTAAAAACTTAGATCACAGAATTGTCCGCGGTGGGTTTATCTCTGTTTGTCCTTACTTAAATATGGATTGTTAAGTTATTTTGAACTAGTCTATGCTATTCTGCAATAATGCAATTGCTTAATTGTTAGGCAAAAGATGTTTTAGCAGTAATTGCTGTTTTGGTATATCCACCTAACAATAGCTACTGTTGATTTAGTGACTTTTGTTTTTACCACCAACTTCTTTAAATTTCCTTGGTTACAATGACACTAGGAGAGTTTAATAAAATATTTCATAAAAAGAAGTAAAAGTGATGCTTCTTATTCTGTTTCAAGTTTGAAGAGTGTACTCCAATTCTGTGTGGAGAAATTAAAATTACAGTTCACACTCGTTGTGTCAATCTCGCTTAAGTCTAAACAACAGTTAACTCGAATTAATTTTACGGTCACTTCAAAATGTGTTCTTATTACATATTATATTACGCCCCTTTACTCGAATTAGACTTAAACAATGTTTTCATAAGTCGAAGTAAATTTAGAACCTGCCGGCTAAATATGCTATGTAAAATCATCAGATAAGTCGAAGTGTGAACTTTCCGCGGTCGAACAATGCGCGCGGTTTCTTCAGAGAGAACTTGTCAGCAAACAAGATACCATTATTTAATAACAATTATCACCTGTTCAGTGTTCAGTAAAATATTTGCTTATTTTATGCATTCGGTGTAAAATATTCGTTAATGTAATTAATTTCAGTTTATAATAAACAACAACATTTAATTACAATAATAATGACATTGTGACAACCAGGCCAATAAAATACGAGTTCATCCGTTTAGGACAACAAATGCAAAAACATGATCCAAACGTTATCAATTCTCCACCAAGACTGAAGCACAATAAAGCTCCAAATTAATGATTATGGAGTGAAAATTAATTTGAATTACTTTAAGAAATAAAAAAATAATAACGAAAAACGACTTTAAGAGTGTAGATGACGACATTGTTACACAAACCCCGAAACTTTACGATGATGATTAATTTAAATATAATAAATATAAGCAAGTTAATAAATTTTTTCTGTTTAGTTTTGATAAACTAATTGATCCATTGAAATGTACATATACGTGTTCTTGTGAATAAACGAGTACTAGCACTCACAATCATGTCAGCAATAGAAACATGTAGGTATAATATTCGTGCGTTGGCGCCAATTCGGATGTGTAGAACTTCGGATATCTCGAATTAAAATGTACGGTCCCGACGACTTTGACACGAGTGTGGACTGTATATGATTGGTGTAGTTAGAACATTAGATAAGTGTGTATGTTTAACCCTTTCCTCCATATTTATGCATTTTTATGCATGTGCGACCAGTGTAGATCCAGATCAGCTGGCACATCCATGCCGTCTGATCAGGATCTGCACTGGTTGCATTTTGGTCAGAAACAACCTAACAAATCAAAAAGCGAACAGTGCAGGTCCTGATCTGGATCTACACTGTTTGCCCACGCAATAAAGTTCTATCTATGGAGGAAAGGTTAAAAGTAGGTCATGCTTATATTTCATTATCAGTGCGTGTTGAATTTCATCAAAATATGTTCCCATGGTGACACCTAACTCAACCCCAACTTCCAAGACCAAATGACCTAGAGTGAAGGTCATGCCTAGATTTTATTATCTTGACATGTTACCTTTCATTGAAAAATATTTCCTGGGCAACTTCATACCATACCCCAACTTCAGTAAACCCAATGTTGGATACAAGATTTCTGGAAAGGGGGTTTGTATGGGGCAGTCTCTGGATCCTCCCCTGAAACCTGGGCCCAAGATCATAAACTAAGTTTTGAGATCAGTCTCAAATCTCAAGGATCTGATTGGCTGAAATGGCGACGGGTCGCCATTTCAGCCAATCAGATGCTTGAGATTTGAGACTGATCTCCAGATTTAGTTTTATGATCTTGGGCACTGTGATACAGGTCATGCTTGTATTTTATTCACATTTACCATTTTTCATCAGATTGGTTTACTTCAGTGAATATACACTGTCAGTTCATGCCCGGGTGACCTACTTTTGTTAAAAATGAAGATTGAGCCACTTATTTATCTGCCCCTGTATTATAAGTGAATTTTATCAAAACATTTTCCCAAACAAATTTCACAATGTACCACAACTTCATTTGCTGGCTTCCTAAAATATCTAACTTGGAAACATACTCAAACCTAGTACATTACCCTAAAATGGTTGGGGTGGGGAAATCTTTTAAGTTGGAAACATACACAAACCTAGTAAATTACCCAGCACTCTGCAGACTAAATATTTATTTGGTGTAAAGTAGAAGATTTTGATGACAGAAAAGTGATTGTAGAATATTGTTGTTTTCAGTCCCAGTATGAGCACCACAAGGAGGTGAAAGCGGCACAGGGGGTGAAGATCATCGGTAAAGATCTGGAGCACTCACTAGCTGGTCTACCTCTGTATGTAGCTCATGATGATGATGAGAAGGAATACTACAAGGTACAAACGTTTAGTAACTCTTGTGTTAGTGGTAGGATAGTGTAGAGCTGCTCGGGCTACAAGGAATACTACAAGGTACAAACGTTTAGTAACTCTTGTGTTAGTGGTAGGATAGTGTAGAGCTGCTCGGGCTACAAGGAATACTACAAGGTACAAATGTGCAGTAACTCTTGTGTTAGTGGTAGGATAGTGTAGAGCTGCTCGGGCTACAAGGAATACTACAAGGTACAAACATTTAGTAACTCTTGTGTTAGTGGTAGGATAGTGTAGAGCTGCTCGGGCTACAAGGAATACTACAAGGTACAAACATTTAGTAACTCTTGTGTTAGTGGTAGGATAGTGTAGAGCTGCTCGGGCTACAAGGAATACTACAAGGTACAAATGTGCAGTAACTCTTGTGTTAGTGGTAGGATAGTGTAGAGCTGCTCGGGCTACAAGGAATACTACAAGGTACAAACGTTTAGTAACTCTTGTGTTAGTGGTAGGATAGTGTAGAGCTGCTCGGGCAATGTGGCTTTGGTGGTGAGCAGTCAGTTGCAGGTCCCCAGTTGCAGTAGGTTTGAGTCTTGCAAGCAGTCAGCTGACATGTTAGTGGAATTACATTGTGCATCAGGCAGAAGGGGTCCACTTTGGTCCTGGGTTAAAGGTTATGGTTCCTCACTGCAGATTGTGAATTTTCCTAGCCAAGATTCTATCCAGCTAGCATGCAGGTGATTGGTAGTTTTACACTGGGTGATTGCCATGCCTAAAATTTTGTTACACCAACATTTTGCGTGCAAATACTGTTAGATAATAACTGCTATAGACTGCTTTGAGTTCAACCCCTGATGAGCAACATCATCCAAAAACTTGGAATATATGGCAGTCACTTACCTATAGCTAAAAAAATTTACACAACCAGTCTCAAATTGGATTGCTGTCAAACACTTACCTATAGCTTAAAAAGTAACATTGTAACCAGTCTCCAGTCTTTAAGCAGTGTTGTCCTCTTCCAGTTTTTCAGTTATTTGCAGATTTTTCAAAAATAAATTTGTTATCAAAATTCTGTGGAAAGAGACAAAACAAGTTAATCAATAATCCTACAATGTATCTTGGGATTCCGTACTTAATTCATTATTCATAGCATTTTGCTTAGAGGGAAAAATCTGCTTTAATTCTTTATTATCTTTTGTTCAAATGTACTGCAGCATGTGGCCTTTTTATTAACCGTTTAATCCATGGACTTTGACTGTTATTCTTAGGCAAACAGTGTAGATCAAGATCAGCCAGAACATCCTACCTTTGTTATCGGGATCCACACTGTCAGCTTTTTAATTCATTAGGTTATTTCTGACCAAGAAGTGAATGGCATTGATCCTAATCACACAACTTGGATATGCTGGCTGATCTGGATCTACACTGTTTGCACATGCAATGAAACCCATATTGATGGAGTAAAGGTTTATAATCTTATTGATTTATGATCTCGATTTCAAATGTACCACAATGTCAGGGCTTTTTCATTAACTAAGCCAAAATTCAACATTTTTTATAACATCAAAAAAGACAAGGATGTCATTGATCATATTGTGTAAACATGCATTTTTAATGTGATGAACAGCTCTTTGCAGCATGTCAACATTTGATAAAACTGTCAGGCTGAAGAGTTATTCTTTTCACTGAGTTATTAGATAGGCTCCTCTTAAAGAACCATCAAGTGACTGTAACATTTGCCAAGTTTAGTTTTCTGGTTAAGTGTAAATATTATTTACAATGTGAAAGATTGCATAACGCCTCCAGATTGGATTTCCTTTGATCTGATGGGTTCATGATTGGCATTTTTGTAAGCGCAGGTGTTGAAATGTACAGTGCAAATACTGGTCTGAAAGCAGCATGTAATTTTGCAGGTCACCTTTTCTAGATTTTTTGATGGTGACTTCCTGTTTTGACACCTTGCTTTCTGTCAAGGATAAAGTTGAGGTGTGTCAGATAAAATGAGTGATAGGCTGTATGCTATAGGAAAACAGGCCTGCCTAAGAAAAATATTTTATAAAAAATCTAGAGATATTTTTATCTTGGTCTGTTTAAATACGAAGATGTTGATGTTCTCATTTTCACTGTCATTGCTTGTAACGACAACAATGATAATGGTGGAGGTGTTGATCAGGATCTGATATAAAGTGAACATGTCAAAAACAGACAAAATTGATTGAATTCTTACCTACCAAAATTAATACTTAAAAAAACCCAGATTTTATCAAGTAGACCCAGATTATCCTCTATAAGTCTGGTCAGGATCTAGATTCTTGTCTGTTAAAAATTGAGTGAAAATCCTGTGGAATTTCTCTTAATTATGTCTCCCACCCTCTGGGGGAGACATTGTTTTTTGCCCTGTCCGTCTGTCCTTTTGTCCGTCTGTCACACTTCGTTTCCGCTCAATAACTGAAGTACCGTTTGACCTAGAGCATTCAAACTTCACAGGGTGATGGCCCTTTTTTGAGTAGAAAAACCCTATTGATTTTGGGTCAGTAGGTCAAAGGTCAAGGTCACAGGGGCCCAAAGTGTGAAATTGTTTCCGCTCAATAACTCGAGTACCATTTGACCCAGAGCATTCAAACTTCATAGGGTGATAGCCCTTTTTGAATAGAAAAACCCTATTGATTTTGGGGTCAGTAGATCAAAGGTCAAGGTCACAGGGGCCCGAAGAGTGAAAACTGTTTCCGCTCAATAACTCAAGTATTGTTTGACCCAGAGCATTCAAACTTCATAGGGTGATAGCTCTTATTGAGTAGAAGAACCCTATTGATTTGGGGGTCAGTAGGTCAAAGGTCAAGGTCACAGGGACCTGAAGAGTGAAAACCGTTTTGCACGGTAACAGGAGTTCTATTTCACCCAGAGCCTTCAAACTTCATACGATGGATGTCCTTATTGAGTAGAGGACTCCTATTGATTTTGGGGTCAGTAGGTCAAAGATCAAGGTCACATGGGCCTCAAAGAATGAAAACGGTATCCGGTCAATAACTGGAGAACCGCTTGACCCAGAGCATTCAAACTTTATAGTGAAATAGCCCTTATTGAGTAGAAGAACCCTATTGATTTTGGGGTCAGTAGGTCAAAGGTCAAGGTCACAGGGGCCCGAAGAGTGAAAACCATTTCCACTCAATAACAGGAGTTCTATTTCACCCAGAGCCTTCAAACTTCATACGATGGATGTCCTTATTGAGTAGAGGACTCCTATTGATTTTGGGGTCAAAGGTCAAGGTCACAGGGGCCCGATGAATGAAAATGGTTTCCTCTCACTAAGTTCTATTTTACCTAGAGCCTTCAAACTTCTTAGGATGGTTGCTGTTATAGACTTGTGAAGAACCCTGTTGATTTTGGGGTATGTAGGCCAGAATTCAACATCACAGGGGCCCGTAGAGTGAATATATATATATGTGCATGTTCTTTATACCAAAATAAATGACACAGGCTTTCATTTCAAAAAGGTGATATCTCTTCCTGGCTAACCTTCAATAGTGCCCAGGGGGGAGGCATGCGTTTTTCACAAAAAACATTAAGTTCAAAAATTGTTTTTCTTCAACCCTTTTTCTCCATTTCTACTTTATTGCATGTGCCAACAATGTTGATTTAGCACTTCTGTTCATGTCTAAATTAATTAGAATATATCTGCCCTAGATGCGACTAGTGCCGATCCAGATCAGATGTCACAGTTGTGCTGGCTGATCTGGATCTACATTGGTGGAACATGCATTATAATTCATATAATTATATGGAGTAAAGGGTTAAAAATTAATGACTATTAATTTCAGCAAGATAATTTAATAAAGGTGGGTGCAGTCCATGAGAAAACAAGTGCCTAGATAGATAGATTTTAGCAACATTTCATAGGGATGATGAACAATGCCCTATTGTTATTGATCTCTTCCTAGAGGCTCATATTACTTCACTGTGCTCCCAGATGTCTAGCGGGACAATAAGAGATGCAACAAAGTCCTTAAACTCTTGCGTGACAAGCCTGCCAGATAGAAATAGATACTTTTCACATAATATTGTTACTGTTTTGTAAGTGTTTACCAAGATTTGGAAATGTTTAGCTTGTACTACTTGTGGCTGCAGGAAGGGTAGATAATTGTTCGTTAAATATATACATCCAATGATAATAATTATACCCCCACAAACGAAGTTTGAGGGGGTATATAGGAGTGAGCTTGTCGGTCTGTCGGTCGGATTCTTCGTTTCCGGATGATAACTCTTGAAAGACTTGACAGAATTAAATAATTTTTGGTACACAGGTATATCGTCATAAGATACAGGTCAAGTTCGATTTTGGGGCTGATGGGGTCAGTGTCAAGGTCACTGTTACTAAAAATAGAAAAATGCTTTCCGGAAGATAACTCCTGAAAGGCATCAACTATTTTAAAAATTTGTTGTACACAGGTGTAACATCACAAGATACAGGTCAAGTTCGACTTTGGGGCTGGTGGGGTCAAGGTCAAGGTCAGTATTACTAAAAATAGAAAAATGGTTTCTGGATGATAACTCATGAAACACTTCACAGATTAAATCCTTTTTTGGTAAATAGATGTAACATCAGAAGATACAGGTCGAGTTCGACTTTGGGCCTGTGGGGTCAATGTCAAGGTCACTGATACTTAAAATAGAAAAATTGTTTCTGTACGATAACTCATGAAATACTTCAAAGATTTAATTATTTTGTGGGACACAGATGTAACATAACAAGATACAGGTAAGGTTTGACTTTGGGGCCTATGGGTTCAAGGTCAAGGTCACTGTTATTTTTAAAAAATAAAAGGAAATGTGATGTAGCTATTTTTGCAAGAGTATACATTGCCCACTTCCTTGGGATTTAATTTTCCTGTCATGTATCTGCAAGATAGATGACAAACTTGGTTGCTAACATTCAATGTTTATAGATGTCATAATTCATCTGTATCAGATATTTAGGGTTTACATTCATTAAGTCTTACCAGGGTCTACATCCATGCAGTCCTACCAAGGTCTACATAAATGCAGTCCTACCAGGGTCTTCATGTAGTCTTACAAGGGTCTACATCTTTGTAGTCCTTCCAGGGTCTACATATATGTCATCCTAACAGGGTCTACATCCATGTAGTCTAACCAGGGTCTATATCCAAAACATCTTACCAGGTCTACATCCAGGTAGTCTTTACCAGTATCTATATCGATGTAGTCTTTTATCCTTCGTGCAGTCTGACCAAGTTTTACATCATGCAGTCTGATCAGGATCTACATCCATGCTGTCTGCCAGATTCTACATCGGTTTTCTCTGACGAAGGTCTCCTTCCATATTCTTTTACCAGGGTCTATATCCATGCATTCTAACAAAGGTCTACATCCATGCAGTCTTACCAGGGTATACATTAATGCATCAAGTATTACAAAATTTCCCATTTCCCAATGAAAGTCAAAGACAAACTGGTTCACTACGCCAGCTGTAAGTTTCAGAAACATCGTAATATATTAGTCACCTAGCTAAATATCATATGTTGTACTAAAATATACAACATCCTACATTTTAAACATAATATGAATGACTCGTAATGGTGAAACATGCTTAATTTTGCAGGTTAATTTGTTCAGTATTTATAGACTCAAATCATACTTTCTGTGTTGAAAATTATAAAAGTGAGATTGGAAACCAGTCTCAAATCTCAGGCATTTGATTGGCTGAAATGGCCACCAGTCTCCATTTCAGCCAATCAGATGCTTGAGATTTGAGACTGGTTTCCATTTTCAGTTTCACAATCTTGGGAACTAGTAATAGGACCTCTCCGCAGAGTTAGCAAGTAAACCATATATTTGGTGGGACAACATAGCCTTCAATAAAGGCGGGGAAACATTGTGCAACTTTTTAAATGCATTACTTCATCTTAATTGGTGGTTTGTGCAGCAAAATGACAATTTCCTGTAATTTTTGCCATAATGTCGCACAGTTTGTAATTTAATAGCATTTAAATCAGATTGAAATATCTTGCGTCCAGGATGGGAAGGGCATTGTAACAGTGAGCTTGTATAGGATAGTGTTATAGATGTCTCCACACCAAGGCAAAGACCGGATCTATTTGTTGATATACCTTCTCATTACGGTTACATAAGTTGAGAATCAAAGTAGCAAATGTGCTATAATTTGGGTACATGTAAAGGATTAAGGTGTAATTATTGACTAAATGGAAATTCTGACATGATGGCTTTTTAGTTTGATGAACATGGTTTGGTTTTTGCAAAAGCAATTTCAGATATATAGATTGATGTAGATTGTCCCATCATACAGCTTGCCCAAGATAACACAATATTTTTATGTCAGATGATCCAAAAAGTATTAATACAACACTAACACTTACATTTATGTCCGATGGATTTATTATTTTCTTGTACATATCAAACTGGGCCTATATGCAGACCGATTGGATCTATTGGATTGCATATTTGTGGAGTAAAGAGTTCAAAAGTATAAAAACAAGTACTTACATTAACCCTTTCCTGGATATATACGCATTTTTACGCATTTGCGACCAGTGCCGTCTGATCAGGATCTGCACTGGTCCCATTTTGGTCAGAAATAACCTAATGAATCAAAAATCGAACAGTTTAGATCCTGATCAGACGGCACTGATGTGCCGGCTGATCTGGATCTAAACTGTTCGCCCTAGCAATAAAGGTGTATCTGTACAGGAAAGGGTTAAACATACTCAAATTAGCAATTTCTAGGCTGAAACAGCTTTATTTACAGTTATACTAATTGGAAGTATTTTGTGTACCAATTTCGAAGTTTTACTGTATTTAAATATCCCTCCAGGGGCTTCTTATTATTTTATTGATTTCACATTCAGGATAGATAAACTATAAACCCAGTTTCACATCTTGACAAATGTCATTTTGATCTGATAATAATTACCGTAGGGTAATAAACCAAATCTGATTGACTGATAGATTTATTAAAGCTGTTAAATATCTAAAAATTATGGGTATTTCTAAAGTTTTTTTTACAGTTAATTTATAATTATAACTGTTATCACTATTTGATCAAATTGAAATTTTGTGGGAATATTTTAATTACCGGGTAGATAATAATTGATTCAGTACATATCTCAGAAATATGAACTAGGAAAGGGGATATACTGAGGATATACAAGTAATGAAATCAAATCATTTATATTGGTTATAATTCAATCAAACAGGACAGTACAGTGCCCAAGGTTATAAAACTGAGCATGGAAACCAGTCATCTGATTGGCTGAAATGGAGGCTGAAATGGAGACTGGTCGCCATTTCAGCCAATCAGATGCTTGAGATTTGAGACTGGTTTCAAATCTCAGTTTTATAACCTTGGGACCAGTACAGATGTTACCACAACAGTACAATACAATACATACAATACATATTAATATAGTACATAGAGCAGTGTTTCTAAAATTTTTGGCAGGCCGGTCATTGACCGATTTTCGGGAATAATGTACAATTGAAATTTCAAAATTTGTAAAAAAAATCGGTCAAGAATAGTGGCCCATAAATTGTTACAAAAATTACCTACATGTTCATTTTTTCACAGCTTAATCTGCTATTAACCTGTCAATTATCGACTTCAAAACTCTGCTACCATGACTTCCACGACTACACGTCCCGTGAATAGCCCGCAGCATAGATGAAACGGAATGTGGTCGGTCTCATTTTAACAATGGGCGGGTTTATTATACCCCCACAAACGAAGTTTGTGAAACACTTCACAGATTTAATCCTTGTTTGGTAAATAGATGTAACATCACAAGATACAGGTCAAGTTTGACTTTGGGGCAGGTGGGGTCAAGGTCAAGGTCAGTATTACTAAAAATAGAAAAATGGTTTCCGGATGATAACTATGAAACACTTCACAGATTAAATCCTTTTTTGGTATATAGATGTAACATCAGAAGATACAGGTCGAGTTCGAGTTTGGGGCCTGTGGGGTCAATGTCAAGGTCACTGTAACTTAAAAAAGAAAAATTGTTTCTTGACTATAACTCATGAAATACTTCATAGATTTAAATTTTTTTTGGGACACAGATGTAACATAACAAGATATAGGTTAGGTTTGACTTTGGGGCCTGTGGGTTCAAGGTCAAGGTCACTGTTATTTAAACTTCAAAACTTCGTTTCCACTCAGTAACTATAGCTTGGAATGAGATTCTTAAATGAAATTTGGTGTATTGGTGGTTTTTATGAAGATGACTTTTGGGATTCAAAGTAAGGCCTGTGGGGACAAGGTCACAGTTACTAAAAATAGAAAAAAAACTGTATGCTCAATAACTTTGGTTCAGAATGAGATATTGTGATGAAAATTGCTATATAGGTAGTGTCTGTGAAGACGAAACTTGGTATTGAAATTGGGCCTGATGGGGTCAAGGTCACTGTTCACTGTTACTAAAAATAGAAAAAATGGTTTCTGGATGATTTCTCATGAAAAGTTTCACATATATAAACAATTTTTGGCACACAGTTGTTAGATAAAAGTTAGGTAAAGGTCACTGTTACTAACATATTCAAACCATTTCTGCACAATAAATTTAGAAGGAATGAGATATTGTGATGAAACTTGCTGTATATGTGGCTACTGTGAAGACGACACTTTGGATTGAAAGTGGGGCACATTATGCCATTGATTCGAAGCATTCCCAGTTCAAATATCAAGCACACATGTGGGGGTATTTAATCACTTAAATGAACTGCGCTAGTCAAAGGCTGTTTGATGTCAGTATTAATTTTCGTAAACAATAAAACAGTTTGCATTTTATTGAAAAAAGTGTTAGTCCGATGTGTGTAATTTTAAATAACCGACGACCGAATAAAATAAAGTACATGTACGTTTAAAATTGCTGTTTCGCAAATTTAAAGAAAACTCATATGATGCGGATTTTACTTAAATTGATTGTATTTCACAGCAAAGTGGAAAAGGCTCAAATGAATATATACTTAATGTGAACAAATCGAGTGAACAGCTTTCTTACTTACGTACATATCGATTCAAATATCTTTCAAATTTACAAAAATCTACGACTCAGAAATAAAAGTTGCATACGAAGACTCATGTAAGTTCGTGTAGATTCAAGCCTAACTACATCCGGTAAAGAATAGAATAATATTTTAAACAACAATAATATTGTGTTACAAAGCATTTAGCGAATACTTGCCTCCTGAAATTCCGAGAGGAAATACATGTTCAATGAACTAATTAATCTACTTCACCATCGCTATGAACACTGGTGTAGATTACTATTTTGAACTATTATGTCCCGTTGTAAATGCATGGGATGTTTGTGTATTACAACAAAGACGCCGATCGCTGTAAACTTTAAACGTTGCGTGCCCCTCTAATAAATCGGTCAAAGAATTTTTCCGTCTACAGCTCGAAAATCATTAAATAAATCAATTGAGAGGTTGTAGGAAATCGCCGACGAGAAAATATGCCGTAAGGGAGGAATGGACGGGGGGTCCTGAGAGTTAAATGGGCTGAATGCAGGGACCGGAAGTTCCAGTTTGTGCAGACCGGAAGTCGCTGTTCGTGCGAACCGGAAGTCAGGGAAAGTCAGTTTTTTGCGCCAATGTCCGATTGGGATTTTGAAATTTTAAAAACACTGATATAGAGAAATATACAACAAATATGATCCCCAGAGTCAACATTAATTTATTGCTATTCATTACAAGGCTTAGTTAAATATCTCATCATTATGATCAACAAATGTTACTTACCTGTTAACTCATTACTCTATAGATACAGGTTTTATCCTGTGTGCAACCAGTATAGATCTAGATCAGCTGGCATGTCTAGAGGATACTTAGTTCCCCAGTATGGACAGCAATATTTAATTTTCATGGGGATTTTGGCCTGAAAGTTGGAAATTATTGTGTTACTACTGCCCCAAACAAACCTGTATTTGTCAATTATATTTAGAACATTTAGTCAGTAGTTATGAAAAGATTAAATACACATTTCATCCGGTAGCTAGCAAGGTACTGTCACAACTTATATTTGTAAACACCCCACCATCACTTCAGTGCACAACAGGTCAAATTCTGATTGAAATATTGAACCTGATTGCACTGTCAAGTGACAACATAACCATGATTATTTCTCTTGCATCCGACAGGAAACATGATATGTCAAACGCTGTTGTTTCTTAAACATATGATTATAGACGTGTTTTTTCAGGAAGAGCTGTCAAAAGCATTAAAGGAAGTGTTGAACTCGATCAAGTTGTCGGAGAGAGGTGTGTATGTTCAAGCATCAACTCTGGGTTCCCTAGAAGCTCTTCTAGAGTTCCTGAGAACATCTAAAATACCGGTAAGTCAAAAACCGTCCAGTCAGTAACGTAAGTAAAACAGGAATATGTATTGACCTTAATTATTAAAACCACATATAGAAGTAATCACTAAAATTATGTTGTTACTGAATTGTTAAAAATAGTAAAAAGTAATAAAACCTTCTACTCTTAACCCTTTCCTCCATAGAAACATCTTTATTGTGTGGGCGAACAGTTTAGATCCAGATCCATGCCGCCTGATCAGGATCTAAACTGTCGCTTTTTTATTCATCAGGTTATTTCTGACCAAATTGCGACCAGTGCAGATCCTGATCAGATGGTCGCATGTGCGTAAAAATGTGTATTTATGGAGGAAAGGGTTAATTAGTAAATCAAAAATAACTTGAATTCTAACATGACTGCTGAGATTCTCCAAGGTAATTCAATGAGGCAACGGTGATTAAATCCAGGATATGTCGGTGCTTTGCATCTGTATTCCTTTCCTCATGTCACATATCATTTTGACATCATAAATGGATTGACAAACCTACACAGCAAAGCATGTTCGTGTAAGAATTGAAATAATATATATCTTTTGTTGATATATTGCAGGATTTATCACAAAACATCGTTCACATGGGTAGATATAAATTGCGTGGGGCATAGCCCTCATAATAAATCCTTCCCCATCTGAATTCCACCCCTGATAAATTTTGCAATATATCACTGAATGCTTTTTATTAATTCATAAATATATGATGCCAAACTGGCGACTGCAAAATACCTGTAGTTTTAACAAATATATGTTATTTAATTCCAAACTACCAAATGTACAACCGTAAACTGGATACTTCTCTTGAAGTAGTCTTCATATGGTTCAGTTTTATTTGAGTGGTAAGGTTCTACTCAACTTTCTTATAAGGCAGAAAGGTCAGTCCCTTGTCAGCTAATTTATGTGACAAAGACATTGTGTTTTACCTTAAATACATTGATCATACCTTAATGCTTCATGTTGGAATGTGGTCAGATAATATATTGAAAACTGGCCTAAGGTTTAAAACTAAGATTTGAGACCAGTCTCAGATTGCAGCATTGTGATTGGTTGAAATTGTGCACAGTTTGAGATCTGACAAATAGCAAGCTTAGACGTTAGACTGTTCTTTAGCCTCAGTTACATAACTTCGAGGGTAGGGAATAAGATTCAGTTGGTGATTTCTGATTGTGTACTTTGTATATTTACAGTATGCTGGTATCAACATTGGACCGGTTCACAAGAAGGACATCATGAAAGCTTCCATCATGCTGGAACACGATGCTCAGTATGGCTCATTTACTATTACCCATATTGTTCGAATATAAGCCGCACTCATGTATAAGCCGCACTGCCCCCAAACGTGACAGAACAGATACAAATGGCTTAACGAAAAGTATAAGCAGCCAAACCTGTGTATTAGCCGCACCCCCAACTTTTTACTTCCAAACTTATATTCAAACAATGATGGTATAGATTATGTGTTTCTTGTAGGGTCAGCTAATTATTTCTTTTATTCATAATCAACATTTCTTACATGATAATCATTTCTTATCAGGTAAACAATTCTATTTAACATTTCTTGCAAGATTAGTATTTCTCAATGGACAGCACATATTAGATAAATAACATTTATTATAAGACCAAAACAATTTATAGTTTGGCCTTTCTCACATGACTTGTGTGTCTTAAATGATCAATATTTTTAATCTGACCAGCATGTTGTATAGTTGGAATCTCTTCTGTTATTAACATTTGTACATGACCAATAGTTCTCCTGTATAATTCAATAATTCTTAAATGATTATCATAACATTTCTTACATGATCAAGTATTTCATAACTGACCAACTATTGTTACATGAACAAATTTACTTTACATGTTGAAAATTTCCTAAATAGTCTACATTTTTCATGATAACTATTTTTTCATGTCCAACATTTCTTACCTGAGTATGCACATTTCTGGGGTTCAGTTTAACATTTCTGACAAGTTCAGCATCATGACATGATAACACATGTCTCTAATTACATGATATTCATTATTTGCTTACATGTCCAACATTTATTTCCTCTAAAGCATTTTTTATATGATAAACTATTTTACATGACATGATTTTAATGTTTGTTTCTTACATTATTATTGCACAATAAGGAGTAAATAATAATCAAGTACTTGTTACATGATCTGTTTCATATTTCCTACAAGACAAATATCATGAACATGATCAGTCTTGATTTGCCCATTCTCTACCATTTAGTTCCAATATTAAAAAAGTGTATGTTAACATAATATAAAGATTTAAGTATTATTTATGAGTATAAGGTGAAGATAGAAAAATCTGGTACCTTGGTGATCTGTTTTGGCGTGAACAACACAACCGTGTTTCCCAAAAACAGTTTGCCCAACATGCCCTGTTTGAACCAGATGTCTCACAATTATACTACAGGGTGGGGGGGATAGCCAGCTGGATGCTTATAATACATGTTCTTACATTTGTGACCAATGTAGACTTAGATCAACGGGAATGTCTGTGTATTCTGATCAGGGCCTACACTATCATTTAGCAACCATTTATGTGACGTTCACAATGTCAGAATGACATAAACTAAAAGTTTGTCTTAAAAAAGCTGGAAAATCTCAAACATAATGTCAATAATGTCTCATAAATGTACATTAAATTATAACACACACTGAATAACACACTAAAAAAATAAGTATAATCTCAAATGTGAATGGCAATAACCAAAATTTATAGGAAAGTAAGTAAGTTTACTTAGTTCGAGGTACAGAAAGATTTCTTTTATCATCAAAACAGAGCTTGATAACAAGAAACTAGGGATTTGACCAGTTAACCAATTACCTGCATTTTAAACGGTTACGATTTACTGGTTAGGTTAACCATATTCAGATAAATAAATTTAAAGAAGACATCTGATTAAAACATTTCTTCATACTTTTGAATTTATTATACATATTTGCAGTATTTGACACATGATTTTAACATGGGCATGTACATTCTCAAATACCCAGGATCTTTTTCAGACATCCCTGGAATCTGACACCTTGTTTACCCCTGCAGCATAGTGGCTGGGGGATATAGGAATGGTCTTCGTCCGTCCGTCTGTCCGTCCGTCTGTCCTTCCATGCGCGCACATTTCATGTCCGGTCCATTAATTTACAACTCCTAGAAGGAATTTCATGAAACTTTAGTCAAATGTTCCCCATCAAGACGACGTGCAGAACCCATGTTCCAACCTGGCCGGCTCAAGGTCAAGGTCACCAGTGGTGTTTGAAGATTTGAACCATGTATTTCGTGTCCGGTTCATACCGGTTCATATCTTCTAAACCCCTAGAAGGAATTTCATGAAACTTTAGTCAAATGTTCTCCCCATCAAGACGACGTGCAGAACCCATGTTCCAACCTGGCCGGCTCAAGGTCAAGGTCACCAGTGGTGTTTGAAGATTTGAACCATGTATTCATGTCCAGTTCATATCTTCTGAACCCCTAGAAGGAATTTCATGAAACTTTAGTCAAATGTCTCCCCATCAAGACGACATGCAGAACCCATGTTCCAACCTGGCCGGCTCAAGGTCACCAGGGGTGTTTGAAGATATGAACCTTGTATTTTTCGTGTCCGGTTCATATCTTCTGAACCCCTAACAGGAATTTCATGAAACTTTAGTCAAATGCTCGGCCTATGAAGACGATGTGCAGAACCCACGTTCCAACATGGCCGGCTCAAGGTCAAGGTCACCGGTGATGTTTGAAGATTTGAACCATGTACTTCATGTCCTGATCATATCTTCTGAACCCCTAGAAGGAATTTCATGAAACTTTAGTCAAATGCTCAGCCCATGAAGACCATCATGTGCTGAACCCATGTTCCCACATGGCCGGCTCAAGGTCAACGTCACCAGTGATGTTTGAAGATTTGAACTATGTAATTTGTGTCTGGTTCATATCTTTTGAACCCCTAGAATGAATATCATGAAACTTTTATCAAATGTTCAGCCCATCAAGATGATGTGCAGAACCCATGTTCCAACCTGGCTGGCTCAAGGTCAAGGTCATTGATGATTTGAACTATGTATTTTGTGTCCGGTTCATATCTCCTGAACCCCTGCAATGAATTTTATCAAACTTTAGTCAAATGTTCATTCCACCAAGATGATGTTCAGAACCCATGTTCCAACCTGGCCGGCTGAAGGTCAAGGTCACTAGTTATCTTTGAAGGTTCATATTTAACCATGTCTTTCATATTTGCTCCATAACTTCCAAAAATGCTGGAGATATATTTGTTAATTTTCAATTAAGCATCCATAACCTTTCCAACATTCCTGCATGCGGCGGGGGATATTGCTGTTGTTCCGACTGCCTTGTTTAGATTACCTCTTACTACTGACAAAACAAAATATTACAGGATAAAAATTTGTAAATAGGTTTATTTTAACATTTTTATGCTGCAATTGTGTGATTGAGGCTTCTGTTCATGTATACAACCACCACAAGTAATCTTCAAGCCTTGTCTCATGTGTCACAGCTCTTTCACCCAACACAATATTTTGATAAAGCTAACCTTTTACTTTTAAATAAAAATTAACTTATTAACACAAGAATATAAGCACAAAATTTTAATTCGCATTCATACATCCTTAATGACTTGGTGCTGTCGATCTCAGTCTTGTCTGCCGAAAATGTGCCGAAACGGGAACCAGATATAGTTTTAAAAACGTTTTCATCGGCGATGTAGCAACTTAAAGTTGAACCAATGGTTTCGTCATTTCTTGCTTTATTGCTTCAAAAATGTTTACTGTGCCATAGAGGCGGCCATGATAAAAGTGAACTGTTTACATGGATTGTTTTTTAAAATAATCAATTTTTAATTGTGTAAAAGAAACCAGTCAGCACAAATTGGAAAGCTTCCGATTCCATTGTTTGATTCGTACTCATCCACTTTCGTTTTTTTTTTAGGTTTTCGTTCCTAATGGATACTGTCGGAAAAAAAAAAAATCAAAAATCAAGAATTTTTTTTTCAATTTTTGAAAAAAATACGGTCGGGAATTTTTGTAAGACGAAAAATATAAAAGGTCAGGCCTTAGTGTGTTATTTTAAAACAATCCAATTGAAGTGCAATATCTTTACGATGTTTTGTCTATTGGATAAATTGGGGCTAAAGACCCAAACTGTAAATGTCAAAGATTTAATACATCATTTGAATAATTTCATCAAAAAAGGCAAAACCACCATGCAACTGCCGAAAATTTACAAATCAGAGTGGCGGCATTGTATAATTATCATAAAAGAGAGTATGGACAAAGTCTGGGAGTCATTTCTAGGTTCATATTAATCATGAAAATTTGATCTGTTCTTCCGGTTATCCGATTGGTTACAAGTATTGGTTAACCGGTTACAAAATCCACATTCGTCACATCCCTTCAAAAAACTGTGCTTGGAGACCAGTCTTGAAACTCTTGATTGTGATTGGTTCATTTATGGACTAAGATTCTTTTCAGCCAATCAGCTGTTTGAGCTTCAAGAATGGTTTTCAGCACCATGGGTACTCAATCCAAGAAAATGATACCAAAAACTGTGATCTAAGATGGAAAAGAATTGAGTGAAACTGTTCAAACATGGATTTAACATAGGTGTCAGTCTGTCTTGGTGCAGAGAAAATCTGATAGTAACTTATTTCACTCATAAAACGTGCCAACACCTGTTAATTATGAGGTTGGGCAATATTACTCATTGAAAAATGCTGATTTTAAACAAATTTTTAATGTAAAGCAAAATAAACGTGATAAGTTGATCTATGTTAGAAAACCTAATTACAGTGACAAAAACTTAAGTCAACTTAGCGCTATCATATATTTTGGTGTCAAAAATACTTTCATGATTGGATTTAATGATAACTTTCAAATAAAGATAAATGATGGCCTGTCATAGGTGGTTTTTAGTTGCACAGATGCAGAAATGTTGCTGAGCTGAAATGAAAAAGATATTTTTCCTTTACTCCATAAATACAACTTCTAGGGCATTGGTGAATGATGTAGATCCAGATCAGCTGGACATCGTTGCTATCTGATCAGGATCTACACTGTTCACCTTTTGATTCGTTAGGTTATTTCTGACAAAGAAGCGAACATTTTTGTAGATCCTTATAAAGATGGCACAGATGTGTCGGATGATATTGTCTTCAATCTCTTCTGCATGAAGATTAGCCCCTGCAAGATTTCTTTGTATGGATAATGGTTTTATTTACCATTAACAAACTTTATTATGGGGTTTATATATTTGTTGTTTATTGCAGATGGGCTGTGATTTTGGCATTTGATGTGAAAGTGGAAAGAGATGCTCAAGAACTTGCTGACAGTTTAGGTGTTCGAATATTCACTGCCGACATTATATACCATCTACAGGACAAATTCTTAAAGTATAGAGAAGATCTTAAAAAACAAAAACAAGAGGAATTTAAAAACATTGCTGTGTTTCCCTGTAAACTACGTGTATTACCTCAGTATATTTTTAATTCGAGAGACCCAATCGTGGTTGGTGTGTCTGTTGAGGCTGGAATATTAAGGAATGGAACGCCTATATGTGTGCCCAGTAAAGAGGTAAGCCATCTAGGCTCCAAGCTTGCTGCACCCGAATGGATAGGCCTTTGATTATAAACCTTCTGGCATGCTCAAGTCGGTTTAAGCACAAAAATTTACTGCCTCTGTTAATTTCAGTGTATCAACTTAGAATTTAGGACGGAAATTATATTAACCCTTTCCTGTACAGATACCCATTTTAACGCATGTGCGACCAGTGTAGATCCAGATCAGCCGGCACATCCGTGCCGTCTGATCAGAATCTGCACTGGTCGCATTTTGGTCAGAAATAACCTAATGAATCAAAAAGCGAACAGTTTAGATCCTGATCAGACGGCACAGATGTGCCGGCTGATCTGCATCTAAACTGTTCACCCTATCATTAAAGGTGTATCTGTACAGGAATGGGTTAATGCTCATAAATATAACACCTGCTAACAGAGAATTTTTTAAAGTTGTCAAAATCAGGTAATTGCAAGTAACATGTTGTGTAATGTGATATTTATTACTTATAAAATTGCCATCATTTTAATTAATTTTAATATATTTTCAAATGCCCAATAAACATTTACTTCACTTCAGAAATGCTGTAGACACATGATTTATCTGTTTTTCTGCTAAATTTGACCACATTTCTAAATTCTCCTTCATCAAAATGACCTATTGCTCATTAAAGCATGAGGTCAAATTGAAAATTGAATATGCATTAATGCTTCTCGGGAACAGGATGTGGGGTTTAGAAAGACTCTGGTCTAAGACTTGAAATAAGTCCCTCCAAACATTACAAGTAGAACGGTGACTCCAGGAAAAAGCAGTATTTTGCATCAAGGTGAATGTCATTGTTAACAAAAAATACTGGTAGTGCTGAACTGGCTAATGACCAATGCCATTATCTCTAGGAACCACTCAACCTGAAATAACTTCACAAAACCTTGTTTGTAGCTAGCCAGTGTTCCCATGATACTTGGAATTGTTTTAGGGTCACTTGTGTCAAAGGTTTTTCCCGTGGTTTTTAACCTGGTTTTCCAAATCTTTGGAAAACCCTAGTTATTAGATTGGGGTATGTCCTTGGGCAGGCGGGTCACAACTCTAGACTTTATTTTGTGATAGTTATGCCCCTTTTTCACTGGTTTTATCTCATTGTGGCATCTTTTTATTTAACATATAAATGTATTATCCTTTGGTCTAGTTAAATTCTATATGATTAAGGACATAAGCCCAATTTTTTATGAAACATGTCTTGTATTTGGAAAGTCTTGGAAAGAGGAAGTGGGGGGAGCATACAAGGACACAATTCTAGATTTGTTTATAGCAAACTTTACTTACAAATCCTTGTTTTATCCTATTTGTTTCATTATCACAATTTTTAATTACCTAAAACACTACACCCAGCTACAAATATTATACAAGGAGTTGGTGGGATTGCTCAGCTGGTAGAGGTTCTAAGCTGCATACGAAGGTTAAGTATGCAGCTTCAAGACAATGAGTTGTTGGTTCCATTGTTGCTGGCTTTATTGGTTAACCCTTTCCTCCATAGATACATCTTTATTGCTAGGGCGAACAGTTTAGATCCATATGAGCTGGCACATCCCTGCCATCTGATCAGGATCTAAACTGTTCGCTTTTTGATTCTGTAAGTTATTTCTGACCAAAATGTGACCAGTGCAGATCCTGATCAAACAGCATGGATGTGCCGGCTGATGAGGATCTACACTGGTCACACAAGAGTAAAATTGCTATTTATGGAGGAAAGGGTTAACAACATATTTTCTATGAGGAGAGTGTTTACTCCTTGCAGGTCCATGTGTCTTGATACTGGAATCAAATTGCAGGGAACACATTTTGTTTTCAAAATATTGGTAATTACTAAATGATTCTTGACAGTTTGACATATAAAACCATAAAACTGTCAAGAACAAAAGAGATGTTGTAATTATTAAAATAGTTTAAATTCCAAATATGAAAACTTGCCGCTGTTATTTTCTGAAAACTGTTACAACTGCATGTTAATTTGAAAAAAAAATTTGTTAAAATTACTGACAAAACGTGCCTGCCATCATAGGTTGATGAATGGTTGCTTCCTCTCATTTAGTCAGGTGACAATGGATGCAAGCCATATTTCTTGTGATCTGAATTCTCACTACATCTTCTACGGAAATGGATTCACTCTGTTTTTACATTTTTCATTGTTTTCTAGAATTTCGGTATAACCAGCTTATCCCTTTCCTCACATTTTATTGCCCGAATGAACAGTGTAGATCCAGATCAACTGGCACATTCCTGCTATCTGATAAAGATCTGCACTGTTCACTTTAGTCACATTTTGGTGGGAAATAACCTAAAAAATCAAAATGAAGTGTGCAGATCCTGATCAGATGGCAGTATGTGCCAGCTGATTTGATACAACACTGTTTGCCCATAAGGTGTAGGTTTAATGTGTCATCTAAAGACAAAGTTGTTTTTTGAAACTTGCCTCAAGGTGATAATTTTGAAGTGCCAATATTATCTACCAAGACCTGCTGCCTTCCCATCCCCCCAGAATTGGAAACTATTCTCAGGGCTGAAGGTTATAAAGCTGAGATTGAAAACCAGTCTCAAATCTCAAGCATCTGATTGGCTGAAATGACCAATTGATTGCAATGAGTGCAGTATCTGAACTGTAAAAAGGCAACTTTGATAGACTAACCTAGAACCTGATATTTTCCACAGTTTTATGCCAGTATTGACATAAAGATCTCCTATACCAGTGCTTAAACTGCACTTCTTGGTATTGTAATAGTACTTACACATTCCTTCTTGGTTTTATGCCTGTGCTGACATTGCTGTTCTATGTTTTATATTTATTCTGCATTAGTATGTCGATTAGTGTGTCTGTCCAGTTTTGTCCGACCCATAACTTTAACAAGCATTTAGCAATCTTGTTCATGTTTGGCAGGATTGGTAATGTCAGTAAGAAGGAGTGGTGCACGCAAAACCTAAACGTAAAAATTATGATAAGTTAGCATTATTCCCACCAAACTTGGTAAGTAAGTAATCTGTGGGATCACTGGGGTCAAGGTCACTATTACTAAAAAAACTTCCTTGCAAGGCAAATGACTTCAGTCTAATTTGAGCTATTCTCAACAAGCTAGGCCCATAGGTAGCCTATGTTTAGACCTTGCATGGAATTATATTTGGGGTCACAGGGATCAAGGTCACTGTATTAACTAAAAAAATCTGTGTGTTGGTGTCTAGTCAATAACTTTACACCAGTTTAAGCTAACCTTACGACAATTGCTGTGTAGGTACCATCTGATCAGGATCTTCAATGTTTGAGCTAACCTTACTACTATTGCTGTTTAGATAGCCATGGTACCATCTGATCAGGATCTTCACTGTTTGCGTTTTGATTTATTGTGTTATTTCTGACCTGAAAGCAAACAGTGCAGATACTGATCGGATGGCACAAATGTGCCAGCTGATCGGTATCTTAACTGGTTGCACATCTGATAAAATGTGTATTTATAAATGGAGTAAAGACTTCAAATGTTATGTTCTACCAATATAATTAGGTAGGCAGAGTGTGAGACTCCAGATACAGAGGTCACTGGTAATTTCCTTAATTCATTGTGGGTATCCCAGTACCGCATTCAAACCGCACTGAATTAGTAAAGTACACTGTATGATAAACTCATGTGTAAAATAAACTTAGTTTTATCTTAAACACACTCATGATACAATATTAAGTATTCACTTTTTGATAAAAACTAAGATTATTGACTGAAAGAGATAATATGTCAAAAGGATGGTAAAAAAGTGGTTCATATTAACAAAACATTGCAAGTTCTTTAATAAGCTGTTTAGGTTTCAAAGTGAAAAATTGCCTTCTTAATTCATACTGACAAATGTTCCTATTAAAATTTTGCCATTTCCTTTCCAGTTGTGAATAGAAAAACAAATTTGCAATTTAAATACAAAGGCAGCTGTAATGGTAATTATTTCATGGCCATTTAAAGGTTGACGAACAATATTGTTAGATTTTCTCGACAGGTGACATAATGTATAATTGATACACTTTTATTTCAGGTGGAAAAAATAATTTCCTGCAATTTAAATAAGATTATATAAGTGTCATGAGCCGTTAAATTGCTTTTCACCTCTAACCTTGGCCCAAGATCATTAAACAAAACTAAACCAGGAGACCAGTGTCAAATTTCAAGCATCTGATTGGCTGAAATGGTGACTAGTTGCCATTTCAGCCAATCAGATGCTTGAGATTTGAGATCGTGGGCCCAGGCAAGAGAGAGTATTTCTGATGTAATATGATAGAATGATATCATTTCTTTAATGAAATCAACTCTGAAAAAGTCTATGAAAAGATTTTTTGTAGTCATTAAACATGTTAATTGCACATAAAATGAAAACTAATTGTGGATAATGGAGATAATTAACCCTTTATTTCATAGATACACTTAACATTGTAGATCCAGATCTATCCACATGGACAGGATCTATACTGTTTGCTTTTAGATTGATCAGGTTATTTCTGCAGGCCTGCCAAAACTTCTTTATTAAAAATCCAGAGATTTTGTGTGAATATGTCCACAATGATGACAGTGATGATGTTGTTGTTGTTGTATTAATGTCTTATTGCTGTTGTTCACTATGACTGTGACTGAACAAAAATGATGATGATGATGATGATGATGATGATGATGATGATGATGATGATGATGATGATGATGACAATAAGGATGATAATGATATTTTTCTCATATTATTCTTTATAATTAAAATCTTCAAAGAATATTATAAATGAATATTTCCGATTTTGTTTGAAATGGTTAAAGAACATTCTAGTTCAAATAAAGCCCCTTTTTCACTTAGATTGTCTTAAAAAAATGCAATTAGCCCATAACTTTGGAACTATGTAAGTTATAAAATCAAAATCTGCATCATTACCAACAAGATCCATAATTCTCTACCATTTCAGTGTGTTTAATTATGATTAATAGCAAGTTAATTTGAAAAATATGTTTAACTCTTACTCCATATGTACAAGACTGGTTTTATCACATGACTAGTGTAGATCCAGATCAGCCAGCACATCTATGCCATCTGATTAGTACCTACACTGTTTGCTTCTTGCTGTAAAATGACCCAATAAATAAAAAATCGAACAGTGTAGATCCTGATCAGATGGCCCGGATGAGCCAGCTAATCACAATCTACACTAGACGTATTGGACATAAGATGCACATGCGATAAAACCTAAATGTAGTAAAAGTATAATGAAAAATAATATGTTGCTTTCTTTACAACTTGCAGTTCTGCTTCCTCGGTATTGTGAGCTCTCTAGAAATTAACCACAAACCCATAGACTTTGCTCGAAAAGGACAGGAAGTGTGTATCAAAATTGAAAACGTTCCCAGTGAGACTCCCAAGCTGTATGGACGGCATTTTGACCATACAGATATTTTAACAAGCAAGGTAAGTTGGTCAAGTTGTTCTTCATTGTCAGTGGACAGTTTGTTTTAACCCTTTACTCCATAGATACACCATTACAGACTGTATTGCTTGGGCTAACTTTGTAGACCCAGATCAGCTGGCACATCCCTGCCTTCTGATCAGGATCTGCACTTTGCTTTTTTTATTTATTTAATACATTATTTCTGATCAATAAGCAAACAGTGAAGATCCAGCTGATCATGATTTACACTGGTTGCTAATACAATAAAATGTGTATAAATGGAGTAAAGGGTTAAGCTTGTTATTCATTTAACTTGAATGAAGTTCAAGTTAGGGAATTAATCATGGTGATCAATTTGAGAGATCAATGCACAACAGAACATATCTGACATATCCTTTTACTTAATATATACCTGTTTTATTGCCTGTTTGTGACCAGTGTACATCTGATAAGTCGGCACATCTGTGTCATCTAATCTGCATCTGCACTTTTCACTTCTTGGTCAAAAATATCTATAAATCATGAAGTGAACAGTGTAGATCCTGATGAGATGGCACAGATGTGCTGGCTGATCTGGATCTACACTGTACCCGTAACAGCCATATTCCGTGGAGCAAAGGGATAGCAAACTGATGGAAGAATATCAAATACTACCATTCTACACTTAGATTTGTACAATTCACCACAGCCATTGTGCTGATTTAGACGGTTTGTGCTGGATAAAGGTCATTCTTAGTTACAGGCCCATATTGTTTGTTTTGTGACTAACAGCATATGAAAAACTAACATCTAGAGTCCTGGACAAGGTCAAAATCTAGGCTGAAGGTTATAAAACTGAGATTGGAAACCAGTCTCAAATCTCAAGCATCTGATTGGCTAAAATGGCGACCAGTCAGCCAATCAGATGCTCGAGATTTGAGACTGGTTTCCATGCTCAGCTTTATAACCTTGGGCACTGAACATTTCATCATTACTTCCAGCATGTGGATGGGTATTACACTGCAGGAAGACTAGATATTACACATCATGACTTTGCAAAATTCAGAGTTAAAAATAAATTATTTTTTAAAAAATTGGAAAAATTTGATCTTCAACAAGGCGGTATTATAGCATGACAACCTTGAGGGAAGGATATCAGTGTCCACAAATACATATATTAACCGAAATGTTATTATTAATTCAACAATCTAGAATATATTAATTATTATGAAGGCTTGTTGTGACGGAATATGACAGGCAGTTAGGATCAATAAAATTGTATTTATTGTTACAAACAAGTTAATATAATTTACATATTTTCATTTTCTTGCATAATTGTATTTCTTAGCAGTGGAGGGCCAAAATTTAGAACTACTTTATGATTTAACCCTTCCTCCATTAAGTACGCCTTCACATGAGCATAGTATAGAATTGCATGCAGTCTGATCAGGATCTGGACTGTTTGGTTAGAAATAACCTAATAAAAAGCAAACAGTGTAGATTCTGATCAGACAGCACAGATGTGCTGGCTGGCTGATCACGATCTACTCTATTCACAGGCCATATAGGCGTACATATCGAGGAAAGGTTAACTGTTGGCAGTTCATCGCTCACATTTTCAATGACAGTGTTTGATGTTAGTTTCTCAGTTCCTTCCAAAGGACCAAGTAGAGTGTTAGGAATAGGGAAGCCACAGCAGTTAAACTGAATACACAATGTATAACATAAAAAGAGAGAATAAAATAGAGAATTAACCCATCTTGAAGTGAATTAAAAATGTTACACAGTAGCTTTTATCTTACAAAATGTAATACAGTGAGGCACCCTAATTTTAATAGAGTTGATTTTTTCTCACAAATCATGATTTACTCAGCTTTTACAGCCAGACAACATGCAGGTGTATATTATTATCTTTTGATTTGTTGATAATGTCTGGCTGTTTACAGCACAAACACAGACCACTAAATGTCTTGTGGTTAGCTACAGGTGTCAGGGATGTGTGATCATGCCATGTACCTTGTAACTTTGTCAGGATTTAGTAGATATGAGACACATTATACAAGTTTCCCTGGTAAAAGGTCAAGGTCACAGAGTGAAGGTCATGTTTAGCACTATTTTCATCACAAGCATGTTATGAGTTGCCAAATACATTTCCTCAGAGTTATGTTAGAATACTACATGTCCACTCTCTTAAGGTCAAGGACACATATTGCAGTGCCCTCTACTCATGGTCAAGGTCCATTTACTTGAATGTATGGTTGAGGTTACAGAGTATACGTCCTTCTATAGCTTTAACCCTTTCCCTTACAGATACACCTTTATTGCTAGGGCGAACAGTTTAGATCCTGATCGATTCATTAGGTTATTTCTGACCAAAATGCGACCAGTGCAGATCCAGATCAGACAACACGGATGTGCCAGCTGATCTGGATCTACACTGGTCGCACACCACGTAAAATTGCTATTTATGGAGGAAAGGGTTAACAACATATTTTCTATGAGGAGAGTGTTTACTCCTTGCAGGTCCATGTGTCAATATCAAGTGTTTTGCAGGACCTTCTAGTGAATGTCATGGTCAGTTACTGCAGGTCCCTCCACTCAAAGTAATTTTCACAGTTTACTGATTGTTCTACTCAGAGTCAGAGTCATGGTCAAAATATGTTGAAATATGTAACCTCAAATTTGAAGAAGTGCTATTTTTGTTTAAGTATATTTGTTATATCAGTTGTCTCAATTCTAATGCATCCTGTAAAGTGTAGTTGGTGGTTGCAATGATCAATTGTTGTATTGCTGTCTTGACAGAAGTAATTGTAGTTAAATGGTCTTCTGTACACCACAACCTGCCAAGAACATATAAACTGGTTATAATTTCTCAATATGTTTAATTTCAAGACATACAGTAATGAATCTGGTATGTCTTGGCAGTGCCAAAAATACTAGAAACATAAACACAAAGAAACCCAAAATAACTCTTGTTTATTGTTAATCTTCTTTAATCTTCTATGACCTGGCCTGAAGGTTATAAAACTGAGATTGGAAACCAGACTCAAATCTCAAGCATCTGATTGGCTGAAATGATGACTTGTCGGCATTTCAGCAAATCACATGCTTGAGATTTGAGACTGGTTTCCATTCTAAGTTTTATAACCTTTGGGAGACTAGCAGTGGTGTTTTGACATCTTTTAGTATAAGAAAGAGAAGGCATGGGCTGTGTCAGAGGAGGGAAGGCCAGAGCTGTGTAAGAGGATGGAAGGCAGGGGCTGTGTTAGAGAATGCAAGGCTGGGGTAATGTAAAAGGAGGGAAGGCCGGAACTGTAAGTGGAGGGAAGGTGGGAGCTGTGTAAGAGGAAGGAAGGCAGGAGCTGTCTAAGAGGATATTGTATTGTAAGGGGGGAATGCTGGGGTATTGTAAGGGGGGAATGCCGGACCTGCGTAAGTGGATGGAAGGCAGGGGCTGTGTTAGAGAATGCAAGGCTGGTAATGTAAGAGGAGGGAAGGCCAGAGCTATGTAAATGGAGGGAAGGCGGGAGCTGTGTAAGTGGAGGGAAGGCAGGGACTGTGTTAGAGGATGGAAGGCTGGAGTTAAGGAAGAGGACTGAAGGTGGGAGCTGTGTAAGTGGATGGAAGGCAGGGACTGTGTTAGTGGATGGAAGGCTGGGGTTAAGTAAGAGGAGGGAAGGCGGGAGCTGTGTAGGTGGATGGAAGGTGGGAGCTGTGTAAGTGGAGCGAAGGCGGGAGCTGTGTAAGTGGAGGGAAGGCCGGAGCTGTGTAAGTGGAGGACAGGCGGGGCCATGTAGAAGGATGGAAGGCAGGGGCTGTGTTAGAGGATGGAAGGCTGGGGTTAAGTAAAAGGAGGGAGCTGTGTAAGTGGAGGTAAGGCGGGAGCTGTGTAAGTGGAGGGAAGGCGGGGCCTTTGTAGAAGGATGGAAGACAGGGGCTGTGTTATAGGATGGAAGGCTGGGGTTATGTAAGAGGAGGGAAGGCAGGAGCTGTGAAAGAGGAGGGAAGGCAGGAGCTGTGTAAGAGGATAGAAAGCTGGGCTAATGTAAGTGGAGGGAAGGCAGGAGCTATGTAAGAGGAGGGAAGGCAGGAGCTATGTAAGAGGAGGGAAGGCAGGAGCTATGTAAGAGGAGGGAAGGCAGGAGCTATGTAAGTGGATATAAGGCAGGGGCTAAGTAAATGGATGGAAGCCTTTGGGTGGCAGGGGCTGTGTAAGAGGATGGAAGGCTGAGGTTAATTTAAGGGGAGGGAATGCTTGAGCTATGTAAAAAGAGGGAAGGCGGGGGCTGCACATGAGAAGGCATTATCTGAATCCAAAGGCTTGAGAGTGGTAGGCATTGACTTTGTAAAAGACAGTATGAAACTAAATACATTGTGGTGTGTTGCAAAACCTTTTTGAAAAATCAGTATTAACCAATTGTATGCTACAGGTAGACACCATTACATTATCATTTTATTTTTTGCCTGGGTATTGCAGTCCAATTTCAAATCATTCATGTAATCTTTAACCTTAGAAGGAAATACTGTTTTCAGCAATTTGTAATCAACTCCCAAATTATGCCTTGTGCATCCACTTTATAAAATAATCTTTTTATTTATGTGCAGCGGAAGTCTCTTTGAATTTTAATCAGTACAATAGGATGACTAAATTATTTGTTTTAAATTTAGTTACTGACTGTACTTGATGTCATATCATTTTATGTCCGCTTCACTGTCAGATTTTTACCTTTTTTGCCTATTATTTCACCAAAATAAAACCCATTTCCTCTCACAGTTATGCTAATTTTATAGTTGATATTTAAATTTGAAGGCCAAGCCACACTTTTACATGCAACAATTTCTAAGGTTGATTTTTTGTGAATGGTTGCACAGAAAATGATCTTGTTTACTGACTTGATGGTGAATTAATTTGAAACTTAAACTCAGGATGAAATCGTACTTAAAGAAATGTTCTCAGTTATGCCTTTACTTTAACCCTCTACTACAAAGATTCACCTTTTTTGCATGGGCAAACATTTTAGATCCAGATCAGCTGACACATCTAATCAGGCTCTACACTGTGTACTTTTAGATTTATTAGGTTATTTTTATCCAAGATGTGACTAGTGCTGATCCAGATCAGATGGCTCGGATGTGCTGGCTGATCTGGATCTACTCTGGTGGCACATGCGTTAAAACATGCAGTGATGTAAAGGGTTAAAATCTATTAGCAAGTAAGATATTCATTTAATATGGAAAAAAATTCCGAACTACCTCGGAGGTCACTGGGTGCAATCAGTATAAATGACTTTGGGGGTGTTCATTTTCATGGTCGGTTTATAAATAAATAGTAATTATGTTAATCTTCCCATTAAATGTCCTTTCATTTTGTGTTGAATTGAAATATGAAAATTGATTTGTTCATATGGTAAGATATGACCAGAACTCTTGATTCAGACATGTAGAAAATGGTACATGTATTCTCCCATCAAGAAAAGGTATTGGATGAAAACACATAATTTATTTTTACCATTTAGAATACTACACTTGCAAAAAGTAACCAACTACTGTACACAATACCTTGTGAACCAGCCTGCCTGAACCAGTCTCTAGATTTTTCTGAACCACTCTGTCCTGGTCTGGTCTTGGTCTGGTATATTGTAGTGGCCTGGTTGCAGACTGACAGGTGTGCTTGTAATGTTTATTTCTACTTCCTATAATTTCAGTTTGTCTTTATCTTTGTATGCATTTATTGCCTTAAGGACCTAACATTCAAATTTTATGCAAATTAAATTCAGTGATAAGTTCCTATCGTTGTATATAGTATGCATAAGTGAGGTAATTGAAAAATCCAAAAATTAGCTAACCCTGCAAAATGTTTGTGAATGAAATAGTCTATCTAGGAAGTTTAGTATGTTATAATGATGTATTAACATACTTAGAAGATTTAATGATGTATTTATGTATTTAGCAAAAGTAAACATATAAACTGACAGGATTTATTTAATTGATACTCTGGTATCATTTAATTTTGCTGGAATCAAATTTCATGCAAAAGGCCTTAATGACATTGCTCAAACATAAATTCATGCACTTATTTCTTATTTGGTTGGATATTTGATGGGTTGATTATGCTGGGGTTTAATTTCAGAGCACAGATGTGCCAGCTGATCTGGATCTACAATGTTCGCCCACAAAACAAAGGTGTATCTATGGAGGAAATGGTTAGTAAACATTAAATAAAGAAAAATCAACAAAGCATTATAAATTTTGTTACCTGTTTGTACCTTATCTATTTTCAGATCTCCAGAGCGTCTATTGATGCAGTGAAAGAATACTTCCGTGATGAAATGACGAAACCAGACTGGACCTTGATGTTGGAACTGAAGAAATTATTCCAGATTTTATAGTCTTTTATCATGTATGGTCGCATGTACGTCATGTACAATCGCAAGTACATCATGTACAGTCACATGAACATCATGTATGGTTACATGTGTGACATGTATGGTCACAGCAAAATATGTCACATATGATAGACAAGTGCTTGTATATTATTCATAATTTATGGAAAACATATTTATTTTATAAGAATGTTTTGCTTATAACATAATGTGTTTGATATTGATTTTTGTGATGTACATAATGTTTGGAATGTGAAAATCTCATCATTCATTGTACATTTACATGTTTGAGTTTATGGATGCCATATGTAGCAGATTTTGTTGTCTACCTCTTGGACCTTGACATTAGCTGAAAGTGCTTGTTATCTTTACTTCATATATTCTGATTGGTTGCCAATTTCCAAATAATTTATTATGAAAATTTCGACTTCATTATAGGGATTTTTTTATTTTCTATCTTCTCATCAAAGAAAGAAATATTTTTAATAGTCCTAAATAAGGATGCTTTGGGAATGAGGGAGTAACAATATCTGGAGAGCCCACAACCTGAGGGATAGAGAGTTTTTCAGCACTCCTCCCCCCACCCCCCACCCTCTCCTTTGAGGAAGTGACAGTTTGGAGCTCCCCAACCAAGATGTAGTGGCAATGTTATTATAATGTTTGGAACTTCCATCCATATGAGGGATGAGGAAGTGATAATGGAGCTCCCCCCCCCCCCCCCTGCATTTAAGGGTAAGGGATTGACAATGTTTGAAGCTCCCTCTTCCACTTTGTGCCTGCCATTATGATTAATATTTTCAGTCAAAGTATAACTGCCTAATGCAAGTTAAAGGTCTCGATTTGTTCAACGTCCAGTAAAGTTTGAATATGTATGGAATTATTTATCAGACATGCAGTGAGAGCGGGGCTTGAAACTGCTGCAACTTATATAGGAAGTACCAGCACATTTTCCTGCTGGACACAGGATGGTAACCTGGTATAGGTTCTTCCACTCACAGATATACTCTCTTAACCCTTTTCTCCATAAATACGCATTTTTACGCATGTGCGACCAGTGTAGATCCAGATCAGCCGGCACATCCGTGCCATCTGATCAGGATCTGCACTGGTCGCATTTTGGTCAGAAATAACCTAATGAATAAAAAAAATGAACAGTGCAGATCCTAATCAGACGGTTCAGATGTGAGGGCTGATCTGGATCTACACTTCGCCCATGCAATAAAGGTGTATGTGGAGGAAAGGGTTAATGGAAAAGAAAAGGATCTTAACTACTCAAGCATTCTATAATACACAACGGAGCAGGTGCACAATGATAAAATGGCAGTCTTATTTTGTAAACTAACAATATATAGGGCACAAAGATGACAAAGGATATAGAACATAAGTCATTATTGCGATTTGCATTGCATTGATTAGTTAGAGCCAGAAAAGCGTGTAGATATTGGGGTGTATGAGGTATCATGGTTCTTGGATTTTAAACCCTTAAAGGCTTTAACTTGTAAAGGAATTTCAAATTGCAATAATGACACCAGTACAGTACACTTAGTCGTCTTGTACAACAAGCATTTCTTTATTGAAGAAAATAGCCTTATTTACCTGTTTGAAAGAAGAAAAAAAGGCTGCCACAAATCATTTTGCACATGTTGGATGACAAGTATGAGACCCTAGCTACTGGTAAACTGACAAATAAGCCAGTGAAATTTTCCGTGTAATTGATGTTAAAATGGTATTGTGTTACTATATCATCCCGTAAGTACAGATCGGTAGCTGTGATATCTCATAGAACACGGCACCTTTCTGTACAAATGAAGGTCCTTTCTGGTGACAGATATGAGCTTTCCATAAGGTTTGTGTCATAATGATTTATTTCTATTACCATATTTATCCCTTTTGTAGCCACATCCTTAATTGCTCTCGCACCTTTTACTGTAACCCTTTCCTCCATATATACGCATTTTTACGCATTTGCAACACGTGTAGATCCAGATCAGCTGGCACATCCATACCATCTGATCTGGATCTGCACTGGTCGCATTTAAGTCAGAAATAACCTAATGAATCAAAACGCGAACAGTTTAGATCCTGATCAGATGGCACAGATGTGCCGCCAGATCTGGATCTAAACTGATTGCCCTCCCAATAAAGGTGTATCTGGAGGAAAGGGTTAAGTGTTGAAATAATGGGCTATTGGAGATCTGGTCTCGTACTTTTAACTGTTAACATGTAAGAATGTGTAAAAATAAGGCTGACATTCTGTCAGAAATGAGTGTTAAATTTTGTTGATTCTTTAGTCTTAACTAGAGCCTTCATAATATTAAGGAAATTTATTTGTAGATTCAGATCAGATGACATGGAGAAAATGATTAACATCACAAGAACTTATTACATGTATCTCTTTTTCTGGAATATTCATGAAAACTTGTCATATTCTTTTCCATTAAAAGAATGGAGATTAAAAAAAAATAACATTAACGCACATCCCCCAAATCTTGTGGCATCAACTCCTCATTAACTATTGGCGTGGATTTCTTTCAGCCTTGCACAGCTGATCAAGCAGGATGTGTAGATGATTGTAAAGAAAAGATTTTTCCTGTGACCATTTTTACCAGAGTTATGGCCCTTTGTTACAAATTTTGTTGTAGCAGTGGGGGCATCAGTGTCCGAGGACGCATTCTACTAGTAGTTTATAAAAATTTGACTTAATTTTATATGGTATAAAAATGTCTATGGGTAGGCAGGTAATACCTAGGGCCTATTTCAGTTGGTTTGGACCAGCTTACTAGTATCTTTTTGATAAAATATTTGTTAAAACAGACTTTTGTGCAAATTAAGTGATTTACTTTAAGAATTGGCATTTTTTTACAAATTAAATGATCTGCTTGAGACATCTGAACATAAACTGATTGTCTGTCTGGAAACAATAGACACACAAGGACTGAGATTCTGCATGGTGGGAAAATTAAACTGTTAAGTATCACAACTCATCTTGTTGGATTAGTATTGTGACTTTTTGCATTGGGCTATTCATTTCTTTGTAAGTTTTGTGTGCTAAACGAATCACTGAGTTATGAAGTTTAAATCTAAACCTTAATCCTTGACATCCTGGGATATGGCAGTTATCACATGGGAGAACATCCATGTCTTAAATAGGATCCAGACTGTTTGTTTTTTTGGTAAAAAAAATCTGTACTAGTAAATAAAAAAAGCAAACAAGAGTGGATTCTGATCAGATGGCACAGATGTAGAGGCTGTTCTAGATCTACATTGTATGCCCATGGATAATGGCCTTACCCCATGGAGTAAAGGGTTAACAATAGGTATACTGGACAAATCATCAGTCCTATTGTACTGGTAATAGTGATTGTGAAGATGTACAGATGTGTGTTAATTAATGAACATATTGCAGACGGATGAATGATTGCTTGAATATATGCTGACGGCTGTTTAAGCCTGATATGTGTACATATAATATAATTCATTCTGGTGCATTGAAAATACTTGAAAAGAAATTGGGAATAAATTTCAAAAAAAAGAGAGAAAACTTTGTTCTTAATTATTTCCTTTCAGAGACAAAGGCAAAGAGTGAAAAACAACAATTAGTTTGTTGTTTTCAAACTTGTGTATAGGAGTGAGCTTGCTGGTCGGTCAGTCAGTCAGTCTGTTGGTCGGTCGGATTCTTCGTTTCGGATAATAACTCATGAAAGGCTTGACAGATTTAAATAATTTGTGGTACACAGGTGTAACATCATAAGATACAGGTCAAGTTCGATTTTGGGGCTGGTGGGTCAGTGTCAAGGTCACTGTTACTAAAAATAGAAAAATGCTTTCCAAGGATAACTATTGAAAGGCATCAAATATTTTAAATATGTTTGGTACACAGGTGTAACATCACAAGAAAAAGGTCAGGTTTGACTGGGGCTGGTGGGGTCAATGTCAAGGTCAGTGTTAGAAAAAAAAAGAAAAATGGTTTCTGGATGACAACTCATAAAATACTTCACAGATTAAATCCTTTTTTGGGACATAGATGTAACATCAGAAGATACAGGTTGAGTTCGACTTTGGGGCCTGTGGGGTCAATGTCAAGGTCACTGTTACTTAAAATAGTAGAACTGTTTCTGGATGATAACATATGAAATACTTCAAAGATTTAATTATTTTTTGGGCACAGATGTAACATTACAAGATACAGGTTAGGTTTGACTTTGGGGCCTGTGAGTTCAAGGTCATGGTCACTGTTATTTTAACTTCAAAACTTCATCTCCACTCAGTAACTATAGCTTAGAATTCTTGAATTAAATTTGGTGTATTGGTGATTTCTGTGAAGACGACTTTTGGAATTGAAAGTAAGGCCTGTGGGGTCAAGGTCACTGTTACTAACAATAGAAAAACAGTATATGCTCAATAACTGTAGTTTGGAATGAGATATTGTGATGACAATTGCTATATAGTCAGTGACTGTGAAGACGCAACTTGGTATTGAAAATGTGCCTGGTGGGGTCAAGGTCACTGTTCACTGTTACTAAAAATAGAAAAAATGGTTTCTGGATGATTTATAATGAAAGGCTTAACATATTTGTACATTTTATGGCACACATTGATCTAAGAATTCCCAGTTCAAGTATCAAGCACAAACGTGGGGTATTTAATCACTTTCAGTGATGATTCAAGTTGAATCCAGAGTTGGATGTCCAACACAAAATCTCACAGCTTAAAGTTTCTATCCAATCTTTAAAACTACTCTAGAAATCTGGAATATAATCAGCTCCATTTCAAACAAGTCTATAAATAACTTGTAAAAATGGTCACAGCTGTGCACTTTGGTAACTATGACCTTCTTCATTTCCAACAAGTTCCATAACTATTCAAAATGTTTTCAAATGATTTCCCTTTTTTACTTGGAACTTGGTGAATTAAGTGACTGACACTTCTAGTAAAGCTGGGGACTTACTTCATAATTTTTATAATAGTTCATTTTCATCAAAATACTAACAAGTTTTCTTACTGTTCAAAAATATTGTACACTTTATCCCCTTTTTAGCGAAATATTTATGGCACATTAAGGTATTAACTCTGTTGAAAATGTCACTGAAACCTTCAACTTACTCTTGTAACCCTGACCTTGAGCCAGCACAGTTGAAACATAGTTTCTACACATCGCCTCGATGAGGAGAACATTTGACTAAAGTTTCATGAAATTCCTTGCCGGAGTTTAAAAGTTATGGAGCGGACACGAAAACCATGGCTCAAACCTCTGACCTGCAATTATGACATTCTCCTTGGGCCAGCACGGTTGAAACATATGCTCTGCACATATTCTATACAAGGTTAACATTTTTTTGAAGTTAAATGAAAATCCTCGGAGTTTAAAAGTAATGGAGCAGAAATGAAATTAAGGCTCAAACCTTTGACCGCTGCTTGTAACCTTGGCCCGTTGCCAGCATAGTTCAAACAAAAGTAATACATATCATCTCAATTAGTTGAACATTTAATGCAAGTTTCATAAAATTCCTTCAAGGGGTTTAGAAGGTAAAGAGCGGACACGAAATTCATGGCTCATACTTTCGACAACCACTTGTGACTTTGACCTTTAGCCAGGCATGTTGGAATATAGGTTCTGCACATTGGATTGATGGGGTGAACATTTGATGCTAGTGTCATGAAATTCCTTCCAGGGGTTTAGAAGTTACGGAGCAGACACGCAATACATGATTCAAACTTTTAAACACTACAGTACAAGAGACCGTGACTTTTTGTCTGTCAAGATGGATCAATAGAACTTTTCTTCACATCGTTTCACTAAGGTGAACATTTGACTAAAGTTTCATAAAATTCCTTGCAGGGTATAAAAGTTAAGGAGCGGACACGAAATACATTCCTCAAACCTTTAATCACCACTGCTGACATCGACCTTAAGACAACCAGGTTGGAACAAAGTTAAAGGTGCTGCACATCTTCGTCATGGGGTGAACATTTAACCAAATTTTCATGAAATTCCTTCCAGGGGTCTAGACGTTATAGAGCGGACTCAAAATCCGGGAGCACACACAGACGCACAAACACCATTCCTGTTTCTCCTGTCGATATATGACGGTGGATAATTACGGTCGACATTAAAATATTATTGCAAACAAATCAAAACACATATCCTTGATAGTGTGAAATGCAAACATGTGTGCGTGAAATCACGGCTAGTACGCGATGGTGTCTTGCAAGATAATTAATAAAAAGAACATTCCTTAAAAGTACCTTTTTCTCTTCCAAAAATACTGCAATCCATATTGATTGACATTAATTATTAAATAAATGAAAACTAAAGGTAAAACAGCCCCAAACACAAGCACAAGAATGTTATGAACAAGTTGACGGTCAACGTGTCGTCGAACACTTCTGTTGTAAAATTACTCGCTTTCTCCTTCTTGGGGCAACTGCAGGTGCTTGAAGTATTGTGTAAAAAGTTGAATACTTATCGGCAGAAATTGTATATTATGTTTTAATTGAGCGATATGGTGATCTCATATCATATTGATTCTTTTATAGTATTTAATGTGAAGCCGTTTTTTTTCGATACACAAACACGATCGCTGCCCAAATTTCGACGTCGCCGACGTTTTATTTTTTATGCAAAACGGCAGCAACTCAAGTTATATTGTAAATATGGTAAACAGAAAACGTTTTTCATTTCAATTTTTCGTCAAATTCACAGCATACAAATTAGTGATTGAATTTTTAAAACCAACGGAAACGAAATTCACATTACACGCCCGGTGAACAAACCAAAAAGAGAAAATAGCAAAATGCGCGAAAGTAACTTCCGGAACGCGCTGTTTTTCTTTGAGGGAAAATGAAAAGAAATAGCAACTTTTATTTCTCACAAGAAAGAAAACGAATCTTTTCAAAAATCTGGGAATGCAAAGTAAGGATGAGCTTCGCGGAAAATTTAATTTAGTATTTTAAAATTGTCAATTCTAGCTAGAACTTTTAACCGGCGAACATTCAAACAAATTGTCGTTTCGGATTAATTTTGTTTATTGTTTGCTTTTAGAAAGTATTTTCATGTTGTGTAGGAATCAAATAAGGTTTGCTTTGACTGGTGTTCACATTTTGAATAATGAAACTTGTATTTAAACGATTTATACTCGTTTTTTGTTGTTGTTTTTTTTTGTTTTTTTTTTTTTCATGAAGAACGGGGGCGAAAGATCTTGTTACGGAGGTTGCGGAGCGAAAGCATTGGAGGCGGTAACGCTGTTCATGTATCCCTTTTTACATAATCTTGCGCTCATACAAATCAATCCTTCTTATATCTTTTCTATCAATTTTAAACAAGTCTAAAGCATTTAAATATTTCCAGGCATTCACACAGTCTCGATCAAATTATTCTGTATTTTTCATATAATTTTCTGTGCCGAAACTAGGGTTATAATGTTTCAAACAAAATGAAAGCGTTTTACAAATAGCGATCTACAAAACTTCTAATAGTATCAGACATTAGTTACAAACAATTATTTTAATTTATACAATATTATTAAAATTTGGCTATTAGACCAAATCGTAATTGATATTTATACAAAGCATTCCATTTATATTGCACTTCAGAATAACTGATACACTATCACCCCGTGATACATAATTACATAACAATGTAACGGATCGTGCCGGTCACTTCATTCATTAAATTGTCTAATTGTATAAATCATTGATCAAGGAGACCATTACGTAACATATAGTCAATAACATAAATACCGTTACGTGACATAAAGGGGAACGGATTTGTATTACCAATCCGACCATTAACAATATGTATACATGTAGATTTACATAGATCTTAAATCTAATAATTTAAATACCATGGCTATTGAAAATCTTGTCTACAGAGGCACATAATCTGGTTCATAATAAACCTCGTCAACAGCTAGATTACATCTTTCGTGTATTAGGCCTACAGTTATTTTTATCATTAATTTTACTCTACTATTAAAGAGAATTTCCATCAATTATGTAAAATTTTCCGCATAGTCCTGAACACTCTAAAACAAAAAAGTCATTTTCAAAAGTGTCGAAAAAAGATTTTCCAGTGTATTATAGCATCGAATCTTCCCACAAAAAATATTGTCTGAATGTGAGCGTACTCTTTTTATTTCTCATATTTTACTGAGGCTATAATATGACCAGCGCAAATGAAAACTTTGTACTTTCGTCTTATTTCAACAAGGTTTGAATGTTAAGCGATAAATCTAAATGACTAAAAGTTTTTGATAGATATCTTTGGTTGCCGATGTTTAATTTACTAGGAAATTCAGATAATATTTTCCCCATAAAGAAAATATGTTACTTAGGATAACAAAAAGTCAAATATAATCATTTAATACTTACATCAAAATTTCAAAAAAGCAACATGCTTGAACACGCGTCAGTGCTGTGCTATATTGGCAAAAAATGCAAATGTGTGGCATAGTATTAGCCTTGAAAAAAAAGATACCTCCATAGCGGAAAGGGGTCTATTGACAGCTCGCGGTATAGCTTTTTCACATAATGTATAAAAGGTTCCTATAATAAAAAAGAAAGTTAAACGTTTGGATATCCGAGATGTCAGTTTGACCAAATTCAATGGAAACCGAAATAAAAAGCATCCGTTTTGGAAATAAAAAGTGGTTAATATAAGAGGGCCACACAACCGCGAGGGCAAGAAGGTGGCGCTTCATTCGTGAAAGTGCAGGAAGCGCGTGCTTAAATCCCGTGTCAAGCGAGAGGTCAGGAATGTTTGACTACACTTTAATAGCAAACCTCGTAAATCACATCTGGGGGTCACTGACGGAGCTCATGATCATATTTATGAATGAATTTAACGTCGTTTCCCGACTTCAGAGGCATTGAGAATTTCAACAGTTTCCGACAGACGACCGGATGTGAGGACGTCATGTCCGACACTTAGGGTCAAAGGGCTTTTAACAATTGTCCCCTCGGCTCGCGAGAAATCCTGAGAGTTGACCAGCAGGTGACCAGTGCCCACGCTGTGCACATACAGCCCCAAGTAATATAATTAAACCCTGCAGATTCAATCAACATCCGTTTTCAGCATCCGGTCCGAAACATGGTTAAATAATGACCAACAAATGTTGCGCAGGAAATCTTCTGATTTATTCAACTAGATTTTGAACAATTCTGTTATACAAACGTGACCAGAAAGTATGTTATATTTAGCAAAACTGTTACAGTTGCCTAATTATACGTATGAACCTGAAAAAGGAAAATGTGAAAGTCTTTGTTAAAAGCAGATTTAATAAAGAATGTGAATTTAAATATTACAATAAACGCTTAAAATTAAGATTTTCTTATGTTTCACGTTCAAACGGAAAGTGGATTTTGTGTTGCTTTAAATCCAAAGTTTGCGACATTCTCTTCTGTTCGTTGAATATTCCTTTCGTAACGCATGTCAAATTACTTATTATTTGTTGATGATTATGAAAAGAGTATTTTTAATGATGTAAAAATGTCATAATTATGTAAACTAATTGCGTTTAATAACTTTTTACCTGTTAATTCATAAATTTCACGTTGTTGTTGAGGGGTCATTTTGGGGTCAATGATATTTGACCACACCCCCTTGTTTTACGTTTTTATGAATGAACGCGTTTTTGTGAGATTTACGAACGGAAGCATCTATCTACCATTGATAACATTTGAGTGCGTTTTCCTTATTAAAGGATTGAAAGATAAAAAAGATAACTAATCTATGATGTATCTTTGTACATATGGACGGAATTCGTGAATAAAAGGTAAGAACTTTCGTAAATATACTGTAGTACACGTTCAAATTGCCTCGAGGGGCAATACAAAAGTATCTTGGCTTCGAGAGATAGTTAATTTATTCAAGCTCTGCTGATAGCGTCGGGTCTTAATATTGTTTTAAGGGTGTGGACAATTTAGATGTCAAAATAAATAAATATCACATAATATTGTTTTAAGAGTGTGGACAATTTAGATGTTAAAATAAATAAAAATCACAGGGATGGATTCAGGAGGGAGGCGCACATCTGGGGGGAGGGGGAGACGCAACTATGAACATGAGTGCATTCTGGTTTTATTCAATTCATATATCTTCGTACTTATTTTAAAAGTTATTTGCATATCATATCTTTTTTATTTAAAACGGTCTGTTACAGTGATAAAAAATTATTCACTCTGTCGTTTTTTGTGTGTTTTTTTTTTTCGTGTATTCGTGGTATTAGCTTTATCATTCAGATATTATCAGTTTCAATCATTGTTACATTTGGCTGTTGTATTCATTCTTTCTTTTTAAATTTGTATTTTTTGATCCATTCAGAGTTCCATTATCTGATAATCTGTCTCTCCCATTGATCCATCATGGCTTTATAATATCTATATATAATTATTTATTTATAATATTTCTGTTTAAAAATTGTAATCTGTATATTCAGATTAAAAATTCCCCATAAACGGTTTGAGTAAAACTCACAATTCAGAGTTTGAGCTCAAACATCCATTCTAGAATATCTCAGCAGGACTTAGTGTTATTTGAAATATTTTCAGGAAAACTGGAAGATTTTACTCTATTTTGGTAAAATATTCCAAGTAAATAGCCAATATTTACTAAGGATTTGAATAAATTTGTTGAGTGAAAAATTGAGTTTGAACATATGATTGTTCGTGATATTTGGAAGGGCCCAAGATAATAAAACTAAGAGGGGAGACTTGTTTTCATTACAGCCAATCAGATGCTTGAGATTTTTGATCTTTGACCATGTTTATAAACAGATGTTCTAAAATTGCACTAAAATGCATTTATTGATACATTTCAAGACTACATGTATATTTCGGTAAATATTCTCGCATGAATTCTTCCCGGCTGTTTCATTGATGAAAGCGTTGTGAGTACAACATTAATGAAGCCACATAGGCTGTTTCTACATGTTCCATTCATGAATCATTCGTAAATGGATTCTGGCTGATTAATTAATGGATATACTACGATAGTTCATTGATGTATACACTCCTGAGTTTCGTTTAAAACACTTTTGCTGTTTCGTTAATGTCTTCCCTCTGGCTGTGTACATTCTATCTGTTCATGTGCTAGTAAGTAAACACTAAAGCTCTATTTTGTTCTGACGTGTACATTGGAACGTTATATTAGTATTTCCGACGTGTACATTGGAACGTTATATTAGTATTTGAGTATACCTATTCGCATAAAAATAGTGTCCAAGGGTATAAAACTGAAAATGGAGATCAGTCTTAAATCTCAAGCAACTTATTGGCTGAAATGAGACTATTAGTCTCCATTTTAGCCAATCATTTACTTAAGATGTGAGAGACTCGTCTCCAGTTTACAATGTATGACCTTGGATCCAGCTCTCAAGGATCTCTATCTTCAAATCGTTCTTTAAAGAAATAATCTCCAGCCGCAGGAAAAGTCATTAGTCGAGATCTAGGCAACATATCAAAGACTGGGCTTACACGTCATTCACACTGGGTTGATGTCGGTCATTCGTTGTTTATTCAGGCCGTTTCATTCATAATTACATTCTGGCTCAAACGATGTTTCATTCACCCTAGCACACATTCTGTAATTTTCATACATAAATATTTACACTTCAACTTCGTCCTCTACGATGAAATCTTATTCATCTAACGAATCATAATTTCTAATATTTACACTTCAACTTCGTCCTCTACGATGAAGTCTTATTCATATAAGGAAACATAATTTTCAATGGTAAACAGTGTGACGTAATAATTTAAAAGGCGTGGCTATAGTAGAACCGTTCACAATTGATTGGACGTTGCACGCACGTTTTGCCACGAGTTGCTGCGAAAAAGCGTGTCGTCGTTCGCTTTGTCGTCAATGTTGCTGTTCCAACAGCCATTCAAAAAAGCCGTAATATCACGAATTCTTTAAATAATTTCTGTATTAAAGAGAGTATTTATGTGTGTAAATATAAGGATTAAATCGACATTTGATGGTTTTCATTTGGGTATGAAAAACAACCCAACTGTTTTCCATACCGAAATGAAAACCATCAAATATCGATTCAATCCTTAAATGGTAAACAGTGTGACGTAATAATTTGAAAGGCGTGGCTAAAGTAGAACCGCTCACAATTTATTGGACGTTGCCCAATGATGTGACGTGTGACGTCGCCGAGCACGCACGTTTGGGATAGTAGTAGGAAAGTGGCATGATAATTTCCGAATTCTTGCCAAAAATCCCCACGAAAAAGTGTAATTGCTCGTGTGTTATATACATCCATTGAAATTTGTTACTTTTCGCCGTGTTTTTCTGTTGACTCGGCGAAAGTGGGCAGACCGGCCAAATGTTGTATCATTGATAAACACTGTAAAGTAAAATCGAGCACCAGATAAATATTTATCGTTTAAAATGATTTTTCTTACACACCAGGACACATACCGGACAATTTTTGTGACGACGAGTGACGTAATTTCAATTTTCCTCGGCTGATTTGTGTGTTCTTCATTAGCAAATACCAATGTTTTACGCGTTCCAAAAATGATGTACTCCTCGCCTCCTGTCGCGATGCAAGTCCTTCCGGGACGCGTGCACACTATAACTTCTGGACTGTGCATATTGATTATATGGCCTCATGAGCGAACGCACTTAGCCACATGCTTGCAGTCATTCGCTGTGTCCAAAAATCAGTGTTAAAACAAATATATGTGAATACATACTAACTGAATTGATAACTAATTGCGTTCATCGGGATATGAAAAACATTTTGGTTCTAGCCGGGTTATTCATTCATTTATGGCGTTGCGATCAAATCGGGAGATCTTATGAAACGACACTCAGGTTTTTAAGTATTGCAACAGAAGTAGGATTGCATCAATTTATTCCAAAAAAAAGATATGAAGTTTTATAAACTAAATGCAGATTATTAGTGTTTATAAATCATTGTGGAAAATCTCTTAATATCTCTGTTTAATGTGAAGAGACTAGATAATTAGCATGCTTAAAACAGTTCAATCGGATAAACCCGTATCTCAGGTAAGCGTTTTTGATATTATTTCACATAATTTATTTTCATATTACTGAACTGTTTTAAACATATTACAGCTTATTCTCATCCAAATTAAACACTTCTCGATCATCTATCCGGTTTATATGTCTAGATATAAAGAATATTATAATGTCACAAATATACACATTAAAATTTAAGATTTACGTTTTCCTATTTACTTACATTTCATTTTGAAAATATTATTTCTTTCCCTTTATGCATCGTAATGAAACAGTGTAGTAAGCCGGGCGCAAAAAATAAAAAAAATTCAACGCAACACAACACTATTATACGAAAAATTATTTAAAACTTCTGCACAACAACTTAAGTTAAACAAAATTTCATCTTATTTTATTTATTTAGTTACCGTATACTGAACAGAAATGCATAATATTGGGTTGAAAGTGGGCGAGTAGCTTAAAGGGGTATTAAGTGCATCTAGTTTTGATAACGTTTTTTGTAAAGCTCGCGGTTTGTCCTCATTGAGGTTGGGTCAGGATGGCCCGAGACCGCGCTTGCCAAAACCACAAACCGCTGATTACAACTTGTCATTATGTAGATACAGTATTCACATGGTGCTTCCCGTGGACATAGTTAAGAGTCAATTTTTATCAATACTTTGTATTTGGTGATCCGTAGTACTAGTATAAGTAGTGTTTGAGACCACGAATGAACCATAGAGCCATACGAGTACTCCCAACAAGACGATGAATGTATTTTATAGTTTCTTTCTGAAAACAAATTTATTATAACAACCATTAATTTGATACCGTGAATTCATTTCGCTATTTTATACAAGGGCATAAACTTGAGATTTTCAACTTTAACACCACATTAGTCATGTGTTTTAAATTACCGTATCACAACACACAAAAATGAAAAAGTCATAATGTGATTGTCTGAACTGAAATATTATCTTTCTGCTAGACAAGTTACTTTCTGACCAACCCTCTTTATCAATGAAAACTACTTATCACGTGATAATTGATTTTCTACGCTCCTACTATATACTTTAGCCAACTCCCCGCGTTAGGCCCCCATAGTGGACCACTTTAAATTCGTTTATTCATGCAGTTTGCAAACTTGATATGACGAAACTTCATTTGAGGACACAGTCACCGTTTGTAAAATTAAAACGATAGCCTTATTTTTTACCCACGGCATAACAAATACCGACTGAAACAACTGATAAAATTGAACGGATGTGCCTCTTCACCATTCATTGATCCGGTCGATTTTTGTTTGCTAATGTATCACGTGGGTTCGGTCGAGTTCATTACAATAATAAGCAGGTAGACCGCAGTACTGTCTGCATAGTGAGGTAAATACCATCCAGTTTCCTTCTAAATAATTTAAGTCTATTTTGAGGTTTCACGAGATGTTAATTAGATAATAATATTCTGCAGGTGTCTTTATTAATCAGAACATAACATATTTCTTCGTAACCGAATTAAAAAAGGCAGCATGAAATATTGACACCCCTAAAGCAGTTTACTGCTTAGTTTTGACCGGAAATCTCAGGGGAAAGAAACGAGGTCAACGGCAGTGTCGGATTACACACAGCTCTCCAAATATAGCAAACATTCATAACGTATCAAATAGAAGGTATTAATTCATGAAATTTTAATTCAGCTTTTGTGACAACTTTGGAAATTATACAATGACCATATTTTGGATTACCGACACACCGTTTTCACTTGGATTAACTAAGGTAATATATCGGTGATTTTGCTAGCGGGCGCTTATCGAACACTGCACCCATCAGCTTAGATGCGGGAAACGGATTTTTATCGATTTGGTGGCTGTGTGTTTCGCTGATGTCTGGATATATATTATATGTGAACTATTTGCATTGTGTTAATGAACGTGTTTCATCTTCGGTGTTAACTAAGCTCCCATTCACAATATTTTCCATTGATTGTCTACATGTGTTTTCGTTATACGACAGAGAAGGAAACAAGAAAATGCGAAAAATGCCTTTCCACCCTTCGGAGTTATTCAGATCTGGTTCGGATTAGCAAGTTGGTGTCTTTCATTCTGTACTTTTCATGATTTGGCATTTATGTGATGTGTTATTTTGGGGTTACTGGAGTTATTTAGTTCTGTGAGTGTGTTGTTGTTTTTTCTTCATTGGATTTTTATTTTTGGATTGAGACATGTGTAAATTTTCTGGATTTATCGAAACGGGTAAATAAGATAGATGCATGTAGAAGAGTTTTTGAATTGGACTGAGTTAAGTTTTAAGATTTCAGTGCACAATTACAATTAAATACTGTGTTATTTGCCTTTGGTAGTTTGGTGCCAAATTGACCAGTATATTTGGTGCAGATGAAAAATATCCGTTGAATATATTTGGGAATTTGTTTGTTCAGCTATACCCAAGAGATCAAGGTATCAGTAGTTGAGAACAATTATTTGTACACGTTTGCAGCAAAATACAAACTGAATTGAACATACATAACAGTATTTCATTTTTTATTAGAACAGGGCCGATTGGAAGTGCAAGTCTTTCCAGAAAATATACTTGAGTCTTGAACAGTTCTCTTATTTAACCAGAATTGTTCCTGAATCAAGGAAATGCCGTCTGATCAGGATCTGCACAGTTCGCTTTTTGATTTATCAGGTTATTTCTGACAAAGGTGCGATCAGTGCAGGTCCAGTTCAGAGCTTTGATATGCCAGCTGACCTGGATCTACACTGGTGGTACAAGAGTAAAAATGCATATATATGGACTAAAAGTTTAGGAATATAATTATCATGCTTTTAAATACAGAGTGCAACTGCTGTCGGTATTGCTGATGCTCCGGTTATAATTTGTTTCTTTTATTGTTTTATCTGCTGGTCACATGCCAAAGTGTTAACAATGAAGCTTTGAATAGGTGTTGAGACTGTGTATCTACATCAAAACTATCAATCCTAATTATAAAGCCATAATCCGTTATTATTATTGCTTGTTGTTGCAAAATAGAGGAAAGGATAACTTAAAAGAAAAAAAAAATTCAAATTGGCATTGTGTTTTGGCAAATTTATCACCAAATAAAACTTTTATGAAATAAAAAATGTTAACTACTATTCCAGTAAATGTTTCAAAATGCCTGATAAGTACTTCCACCAAGTAAGATTTGTTTAAAACAAATACACTACAAAACATTATACTTGACTTCACATTTTTCATGTAAAACTTCAATGGCTCCAGCATGATAGTGAACATAACACCATTTCTGAGCATCAGGACATGTTCAATGTCATTGAATTTGTTCTATGTATTCTTGAATTCAATGAATTTTCTCTCAAATTTCGAAACATGAGCAATGCTAAAAAAACTGGGGATTGCTCGGAATTGTTTCAGTATTTGAATTGGAAGTGGAAAAAGATCAACTCATTAAAATGTCTTAATATTTAAGATTTTTTTCATTTAGATGCTTTAACATCTTATTCAGAATTTAGAGAATTAATGGCAGTTTTAAAATAGATCTATATTTTGGCCCCAGATTGACTCAAATGACAGCCCCCTATATGGTACCAGTAAGTGCTTGGCCACTGCTCCTGAATCTGTGGCAGTACCATGCAGTTTTACTGTACATGTGTGCCTTCATCATCTATTGTCAGTTATCTGTTAATGATATTTAAGAAAGGCTGTTAATTTAATTCAAGTTTAATTGACATTTATCAAGATGAAAGTTGTCGCCTTCTAAAGGTTGTAGGTACATGTAAATAGGTCACAGTTATAAACCATTAAGCCCTTACCTCCTGTCTTCATGTAATTGACTGACCTTTCTGTTAGTTAAAGCCAGTCCATTCATTATTCTTGGGGGTGTTTACAAATATATATTACCTGACTTTAAACAGTGAAAAACCTTTGTTGTTTTTTTCATAGCTTGTTTGTGAAGGTAAAAGAACTTGAAACTAATTTGGATGTACTTGTTTTCTCATTGTACTTAAATATGTTATCTATTATATATAAAGATCATGTTAATATTTTGCAGTGCAACTTATTGTAGAAGTTAAAAGTTGAAAGTTTGAAGATCATCATGTGACCTTTTTGGTTTTATTTTATATTTGTATATGTTTCACTCTCAATGACTTGGGAGACATATTTATACCCCCACAAACGAAGTTTGAGGGGGTAATATAGGAGTGAGCTTGTCGGTCGGTCTGTCAGTCGGTCGGTTGGATTCTTCGTTTCCGGATGATAACTCATGAAAGGCTTGACGGATTTAAATAATTTTTGGTACACAGGTGTAACATCATAAGATACAGGTCAAGTTCGATTTTGGGGCTGGTGGGGTCAGTGTCAAGGTCACTGTTACTAAAAATAGAAAAATGCTTTTTGGACGATAACTCCTGAAAGGCATCAAATATTTATAAAATGTTTGGTACACAGGTGTAACGTCACAAGAAACAGGTCAGGTTCGACTTTGGGGCTGGTGTGGTCAATGTCAAGGTCAGAGTTTCTAAAAATAGAAAAATGGTTTCTGGATAATAAGTTAAATAACTCATGAAATATTTCACATATTAAATCCTTTTTTTGGGACATAGATGTAACATCAGAAGATACAGGTTGAGTTCGACTTTGGGGCCTGTGGGGTCAATGTCAAGGTCCTGTTACTTAAAATAGAAAAACTGTTTCAGGACGATAACTCATGTAATACTTCATAGATTTAATTATTTTTTGGGACACAGATGTAACATTACAAGATACAGGTTAGATTTGACTTCGGGGCCTGTGGGTTCAAGGTCAAGGTCACTGTTATTTTAACTTCAAAACTTCATCTCCACTCAGTAACTATAGCTTGGAATGAGATTCTTGAATGAAATTTGGTGTATTGGTGGTTTCTGTGAAGATGACTTTTGGAATTGCAAGTAAAGGCTGTGAGGTCAATCTCACTGTTACTAAAAATAGAAAAACTGTATATGCTCAATAACTGTAGTTCATAATGAGATATTGTGATGAAAATTGCTATAAAGGTAGTGTCTGTGAAGACGAATTTTGGTATTGAAATTGAGCCTGGTGGGGTCAAGTTCACTGTTCACTATTACTAAAAATAGAAAAAAATGATTTCTGGATGATTTCTAATGAAAGGATTCACATCAGGGCTGGACAAATTTTGTTTTTTGTAACTAGTCCAGAACTAGCTGGGTAGACATTTCAGCTAGTCCCACTTTTGCGCAAATAAGCAAATTCTGATTGGCCAGTTTTTACAGTAAAGAAAGAAACAGGAAATTCAAGAGGAAGCGTTACATGGGGCTTGATAATGTTAAAACAGCTCTCAAAACATGTTATTTTGTAATAAAATTGCTGTTGTAATATGATATGCACATGGTGCTAAAAGAGAATGGCGCATATCAAACTAGTCTGCATTAAACAATTGATCTAGCCCACGGACAAGCAATCAGATATTTTGAGATTGTCCGATACAATTTTCAGCTTGTCCAGGGTGTCGGGCTAGTGGGTTTGTCCAGCCCTGCACATAGTTTAACATTTTTTTCAAACCGTTTCTGCTCATTAAATATAGAAGGAATGAGATATTGTGATGAACTTGCTGTATATGTGGCTACTTTGAAGACGACACTTTGGATTGAATGTTGGGCCACTGTGATAAATGTCACTGTTACTAAATTTTAGGATAGAAAATTTTTTTATGCTAAATTACTTTAGTGAGTAATGAGATATTGTGATAAAACTTACTGCTTCTTTGAAAACTGCTTGGGATTGAAAGTAGGTGTGTGGGGTCAAGGTCACTTCTACATGTGTCCAATGTTTCTAGTGTTAGTTACATTATGCCATTGATTCTAAGAATTCCCAGTTCAAGTATCAAGCACACGTGTGGGGGTATTTAATCACTTTCAGTGATAATTCTAGTTGTTTTTGTTCCGTTCACCTGCCACCACCCCAATCACTGGTTTCTACTAATCAAAGGATAACATATAACCTTTTTATGATGAATGGTCTTAACTACTAGATGATCACATTTGATTTGGGAGCCAAAGATCAAGGTCACAGGGGCCTCAAAGAATTTGATTCTGCTCAAAAACTCCAAACTTCACAGGAACAGGATGATTGGACTTCCTGAGTTGATGACCCAAATTGTTTTAGGCAGTGCTGGTTCAAAGGTCAAGGTCACAGGAATTTTAAATGTCAAATTTGTTTCTGCTCAGTATCTCAGGAACCCTTTGACCCAGCTTTTTGATTAAATATGATGATTATGGATATGTAAGTAGATGACCCCACAGATTTTAGGGACACCAGATTGAAGGTGAAGGTCACAGGGGCACTGAAGTTCAAATCAGGTTCCACTTGGTATCTGAAAAAAACAAAATGATTTTCCTTAATCTTCACAGGATGATAGGCCGCTGTGAGTAGGTGACCCTGTTGTTATTGGGGGTCACCAAGTCAGATGTGAAAGTCACATTGCGAAACATTCATTAATGATTATTACCTTTTTATCCAGCACCGCATAACAGCAGGGGGATATAGGTGTGATCGATCTGGATTTAATGCCCACAACAGAAGTGGGGCCACTGTGGAAAAGGTCACTGTTACTAAATTTTAGGAAAGAAAAACTTTTTATGCTAAATTACTTTATTGAGGAAAGAGATATTGTGATGAAACTTACTGTTAAGGTTGCTTCTTTGAAAACTGCTTGGGATTGAAAGTAGGTGTGTGGGGTCATCGTCAAGGTCACTACTACATGTGTCCATGTTTCTAGTTTTAGTTACATTATGCCAATGATTCTAAGAATTCCCAGTTCAAGTATTAAGCACACATGTGGGGGTATTTAGTCACTTTCAGTGATAATTCTAGTTCTGTCTCCACTTCATAAAATTCCATACCTCTAGAAGGAATTTCATGAAACTTAATGTTATATCAAATGTTCACCCCGTTGAAACAATGTGCAGAACCTTTGTTTCAGTGCTGGCTCAAGGTCAGGTAACCAGAGGTGTTCAGGGGATCAGAATCTGACTGGTTCTGTAGATTGGTCTTTTTTTTAAACAATATTACTGGGTCAAAGTTTTCAGGTGTTAGCCTGAACTTCATGTTTTTGTGTGTCTAAAAATGATTGTCTTCATTTTTTCTATATAAATTGACAAATATTCAGGATTTCTGGTTTTTCAGAATTCCCAACTTTCACCCTTGTGTTTGTCTCTGAAAAAAATGGATTCTGCAACCATCTATGTTAACCCCTTCCTCCATAAATATGCCTTTTATGCATGCGCAACCAGTGTAGATCCAGATCAGCTGGCACATCCATGCTCTCTGATCAGGATCTGCACTGGTCTGATTTTGGTTAGAAATAACCATAGGAGTAAAAGCAAACAGTTCAGATCCTTATCAGACGACACGGTATAAGGATAGAGGGCAATAAGGTTATTGTGCACATCATTTAATATTTTGTCATTTCTGCCCCATATGTCCACCCTGAAAATCTGCATCCTGTTATATCTAAAAACCTATGAAAGTTGTTATTTGGCTTCAGGACAATGACAATGCTAGCCTATACATGTCATTTTACTAGACAATTACTGGTTTCACTGAAGGGGACTGTAAGTTAGTAAATACAATCTATCTTAATATGACTAGAATAGATCCTGATCTGACTGAATAGATGTGATAAGTTAACAAGCAATAAGCGAATTAAATGGTTTCTATGCTGAACTTTGTCTGACAATTATAGTACTGTAAAGCAGGAAAGTTACTTATTAATCTGATCAGACATTAGTTTTAATTACCTGGATGACTGGTAATTCAGAACCATTAACATTTAAATTATTTCAGTAAATGGCAGTGGTCTCAATTCTTTGATTAAGACAATAAACCATGTACCATGTTTTGACTTAATTGAAATCTTTAACTTCCAAAATATATTTCTGAAAGCTTGTTTCAATCTCTTTTTGCTGTTAAAGTTTTGGTAACTTATTCTAAATTTATAATTAAAAAAATCCAAAAGTAATTGTCTGTAATGTATCTCAGAACAATGGTAAGTCGAGATCTTAAAGCTGCAGGCTACCTCAATGATGAGATGAGGAATTCCAGGGATATTTATAGGGAATCCTGAACTGACCAGATCTTTTTTTTTTCAATTGCAAATTAGCTTCAGTCATAATTTATGTTTTGTGAACTTCTTTCATTGGTAAACTGTATGTCCGATAATAAATTTTCATTTGATATATTGTGGTTAACTCTCAGAATCTTATCAACCAATCTATCAAAAATAATGGATAATGATTGTACATGAAAGAAAATATCAATTCTATTGTTTCTTTCATTTATTAAAAATTTATAAAAAGGGAATTTGACATTGGTCGTTGAGGTCCAGTGGTATCCAATGTTTGATCTTAATCTTTTGCTGCGTTTTGAATTTGAAACCTTACTTTCCATTTTCTTTTTCTTTCCTCTAGTCACATTTTTAAATAATATATTTACATGTTAGCACAATATTAGCTTTTATAAATCGTGGAACATTATTTAAGGACAAAATGCTATTTTTCTTTATCACTGTACGTAACTCTAGACTAGAAGTGTGTGGTTTTAATGGAGTAGGTTCGGTGATATGTGATGTTTTTATGGGCTATTGTCATTTTAAAAATAATCTATAACCCTTTCCCATATACGCCTTTTATTGCAAAAGCAAACCGTGTGGATCCAGATGGCAAAGATGTGCTGCCTGATCTGGATCTACACTGTTTTCCCATGCCATATTAGCATATATACAGTGGACAGGGGATAAGTTCATTGGAACTTTTATTGGGCCTCAGACTTCCCGAAAGTTGAAAAAAAGTGTAAGGAAGGTGTGAAAATCTGTCTGACCGAAACAAATTTTGTTAGACCAAAACAATTTTACCAGGCAGGTACTTCGGGAGGTCTGGGGCCTTATCCAGTCTTGGTATCTAGAAAATTCCATTTTAGGGGAAACACATTTTCCAGTGGAGCAAATTTCTGGTTAAGGACAAGCTAAATTCCAGTTTAGTAGGAGCAAAGAAAATTCCTGTGCCCAAGGTTATAAAACTGAGCATGGAAACCAGTCTCAAATCTCGAGCATCTGATTGGCTGAAATGGCGACCTATGGTGAATATGGTTGATATTTCTGCCAATCAGATGCTTGAGATTTGAGACTGGTTTCCAAACCCAGTTTTATAACCTTCAGCCCAGATATGTTCAGATTATTACATTCTTGGTTTGTGAATTTATCTTCCTTTTGGCAAAATCATTTTGATATTATAATACTTTGAGTAACAATGTTCTGAATTAATCTTTAGAAACATGCTGTGTTCATATCTCTTTGTAAATACACTTGCCAGCCAGTCAGTCGACTGGAGGCTTCACTGGTTCATTGAAGGAAGAAACACAGCTTCTATAATACCACTTGAAAATTTAGAATACATTTTGACCCGATTTTAAGAAATGGGTCAGTAAGCGCAATTTGTAAACAGATTACATGTAAGTGTACATGAACTGAACTTGAAACATGATCTAACCATGTAATCCATTGATACACCTATATTGCATGGGCAAACAGTGTTTATCCAGATCAGTTCTCTCATCCATGCCATCTGATAAGGATTTTAAATGTTCATATCTTGATCAGAAATACCGGTAAGCTAATGAATCTAGAAGCCAATAGTGTAGATCCTGTTCAGATGTCATGGATCTGGATCTACACTAGTTGTGCCTGTGTAAAACAGTGTATTAAGGGAAGAAAGGGTTAGCTACAGCAGTGATCTAGGCCAAACTTATTTGTTGGTAGTTGCCCTGCCCAGATGTTATTGGATGTCCTGGTTTAAAGTATTTTTTACCTTTATAAAATTCCAACATTTATATATTAAAACCTGTAGAGAGTAGCAAAAATTTAGTAAGGCCAATTTGATGTGCCAGTCAGCAACTTCAAACAAACAATTTTTTAAGGCTGGTCCCAAGTATAGAAACTCTACATAATTATAGTATATACAGTGTGTTTGGCAAAGTCAGCATTTAAGAGCTAGCTGTTCATTGAATTTGGCTCAGGTACAAACTATTTACAGGGAATATTTATCATACTTGTGATGTACCAATGACACTACAGTTAAGAGTTACACACTCTGATGATGATATATCATAATATATAAAAAATGTATAAAAAAGAAATGTCATAAACTTTGATGGAACTTGTATCATGTGTTTTGCTTGTTTTATGTCCTCCCACTCGAAGTATACAATGTGTCTTTGTCCTGGCAGACTACCAAATCCTTTCAATACAGCCTATGTCAACCAATGTTATAGTGGGGGTCTCCTTTCAATTTAATCTAACAATTTTGTACCTATCTAGGTCTTTCTATAGTACCTTGAGGTGAATCATATTGTGTAAGTATCATTACAGTATGGTTTTTTGAGAACAGAATTAAATTGCTGTCTTGTAAATTGATAGAAAAGTGCTAGTCATGTTTTATATGCTAAATGAGGCAAAGTTGGATTTGTAGAACAAACTTCTAGTCTAGGTTGTTTTGAGCTTCTTTTGTGTTTTTCGGGTATACATGTTTATTTTCTGTAGTCTTGTTTGAAGCTGAGCATATGTTTTATATTTTGAAAACAGGTGAACTGCTGTTGTAATCCGAATGTAAAAAGTCTGAATGTGAATTTAATCTGGTTGTATACTATATATTGATTCAGAGGGTTAAATTCTGGTTGTTTGTTAAAGGCTCCAAAGACATCATTTTATGCCATATATACACCTTTTATGACATGGGTGAACAGTGTAGATCCAGATTAGACAGCACTGTTTGCTTTTAGAGTCATTAGGTTATTTCTGACCAAGAAGCGAACGGTGTAGATCATGATCAGATGGCAGGGAAATGCCTGCACAATGAAGGTGTATCTATGGAGTAAACATTTTTCATCTTGATTGTAAGAAGCCAAGAGTATAATTTAATCTTGGTTAGTGCCTGAAGTACTGTAGAAAGTGGTTGGAGGTGACAGTAATGTTTCTGCACTTGCATCAAGTCTAACATCCTGAGATAGTTTACCCAACCTTGTTGTCCTTTATGAGATCTGTGTGTATAGAGGATTAGTTAGTGGCTTCATGTAAACAATGTAAAATAAAAATATTTTTTATGCAATGTACAGTGTTGAAAGAAATCAAATTTGTGGAAATAAAAGTAAAAAAAATGGTGCAATAATCATGTTTTTTCCTCCACTTATGGGCATTTTAAAATTCTTTATGAAATTAAGGTTTCCTAAATTAAGTAAAAAAAATGCTTTTGTTCACAGTCTAAAAGGCCCTGGGCCCTATCCAAAAATGATGGGGAAAATCACTGCAATGACCTGATTTTATTACTTTTTATCTGCGGGTTTACAACATTTCAAGGCATTTATAATCAATTTCATGTTTAGTTACATGTATGTACTAGTACAAAAAGTCTTTTAGTTTTGTTAATATTTTCTGATATTATAAAATGGAATCGTTTTATTTAATATGACACAAAAAATACAAACCAACATCTAACTTTTGCATTTCTATTGACTTGAATCTGATCTTGACCTAATCATGCTTTCTTTTACTTTCAGAACTGAAACAGAAGATATAGCTGCAGAAAGAGACTGTTACAAGTATAAACCTGATTGGAAATAAAACTTGCAACCTTTTTATGAAGAACTATTTCAAAATGTGCTTGATAACCACACAGAGGGAATGAGGCCTTCTAGATATCCCCCTGCTAATTCTCTTCCGCCTGTGGACGTTGCTGGCGTCATTACACTTGATCAAGTGCGCTTACAGCCAAGAAAGCAGAATGAGTATGTTGACACACCTCGGTCCCCACACACTTCAAGTGGTGGAAAATTTGGGAGTAGCGGAAACGCTAGTGCAAAAAACACTATTGTTACATTAGCCCCAAGTAGGGAGCGTGTAAAGTTACCAAATAGAACAACTACAACCACACAGAGTGGTATTGTTCGAACTCAGCCGGTTTCGATAAGTCCGCCTTTAAAGAAGGATTTGCCAGTAGAAGTTGATAAAGGGGACTCAATCATCTGTAGTCAGTGTGGAAAGTGTCGCTGTGGGGCCTGTACAAGCCCAAGACAGCTTCCTTCAAAATGGCTGTGCGGAGACAAAGTGAATGTTAGTCCCGAAACTTGTGTGGATTATGTGACTTGTGTTTGTTTAGTTAAAGGTGTCTTTTATCATTGTTCTAAAGACGACCAGGATGCAGAGTTTGAGTGTGTGACGGACCCTTGTGCGTGTTGTAATAGACCCAACTGTTGCACACGCTGGACTTGTATCCTAGCTATGAGCTTGTGTTTACCGTGCATGTGCTTATACCCACCTGCAAAATGTGGACTAATGGCATGTACAGGACTCTATAATAAATGTCGAAAGAAAGGTTGTACCTGCAATAACAAGTCTTCAAATCAAGGTGGAAAGAAGAGCCGGGCATCAAAGCTCACAGACTCTTCCTCTCAGTATAGGGGATTACTGATCGAGTCGGATAGGGAGAGTTCATCTGTATCCAATACGTAAACTTTCCCTGTCCGACTCGGTTATTTTTGTTTCTGTTGTTATTGTTGTTCGTTATATCTGAATTTGTTATGAAGACTTTTGAAGTGTTACTTCAAGGACTTGTACATTGGAGCGCTAATCTGTGATGATCTGTAAAAACGTTATTTTTTATGTGCCATTACAAACTGGGTATGTACATTTGAAATATTGAGACAAATCAGTTAACCCTTTACTCCATAGGATATGGTTGTCATCCAAAGGCGAACAGTGTAGATCCAGATCAGCCGGCACATCCATGCTTGCTGATCTGGATCTACACTGTTTGCACATGTGACAAAAAGTGTATATATGGAATAAAGGTTTGATATTGTCTTACCTTTGTAAATCATTGATGCTTTCTTTCTTGAAACAGAATTGAAAACCTGGATGTTATTGTGTTCTTACAGTGAACTAGGAAATTGGGAATTATTTATTTCATAGCTTTGAACACCCACACACACGCACACACACTTTGTGCTTTTGTAACTTGTTTTGGATCTGTTTAATTTAGAACAAAATTTCTTTGGGAGACATTTTTAAAGTTTACATTAAAGTCTGGTCACTGTAAAAAAGTTTTTATATGAAATTTTAGTTAAACTTTTTATAATAACGTCTTACACAGTGTTAACGCATATCTTAGAAGTTTTCATTTTAACGTAAAGACATGTAATTACATGTATTATTTCTTTTTTATAACTTTTATGAGAGCACCCAGTGTGGGTTTGGATTCTTTTTTTTTTTCATTTTTAAGCCTAAAGTAAAGGCCTGTAGATTGTTTCACGGGTTTGAAACATGGGATTTGTTCAACATTAGTCAACATACCAATAATGGTTATATATTGTTTAAGTAGGTCACAATTGTGCAGTTTCAGTTACACAGAATGTCATGAATTTACCATATGCATTTGTAAACAACATATATCAAATGTAAATCATGGTTTCTATGTTTCAAACAAACAACAAGTAAAATAGTGTTATAAGTGTAAATGAAATTATTCTGTGTAACATTTTGTCAGACATTTCTAATTATCCTTAAACCATCCTGGGTCCAACATCATAAAACTAAGATTGGAGACTAGTCTGAGATCTCAAGCATCTGATTGGCTGAAATTAAGACCAGTCTCCAGTTTAACCCTTTCCTGTATATATACGCATTTGTTACGCATGTGCGACCAGTGTAGATCCAGCTCACCCGACACATCCGTGCCGTCTGATCAGGATCTGCACTGGTCGCATTTTGGTAAGAAATAACCTAATGAATCAAAAGGCGAACAGTTTAGATCCTGATCAGACGGCACGGATGTGCCGGCTGATCTGGATCTAAACTGTTCGCCCTAGCAATAAAGGTGTGTCTGTACAGGAAAGGGTAAAGATTTATGATCTTGGGAGTTTGAAAGGGTGAATAGAGTTGCTTGTGTAGAAAAGGTCTTTACTGTTTAGTAACCAAGAAAACATCCTAAGTAAACAATAGAAATAAACCTGTGATGTGAAATAACCTTTGAAGTACTAAGCATATCTGAACCCTTTACTCCAGATATACATGTTTTATTGTGAGACCAGTGTAGAAGCAGATCAGCTGCTGCATCTGTTCTATCTGATCTGCATCTACACTGTTCTCTACTTGATAAGAACAAATGTTATGAACCTAAAAGCAAACCTGATCAGACCACAAAGATGTGTGATCTGGATCTGCAGTGTTTGCCATGGGATAACAGCCATATCCCATAGAGTAAAGGGTTATATTACATTTGGGACCAGTTTAGATCCATGCATTCAGATCAGGGTCTAAACTACTGGCTTTTTTGTGGGTAGTATTCAAAGAAATGGAAGTCCCATACAGAAAGGCAACTGTTCAAGGGTTAAGTAGTTCACAGAATGTTATTTTCGATTTCGGTGATGTAAACTCAACTAATTTAGTTATTATGCAGTATTAAATGTATCACAGGTGAATATTAAAGTTTAAACACATTTTTGCAGTATAATTGGCACAAGCATATTACCAAGTATGAGTTGTGATATCATTTATATGTTATACTGATAAAAAATAATTCAATCTACATTGTCATAGCTAAATTTGAAGGTTACTGTGAATACACCATACGACTAGTCACCATTTCAGCCAATCAGAGTCTTGCAATTTGAGACTGGTCTCAGATTTAGTTTTTTATGATCTTGGGCACAGGGATGAAATTTCATGGCTTTTAGTGACTTTTTTATTGGTAAGTGGTTTTTTTTTGTTTAATTTTCTAAAATTGCATTTAAATAAAATATTACATTTCAAGGGGGTTTGAATACCAAAATTTAGTCCAATATTAATTGATTCACAGTTTACCTTACATGCAGGTTTGCATAACCTAATAAAGAACCTGTCTTGACTGGACCATGATATTTATGCAGATGAGATGAATGCTAACTGAAAATAAGAAATATATGTTATGTTGTAGAAATGTTGTGAAAAGGCACTCATGATGAAGACGTCAGATTTATAAAATGGCATTTCATGATATATTACTTTTGTTAGTTATTGTTACTGTGTTAAATGTTGAACAAGTTGCACAAATAGATTGTGTTTATGTGAACCTGTTTCTAGTTGTTGACTTGTTGAAGAGAAATGTTTCCTGTTGTTATCATGTAGTTCTGTAAGGCCTCTCTCACTGACAGCCTCCCTTTAGAACCTTGTCTCATGTTCTCTTTAACCCTTTCTCACATAGAAACATGTTTATTGCATGGACAAATTGTGAAGATGCTGTCTCTTCAGGATTTTAACAGTTCACTTAGTTTCATTCTGACCGAGATGTGACCAGTTTAGATCCAGATAAGACAAAATGGATGTGCAGGCTGATCTGGATCTGCACTTTTTGTCCACTTATTAAAAGTTGTATTCATGTACATTAAGTAAAGGGTTATCCTGAATTTGCCGTTGAATTATACTTCTTTCAATTTGTAGTCAGTTTATAGTTAATTTAAGATTTTGATAATATTTAAATACCAGCAAACCAACCATGTGGACTTGGATCAGACTGCATATGCAGGTTGATGTTGGTCTATTAGGTTGCAGGTTTTATTGCCAATAACAACAGTCAACTGACAGGTGTGTCCGAATATTGCATTATAGCAAACACTGCCGTTCCATTGCATGGCCTTTATTCCATGTCAGACTATTCAAGACATGAATATTTTCATTCTATGCAATAGTTTCTTGCCCGAAAACATTTTGAAACTTTTTTGCAAACATGCACTTGCAACCAGACACTGGTTTTTGGAGAGTAATTGAAAATGTTGAAATCCAGTTAACAAAGCTTTTGACACTTCAGTATTTGTGACATTTTTGAGTACAGTGGGAGTGATATGATGTTTGACATAAGGATGAAAAGGGAGGTTGTCAGTCAGAGATGCCTGTTCAAAGTGCCAGTGATATAATGATATGTAACATTTGATACTGTAGTTTATCACTCCCTCTATGCTGCTATCACTTCTATTCATATTTATCATGTATTTTAATAGACATTTTACAAGGAAGGATTTCATAAAAAAGTACCAATCCTTGACGTATATGAATTCACTCATTATTATTATCCCTTTCCTCCATATATACACCTGTTTATGTGCTGATCTGGATCTATGCTGTTCGCACATGCAATAAAAGGTGTATACATTAGAGAACCAGGTGTGTAGTTTTGAAAGTTTATTTGTTGATGTAAACACTGATTAGGGTCTTCACTGTAACAAAAAGTTCAATTTCAATATAACCACCCCATGATCTGACTCTAATGTTAGTAAGAGTCAGTTCCAGTAATTACGCAGGTTGTGGAGTAGCCTATGTACTAATGGTGGTACATAGTGCGGGGAGTGATGTGCTGGCAGTATCAAATATTCTGTATCAATAGGCTTTATCCAGATGTGTTCATTATTAAAATCTGTTTGTTTTGTATTTCATGTTTTACTACTCTCACTGGAACATGCATGTTTTCTTACATCTTTGTCCAGAAATATATAGATAAGTTAAGGCATTCAGTTTGCATTTAAGCATCAATTCTGCACAACATTGTAACATTGGATCATTGTTTCAAAGAATACCAGTGGCTTGCAACTTGTTGTAAGAAAAAACACAACTGACAAGCATTGTTGAGCAAAACATTAATATATCAAAGTAAATTTTGACACCACTCTGAACAGCAGAAAAAATACCTGTTTCAATCCTACTATACATTTTTTCAAATTTCATTTGTATTTCATGTTTGTTTCACATACTTTGGCATTAAATCTTGTTGTGATATGTTTTTATCTTGTGATTAAAAATGTTATGGTTCCTTAATTGGTTCATTGGTGCAAAGAAAAACTTCTTGGTACTATTTTAAAATCGGTTGTAACTGTACAGTCATTTTTATTAAAACATAACTATCCAAGTATTCTATTTATATCTAAATTCATTATGACTAAGAAAAACAAATAGTTTTTTCAACTTTTTGCGATGTTTTACACTTGATTTTTCAAAATCTCTTTCTGTAGTCTGGTTGCTGACCCCAAAACAGTGGTAGGATTGTATCTGGATTTAAACTGACTGCGGTGAATAATATTTTGCAATTATACTTTTCATACAACCTCTCACAAATGTCAGGGTCCATTTCCATTTGACTTGGCAATCAAACAGGGTGTAATTTGCTTTACTCACTTGAGGCAATACCTATCTCTCGAAGCCCTGTTAAAGATTTTGTGCAATAGACCTGTAACTTGCTGTAAACTGCTCAAGAAATTTGTTTTCTATCATACATGTACCAGCTACAAGCAGGCAAAAGATGTTATTGCTGCAAACTAAATTATGTATTAATATCCAAGGTGCAATGTACATAATGAAAACTACTCATTGGATTTGCCTCAAACTTAAAGCTTTACTTCATAGGGTATGGCTTTTATTACATGGTTACCAGTGTAGATCCAGATTTACTGGCACATCTGTGCTATCTGATCTGGATCTGCATTGTCTGCTTTTAGATTCATTGGGTTATTTCAGAAACAAGATGCAGATAGTGTAGATCCAGACCAATCATCACATTTATGTTACCTGATCTGGATCTACACTGTTCACTTCTTTATTTGCTGGTTACCATGGTAAACAAAACCATATTTAGGGAGTAGAGGATTAAAACTTTGAGAACAAAGACTTAAGTACCGGTATAGATAGGAAATACATGCTTGAGCATGCAGTCTTCAAATAGTTTCTTTTCTGTTCTTTTTTTTTATATATGAGTAAGAATTAAATAAACTTCCTCTTTTTGAATAAATAATGACCATAATAATGAAATAGTGTAACAATTTCCTACCTGATGCTATTACTCAATTATTTTGCCAGGATGTTGTATATTTGCAAAGAAGCAAAGGTTTTTTTGTCCTGAAATATATGTCTGTGCTCTAACAAAGTACTTGAAATACCTCAAAGATGTGATCGGGGCTGAAACCTGTGATTGTTCAAGACTGTGCAGTCCATGTTTGCTAACTTTACGTGGTTACAATCTCTTAAATTGAGGCAAGTTTTTCACATCAACAGTTTGTGAATACTAATTTCCACCAAAGAGAAATATGTGTATAAAAATTAGTGATAAATCACTGTTGCTTTTTGTTGACAGATTTTCACTAAAACTGTTAAGTACTGACTGTGTAAATATTGATATAAAATCTATATATATTAGTACAACATTGTACATGAAACACAGTGCTGTTGTTGTTAATGAAACTGTATAAAAGAAAGTTTCTGTTGAAAAATGACCATTTCTTGTTGTTTTTTTATACCCCAATGCTTGGAGCTCACTAGGAATTCAAAATCCCCACTACAGTGATAACAAGTTTTATCATTTAACCCTTAACTCCATATATACGCCTTTATGGCGTGGATGAACGGTGTAGATCAAGATCAGACGACATGGATCTGATCAGGATCTACACTGCTTGTTTATAAAGTTATTTCTGACCTAGAAGCTTGACCTAGAAGCAAACAGTAAAGATTCTGACCAGAAAATCACTTGCCCTTCACCGGTGTGAGTTTGAGACCCACCAGGGTCAAGACTTTTTGTGTGAGGAAGCTAAGGAGCTAGCTTGCAGAACGTCGGTGGTTCTACCCAGGTGCCCGCTTGAGCCTGAAAATTTCCCGGAGGGGCACCTGGGGTCTTCCTCCACCATAAAAAGCTGGTATGTTTACACCATAATTCCTCGTAAAGAGGCGGGAGGGACACAAAACTGGGAAGTAACAACAACAACAACCAGATGGCACCGATGTGCTGGCAGATCTGAACCTACACTGTACATGTGATATAAAATTTGTACTAAGGAATAATGGATTTAATGATTGCAGAGTACAAATGTAAAGTGGTAAACAAGAGGTGCGACACTGAAGAATGCACTGATGATGTCCCAGTATAATTTTTATGACCCTTTGACATTGATGGTGTGGCATATGATATATAGTGAAGTTTGCCACCCGATCTGCTTCCTCTACATCTGAAGCTGCTTCTTTCAAAAACAGTGTCGGCTTCATTTGCAATCTTAGGTTTCCTCTCTTTTCATACATGCTCATGTTGAGAGCGGAGAATGTGTAGGCAAATGTTGATGAAGCTTGTATGAAAACACTGATCTCATCAACTTGGTTAGCCTTAATTCAAAATAAGTAATTAATTGACATTTAAGACCACAAAATGTCACCTATCCTTTGCCCGCTAGGCCGCCAACTTCAAAAATGTGTATTAACCCCCATCGTTTCATACTGAAGAGCAGCTGTAAAACGAAAACGCTTGACTTGATTCGGTGCTGCTGTCTCGGCTGAATCCCCTGGTAAATAAGCTGATCTATTATCATGTTTTGCCAGATGAACTGATCTGGGATCAGGTTTTTGCCAGATGAGTTATGTGATTAGGTTTTTGCCAGATGAGCTGGTGTGATCAGGTTTTTGCAAGATTAGCTGGTGTGATCAGTTTTTTGCAAGATGAGCTGACCAGGAATAAGGTATTTTGCCAGACGAGCTGATCTGGGATAAGGTATTTGCCAGATGAGCTGATGTGATCAGGTTTTTGCCAGATTAGCTGGTGTGATCAGGTTTTTGCCAGATGAGCTGTTGTGATCAGAGATTAGCTGGTGTGATCAGGTTTTTGCCAGATTAGCTGATGTGATCAGGTTTTTGCCAGATGAGCTGGTGTGATCAGGTTTTTGCCAGATGAGCTGTTGTGATCAGAGATTTGCTGGTGTGATCAGGTTTTGGCAATAAGAGCTGGTGTGAGCAGGTTTTTGTGATTTTAGCTGCATGATGTGATCAGTTTTATGCAAGGTGAGCATAATTTGTGAGTATGTTCAGGTGTTTGTTTGAGCGTAAAGAGCGTAATGTCCGAAAAGAGTTCGGACTATGCCACATACGCATCTCTTTTAAATAAAAATGAATTTATGCACGAGTAACGTTAACTTCGTTTAAAACATTTTAAATCACTTAGCTTCTGTCTTTGTTATTTTAACTATAACGTTCTACGAAGAGAACAGTCCACATAACTATCCCAACATAACCGCCAGATTGCCAGCTCTGCTGCCGAAACAGCCCTTTGGAAAAATCGCATTAGCATTATCAATCTGTTATACTTTGACATCGTGTACTATATTTGTGTATGTAGAAACAGTTTTGATCGTTGAAAGTTTTAAGAACGACTGCTTTTAATTCTTTACCCAGTTCATTGACACTTGCTGCATCTTTCAGCTATGGCCGCTTGTCTTATCTTCAGTACACCTGACTAACGTAATGCCTCTGACCACAAACATTTGTGATTTTGGCCAGGAGGATGATTATGTTTTGTACTTGAGCCACATAAAATAACCACAATAAACAAACAACGGCTTTATCCAGGCATTCATTGATCCCATCTTGTCCGAATAACCTACCGTCAATTATGACTGTTTGCTTCGTTAACGTTTTCTTTCATGTTGCAGTAACTATTCATAATATTATAATTCAACTTCTGTTTTATGTATTCATCTCGCTGAAACCTTATTGTTTCTCATGTAAAAATTTTAAGAATTCCTCAAAAAGCAAGTCCAGCGATCTTTATCATGTTTTTTTTTGAGAATTTCCGACTCTACTCAAACGCTTTATCTCCAAGAATTCCATGAGGAAATACATCAGTGTTTCGGGAGAGCAGTCGGTTTTTCGTTATTTATAAAATAGATTGTATGTGAACTCTGTACATCAGCGCTGAAGAATATAAAAGTGATATTGGAAACCAGTTTCAAATTAAAAGCATCTGATTGGCTGAAATCGCCATTTTAGCCAATCAGATGCTTGAGAATTGAGTCTGGTTTCAATCCTCAGTTTTATTTTCTTGAGCCCAGTTCATATAATAGGCATGTAAACAGATACACTTGCTAAAGAAATCACATACATACGGCTCCTGGAAGTCATTTCCTGTCGGCCGCAGACGCTTCAAGTTTTTGGCAGCCATATGGATTTTTTCTTCCTGTTTTTCTCCTCTTTTATCTTCTGAACTGAAGAATAAATAGTAAGAAATTGTACTGAACTAACGTTTGCATTCTGGTTCTCAGAAACAAGAGACTTTATTTGCCATACGTTCATAATTTATTTTCTTTTTTTTCTGAGTGCGCCTTCTAAGTTCACCATTGATTTTTAGTTTTCGTTATCGTGATGCCATCATAGTTAACACATGATTCTATTCTGTAACTAGAAGTAAGAATATGGTCATGAATTTATTTTTTTCGCAATTCTTGAAAATCTTTTGTCACAAATAATTCTTCACGAACAATGGCTTATGTTAATCAAAGTTCACAGTTAAGAACAGTGTACGACGACAAAACTGTCAGAAGCAAAACCTCTGTGCGACATTCAACAAAGTTTTCACTAGCAATTACTTCGGCACCAACAAAGTTGTCACAACCAAAAACTCTGTGTGACAAGCAATGACAGAGTGGCAACACACTTTTCACCATTAATTACTTAGTGCGTCAACATAATTTTCACAAATAACTTCTTACAAATAAGGACTCTGTGCAGAAACAAAGTTATCACAAACAACAACTTTGTGCGACAAAAGTTATCAAAAGCTATGACTCTACGGCATCAGTTTCACGAGCCAGGACTCTGTGCAGCAACAAAGTTCTCACACACAACAAGTCTTTTGTGCGACAAAAGTTATCAAAAGCTATGACTTTACAACATCAAAGTATCACAAGCCAGGACTCGACTCTATATTAACATATTTCTCTGTGTGTGAACAAAGTCCTTTTAAGCAATGATTCTGTGCGACAATAAAGTTTAACAAGCATGGACCCATCGCGTTTTCTCACAACCGAGGACTCTTTACGATTGGTCACAACCAAGGACATACTGTTTACTTAAAAGAAAACGACCAGCGTATACTTAAGACCAAAAGTTTATTAACAAGCAAAGACTCATTGTGTTTACTTACAAGCAAGACCCAGTGTTTACTCATAAGCAAGGACTCATTCTGTTTACCCGCATGCAAGGACCCTGTGTTAACTTACCAGAAATGACCCAGTGTTTACTTACCAGAAATGACCCAGTGTTTACTTACAACCAAGGACCCAGTGTTTACTTACAACCAAGGACCCAGTGTTTACTTACAAACAAGGACCCAGTGTTTACTTACAACCAAGGACCCAGTGTTTACTTACAACTAGGAACCCAGTGACTCACTGTGTTTGCTTGCGAGCAAAGGCCCAATTTTTTTCTGACCAGCTGGGACCTTGGTGTTTACTAACAACCTAGGACCAAGCGTTTATTCTTGCATTGACTCTTAAGCAAGGAGCCAGACTTTATTGACATGCAGGCCTTTATTTACAAGCAGGAACCCATTGTTCACTCACAAGCAAGGACCCGGCATTTACTCACAAGAAAGGACCTGGTGATTACTTATTTGTAACTAAGAACCCAGTATTTACACTCAAGCACTGTGTTTACTTACTCATAAGCAATCATCCAGTGATAACTCACAAGTAAGGACACGCTATTTACTTACACAAGCAATGTCTCAATGTGTTTACTCGCCACCAAGGATCAGTTGTTTACTTATAAGTTAAGTCCAAGTGTTTACTCACAACCGAGGACCCGATGTTTACTCACTAGGAAGGAGCCCAAAGTTGGAGCTTTGTAGTTGTTATCAAAATTTTCATCTCAGACACAAAAGATGCACGGGTGAAATGTATTGTACAGTGATACAAATGCTATCATATACCCATAAATATTTAAAATGTGAAAACTGCTGACAAGCATTATGATTTTTAAAAAATGCAATTTCCAGTTTGAAGGGGAACAAATCACATTTATTCACGCCAGTTAAAAATGTATAATTCATGGCGGAGCGCGGAAGTGTCTGTCGTGAAAGTACAGATGAAAAATCGTGTCTAACATGACACTGGCTTTATACAAAGTGACAAGTTGAAGTCCCCATACAAGTTTCATTATGAGATACGTGTTTTGCAATTGTGTTGCTCATGTCTTCCCCTTAAAAATACTGGTTAAGTTATTGGGGATTTCGCGCTTTAAAAGAAATACACCGATAAAAATGATCAATAAAAGAGAAAGGATTGGGGGTAGACATGTTTCAATGGGATGAGGATAAGTGGTAAAATGTTTAATATAGTTCAAATACGGAAAGAAGATGAAATATTTCATAACAATGCAATATGACAGGTTATTTTAATATATTTCTGTGTTTTAAACGAAACTTCATCCGGTCGATCCTTCTTACTGTCACCGCAACTTTTAACACCTCATCATTGTGCCAACTACCCCTTAGATCCGTATACAGCATTCACTTATGAATTGCATATCAAAATATCATCGAATAATATTCAACATCGAACAATCATTGGAAAAGATACTTTGATAACAGAAAACATAAATGTCGTAAGTTCTGCGGTCATTCGGCTGATAGCAGGGAATTTCCATAGCCTTCATCATCATCATCATCATCATCATCATCATCATCATCATCATCATCATCATCATCGTTACCACCGCCGCCACCACCGCCATATCTCTTATTGTACTTAAGTACAATTATGCTCACATAATATATTACATTTTTCAACCTCGCGGTGCAGTGGCGCACATTTTACATATTTTTATTTCTTTTTTCTTTTATTATTTTTTCTCTTTATTATTCTAGCCTTAGATATCTTAGTTGACACACACGTAAATAAAAAAACTATTATTATGCACTTGCTTTGATGTTTTTACAGACGCAATATAAAACTTTATGAGATTGAAATTGCCCATTTGCGAGAGATTTTGGTTAATATAAACTGTCACCCTTTACGGACAATTGAGTTGACATGGAAATGTTAACTTGAAACTGTCGGGATGGTACTCAATCAAACGTTAATTTGCTTATCGTTTTGTCCTTTGACATATTTTTTACACCAGTAAGACGGGAGTCTTATTTAGTTGCTGACTAAGGTAAAGGTAATTAACCACTGAATCACACCAAATCATCATCATCATCATCATCATCATCATCATCATCATCATCATCATCATCATCATCATCATCATCATCATCACCATTATCATCATCATCATCATCATGATCATCATAATCACCACCACCACCACCACCTTCATCATCATCATCATCATCGTCGTCGTCGGCATCATCGTCGTTGTCATCGTCATCATTATTATCATCATCATAATCATCATCATCACCTTCATCATCATCACCACCATACTACCACCACCATCATCATCATTATCAAGATAACTTCTATCTTCTTCCTCCTAATTGTCATCCTACTCGCTACTCCAAGCCTCTTAACCCTCGTTTCCGTTCCCTTCTTAGCGTTGCTGTCATCATCATCCACACCTTGTCCCTCCCTCTTGCTGTCATCATCGTTCACACCTTGTCCCTCCCTATTGCTGTCATTATCGTTCACACCTTGTCCCTCCCTCTTGCTGTCATCATCGTTCACACCTTGTCCCTCCCTCTTGCTGTCATCATCGTTCACACCTTGTCCCTCCCTCTTGCTGTCATCATCGTTCACACCTTGTCCCTCCCTCTTGCTGTCATCATCGTTCACAAATTGTCCCTCCCTCTTGATATCATCATCGTTCACACCTTGTCCCTCCTTCTTGCTGTCATCATCGTTCACACCTTGTCCCTCCCTCTTTGTTTTCATCAATTTCTTTTTGTCTTTTGTCTTTTTCTTCTATTCGGCTACCATCTTCTTCCTTCTTCTTTTTATTATTTTCTCGTCATCTTTCATCTTCATCCTTTTACTTCTTTTTCTCCTGTTTTCACCTAATTGTACGTGCCTTCTATCGCACCCATACCAATTATTGGTATACCAAGAACGATCAAACTAATGATTACATCTTACCAATGTAATGAAAGCATTGTTTCATCAAGCAAACTGTTATAAAGAGGTAGGGTCGGATGCAAGATTTCCAGAGCGGGGCGGGGATGTCTGGCACAGCCTTAGGATAGTTACATGATAATTTCATACTTTCTGGCTAAAATCCACATTAAAATATTGCGGACAATCCTACTGGACCCACTCTGGATCCGCCCCTGCGACATTGATGTTCTGTCATTAACATTTAAATTTAATTGCTCAGTTGGAGAACTTTTTTTTGCATGTTCTCTTTAAATTTATGTTTTAGGAACTTTGCAGGCCTAAACTTTAGAGTTGTAGCTTGTTACTTTTAACGCGATTTTGGCACCTTTACTGAATTTGTAACTTTCGGTTCAAATTAAGTACACGTTTGTATCTGCACTTGAATTTGGATCATATTTGCAATTATGAACATATGACTCATATCCGACATCATGCCACCCGATGTAAGGCAAATCCATAAATTAACCGCACAGTGGTTTTATAATGCAATACCAGCTTTTTCTCAATATTTCAAAAGTACTTGACTTGGAGTTTTACTCTGCTTTAGTTCATGGTTTCTGTCGAAATACCCCATTTCGACCATTGAAACCAACTGCATCAGTGTAGAATGCAAGATTTGCAGAAAAGAAAGGGGTTTCGCCTGGGACTGTCTTATGATAGTAACATGAAAATGTTCAATTGTCTGGCCGAAAGCCCCAATAGCATTAAACATTGTGGCCAAAAGGGTGTTCGAGCAACCAGGAACGCCTTTTGATCCGCCCCTGATGTATCGCAAGGGTGATAAAAAGTAAAACAACAACAGCAACAACTATCGATTGCGATGGGATTTCGGCCAGAAAGTTGGAAATTAAAATGTGACTTTAACACTGTCCCAAACGAGCATCCTTTCTAGAAAATTTGCATCCGACCTTGCATTCCGTGTTCATAAAAACAACACTAACAAAGGCAGGCAACTTGCACTGTACGAAGCTTTCAAGGTTAAACAATGTGAAAGCTAGCCTGTCAGCAAATAGTTGAGACATTTTCGATTTAACCGCGGAAATTTTGTTTGTATAGGCAAATTAAAAATCTTTATAAAATGAAATTTTTATCGTATTAAAGTGTCAGCCGTAACATGAATGACATTTGCAACGGAAGTGCGCCTTATCGGACACATTTTTGGATAAAGATGAATTTTATCAGTTCAACCTTTTGTCCGGTCATACACTCGGTTTTGTTAAAACTCTCAATGAAATGATTTTCTGTTGTATAAATAATGATGATATTAAGATTTAATTTAAACTTTCACTCAGGCTAAATTTATTACTCGTCTTGCGCGGGAGAGGTTTTCTTAAGTATTGTCGTTTTAGTTTGAATTATTATCAAATTCCACCATGGTATTTGACGACAGACTTTGAACCTAGCCGGTTTTCTTGAAGCTAAAATCGAAAACTGGATGGAACTTATGACATGTGTACACATTTATTTCAAAGCTGGAATGTCGATAAATGTTTGTTCTATGCACAAGATCAAAAAACTAAATCCGTATACCTGTGCCCAAGATCATAAAACTAAATCTGGAGATCAGTCTCAAATCTCAAGCATCTGATTGGCTGAAATGGCGACCAGTCGCCATTTCAGCCAATCAGATCCTTGAGATTTGAGACTGATCTCAAATCTTAGTTTTATGATCTTGGGCCCAGTCTCAAATCTCAAATCTAAGAATGGTCAACAATCTTAGTTTTATGATCTTGGGCCCTGTTGCAACCCTCTTAGGGCAAGCCTTGTAAAATCCTTAAAATTGCATCACCATTCACTTAACATCAAAAGAATCGTATACAATTAAACCGACAAAGTAGCTTTAATAGAGACTTTTTTTAATCAGTCCCAATGGGAAATTCCAATAAAAACTTGATTGGACACCGGTCGTTATCATGATTCTTTTTCATGAAGATAGAAAATAAAAAATAAAAAATGCATCTTTAAAATTTAACGAGACAATGCACGAAAATCCAAATGAAATGTCAGAACAATTACATTCGAGACTTAACAATTAATTATTATCCTCTCATACCTCCTTTCTGGCATGCCGACGAAGAAGATTTCTCAGGTGCACGTTTTAAGAGATTGTCATGAACAAATTACCATATATAATGTATAGTAAATTATACACTTGAGTCGGGATGAAAATAAGAATTCATATAACAATGGATACTTTAATATTCTCAGCGCGCGGCACATTACCAGCACTTAAACACATCCTCATTTAACAACAGGGGTCATTTTCTTGACAAAAATAGGTCAACCCACTTATTCAAATTAAGTTTTATAGGTCCCGGCTTCTCAAGCACTGCTGTTATCATTAATTTAATACACAAGTGCCGCAGTGCTATAACTTTTGTGAACAATCTAGTTAGACTCGAGAGGTGAGGATTATAGACATTGCTGGTTTACAAAAAATCACAGAAAACCAACTTAGAAATTAACCAGCTCAAATAAGAAATGCACAGACCAGCAAAGGAGAACGAAAGCAATGATCGCACTTCTAGAACCTGTATGTAATGGGCAGGGTTGTTTTCACTCATCATCATCATCATCATCATCATCATCATCATCATCATCATCATCATCATCATCATCATCATCATCATCATCATCATCATCATCATCAGCATCATCATCATCATCATCAACGTAATCATCATCATCATCATCATCATCATCATCATCATCATCATCATCATCACAATTCCAGAGGGGTTTCAGTGGTGTTGCTCGAACACAGTGCACGTACATTGCTTTTAATAAAGCACAAGTAAAATGCGAGACAACCACCGAAACTGAAGTGGGGCGCCAGGTACGAGGTAGCTGAGATTTACTTTGAATGCAGTTATGGCATTTTTAGTCAAAAAGCAACATATGAATAAATAAATTTATATTTAATTGCATTTTGTCAAAATAAAAAATACAATTTTGGCACGTAATAATTGTCAAAGAGATGATAAAAAGATTATAATGTAGGTTATTGTTTTTAAATCCTTTCTGAATAAACGAAATGTGACCATCCTTAAATCTTTCATAGCATTAACGGTAGCACCTTAATATTGACATATTTTATGATTGTTGACAGAGAATTGCTAGCTTTTGGACGATCAATTTCGTTGTTAGTTTTACCCTCCAGAGATTGCTGCATTAAGCATCGTGACAAACAAACACTCCTCTTTTGTTTATGTAAGGACAATATACATGGTATTGAATGAATGAATAAATGCCAATAATTTGACCGAGAAAATGGGCGACATGTATGGTAATATAATAATAATGTTGTGCATAACTTATCAATCTTTTGTTTGTTCGGTCCCACCCTAAACCTCCCCTTCTTTCTTGATTATTTTCTTCGTTTGTTCGCTCCTTCCTCGTCCTCCCCATTTACTCTTTATTTCCTATTCCCCTCACATATCTACCATAACCCAGTCATTCCCCTTCCGGGCCTGTCCATGCTATCCCTTCTCGTCCTAGCCCACTCTAGGTCTACCCATGCGTTTCTTCATACCCCTTTTTAGGCCTTCCCAATATTGCCCTTGCCATCCTTTCCTTTTCTAGGCCTTCCTACGCTAGCCCTTTTCTTCATACCCCCTTTCAAGCCTTCCCAATCTTGCCCTTCCCATCCTACCCTTTTCAAGGCATTCAAGCGCTATTCCCATCCTACCCCTTCTAAGCCGCCTTCCCATATGAGCCCTCCCTATCCTAAACATAGGCCTTTCCATGCTAGCCCTTCTCGTCCTAACCCCTTCTTAGCCTTCCCATACTGGCCCTTCCCGTCCTAAATTCTAGGGTCTTCCCATGCTATCCTTTGAAACAGCGCAAACCTAGGCACACCAGTGTCCAAGGTTATAAAACTGTGCATGGAAACCATTCCCAAATCTCAAGCATCTGATTGGCTGAAATGGCGACCAGTCGCCATTTCAGCCAATCAGATCCTTGAGATTTGAGACTGGTTTCCATGCTCAATTTTATAACCTTCAGCCCATAGCATATGCCATAAAATGTAAAAGAGGTTGGTGTGTTTAATTATTCCTGGTATCACCAATCCTAAAAAGACCAGAAGTATTATCTCGAAACTAGTTCTGACTAAATATCAACACTCGTTATTTGCACCATCCCGGCGTCCATCGATTTCGGTGTTCTCTGCCATTCATGAAAACAATCAGTTTTGTATTGACCGATGTCACCTAATTTCATTGATAAAACACGCCGACTTATGCCTGATAATTGGACGGCAAATATTACAGCCGTTCCTAGTATTGATCCAGAGATTTTGCAGTGTAGCAGAATCTAAAGTACATTCATATAGTTGCTAAAGCCAGAAGTAAAGCACCGATGCGACGTGACATAATTTGTCTGCAAATTTTCCACCGTATAAACTGTCTTACTTATGTGCCTCTGAGCATAGCTACATGCACTTTTTAAGATACAGAGATCTCAGTGCAGGACCCGCTCCCTGATTTTCCATTGTTATCCCCAGTCTCCCCACACCCTACAGAAAATATCTCTGCTAAGCAGTTTCTACTTTACTCTGATCGCTTTAAGCAAATCTTCCCGTGATGCCGACCACTGACTGTCAGAACATTGCTTCCTAATCAAATAATGGTCATGAATGTTCGAGACATTAGGGAATCAAAGACTTGTCGGTACGCTATTTTCAACACAGAGAACTTTAGCCAGTGTGCGTGTAGACCGTTGTTATAAAAAGCTGCAGTTACAACATGTTGATGGCGATATATTAAGGTGCCTTGTGGCAATATTGAGTAATCATTGGTGACGTTACGTTATAGTCGCCCGTCGCCAATATCACGTTACGTTATAGTCGCCCGTCACTAATCAGCAACACAGCTCACTGACAGATATTTCAGCACATCCTTGCATGTGGACACGCTTTACGATCATTGACAAAATCAATCTCAACGTGTCTGTTTAAAGCCGGGTTCTACAACCAACTAACTTATGATCAGAAAAGTAAATAAAGTAGAAAGCGGATAACACCCTTTAGCGTAATAGTTATTTTGCAATTAATGAAATGTTGACTATCCCAGGCTATCCCTAGGAATTCTGGCACGTGAATATTGCACGGTTATTGACAGATTTTTCAAACTTTGGGATTGACTTGGAAATTAGCAACTCTGTATTTCGTAATGATTCAATTCCTGGCGAAAACAGATCAATTGTAGAATAATGCTTATAGCAGAATCCATTCTCTGCGCTTTTGTAATTAATTATCTTTGATGCTAACCTGCGAGTCGATGGATGTAAAAAGTCTCAAGCGATAATTATCCTAGTGGGAGGTATTCATTGACAAAAACTGCACAAGAAAATATATAATTCTCTATTGGATTTCCAGACATGCAATTTCTACCGTCCTCCTTGTTCACAATACTTCCATTATAATGTCACATTAGGGGACCAAAAGTGCTTCGAAATCAATGTCTACCGAATTTCCTTGTTGTTCAGTGCAAGATTATAAAACTGAGATTTGAAACCAGTCTGAAATCTCAGACGTCTGCCATTTCAGGCAATCAAATGCTTGAGATTTGAGAATGGTTCCCATTCACAGTTTTATAACCTTGGGACCTGTTTATTCTGTCTGAGGTCGGTGATGCTGGTCGAAAAATGCTAATAAAATGTCTTCGAAAGAAGGTCGGTTTCTGCGGCATGCGAATTCTGGACTTTCAGGGTTTTCATGTTTATCTCAGTACGCGAGCTCATCATACATACATGTACATAATTATTATACAAAGATTTTTCTATTAGTGTACGTTGAATTTTGAGCACCATTTCGTTTTAAAGAAAAGATTGGTCACGTGGTTTCTAAACTGTTCGCATAATTGTAGACTGTTTAAATTTCTGGCAAGTATTTGCCTTGTTGTTAAATTGGTTACTATAGCAACGATAAGTTTGATTGAAACCAGAATATTTATAGAATAGTTAAGATTATGCAGGTAGTTGGGGATTTACAATAGAAAATCAGTGTATACGTGGTTGTAGATAACTGTTTGGGTTGGCGCAAAACAAACTATTATCTTTAAAGCATATATATAATTTCCGCAAACGCCCAACCTCTCATTTTTACGTTTATTTTGCATAACCTGTATTACTGATTTAGACTATCGTAAGAGTATTAAAGTCAAGTCATTTTCACATTATCTCTAACGAGCAGAACTTATTTAAATGAAACAACTTTAGTATAGAGCGCCGACCCGGCGGGAAAAATCGTTTGAATCGTACAATCCCATATCCCGGGCGGTCGGCTGTTCAAGAGATCTGCACAAGATATCAATGCAACAGTTTTTTTTATTAAAACGGGGATATAATATTTTATTGAGATAACAAATGTTTCACTCCCACGCAAACTTTTACATTTTTTCAACATTGCTTCAAATATGAACCAGTGGTTTTCAAACATACAAAAACCAAAAACATTTGAAAATCAAATAACACAATTCGGTTACGTGTTTTAAGCAATATACATGTACTCAAATAAGCAGTGCATTAAACCAAAAGTGCATTTTTGAAATTATACTATTATTACATGTCATTAAATGCGAAAAACTGAAATATGGAAATCAGACCGACATGATCATATCAATACGATAGATTTATTTCCTACATTTTAATAATGATTTCTTCATATCTTTTTTTCGTTTGTACAAGATCCGAAATGTCAATAAATATTCATATTGCCATTATTAAAAATCTGTACGGGCCCCTACGTTAGACGTTTTGAGTGATGTCAAACCCAACCTTATCGCACTAAGTTCAGTTGCATTTTGCAGCTGCACTTGTTATTTTATCTGCAATGACCTAATTTTGAGCAAGATTGGTTTGGTCCTCTCAAGGTCAACATCACGACATTATTTCTCACCAATAATAAAACTGCGTACTGGAAATTCGATGAATGAAATGTGCATATCACAAATGCAGCTCATTTACGGATATATGACGTTATTGTTCTTTGATAGATTGGCCATGACACGTTGAAGTAATTCATCCTCAGCATTTCTCGAGCACGGACACGTGTATAGTCAGCATCCCCACCACCAAGCACTGACGACTAGTCAGGACCCCCGCTGTCAAGCACAATCACTTGACCAAATGGCATCCCTAACTGAGAACCGACCAACCAACATCCTCCGCTAACATGCAATGACAAGTGAGCAGCCAGCATGCTCGCTGACAAGCCCTGACAACTGACCTGCAAGCATTTCTCGCTGACAACCACAGAGCAGCCAGCACCCGCTCTCTCTCTGAAAAGCATTGACACAAAAGCCCACTCTCTTACACTATCGGCTCATTACATTCACCTCTGTTATAGGCTGGGACTACTTTCAACTACTTTTACTTTAACTCAAAGAAATAGTTCACCGATTACATTTACAATAGCTTGGGTTTCTTCGGTTTTAATGAAAGATAGTGAAGATTTCAGTCATTTGTTTTACCTAAAGCTTTCAAATTCATAATTTATGACTGTATAAAATAAGGCTGCCGTGTTTGGTAAAAAATCTTGACATTGAGCCTTTCGCAGAGATGTAAAGCGAGTGTAAGGAACGACAACTCTGCGAAGGAGACTGACAAAAGCCAGAATCCTGTACTGGCACGCAATGACCCGACAGCGAGCGACCCTCTCACTTCGTGTGCGTTTTATATCTCTGGCGGTGAAAGCAGGAGGTGTTGCAGTTCACAGTCTTGTAATACCTTGTAATACCGAGACTTTGAATAACGGCGGGCTATCTGAAAATACGTTATTTATTTTGCCTCCAAAATGTGTCGTTATCTATTTTAGTTCAGTCGCAAAATGCCGAGTTTCAGTTCGATTTCAGAGTTTGATACATATACGACCTCGGAGATTTTACATTTAGTACGTTCGAGTGAAAGTTAATATCCCCTCTCGTATTTCTTGCATAACGTCATCTTTGTTTGACGTCGTTTGCGAAGTCGCTCGTTATATATTCTTGCGCATCAAAACTCCTCCCTCTGATATATTCTACGATATATCACCGGAAGTTATTTATTTTTTCTTTAATGTAACTTTTCACATTTCGTTAACTGTGTCATGTACTTTTCTATCGTATTTTTTGATTTGTATTAATAAGTCTATGTTATCTTTTCGGTTCATATACACGCAGTCGACCTGTCCGTGTTTACATAATGTTAAAAGTTAAGTGTTTACTTAAAAGATTATACATATTGTGAGTGTGTTTGACCTCAAAATAAGTAAGACAAAATGAGTGCAAGTTTTAAATTTACATGTCGAAAGTCTTCTGGGTCGCTCAAGATTATAAAACTAAATCTGGAGACCAGTCTCAACTCTCAAGCATCTGATTGGCTTAAATTGCGACTGATCGCCATTTTAGCCAATCAGACGCTTGAGATTTGTTATTTACTTGTAGTCATTTAGGTTGAAGAGGGAAGCGCCGGATGCAAGGGACTTCCGCATTGCAGATTAATATCTGGTACGCGCATGTCTGTTGTTAAACACTGCTACACCAGACCTCGGATGAGTGGAGAAGCTATCCTCTAGTCTCACGTTCTAAACACTGACATTGTGCTCTGGTCTCATCATTATACAACTGAGAATGTAGACCAGGCTCTGATCTAAATTGTGTAGTTGGTCAATGCTCAATTTCCACCAACCAGGTCACCAAGACAATGATCAGGCCAACATCTCAGTTGTATATCTATATTATCTCTTATATCGCATTTGCTATGTTTTTAATTCGGAAACCACAGCAACATCTATACGGTCTAGCCTCTGGCAGAAGTACATGTATACTGCGCGAAGCCTTTGGCGGAAGTTTTTCATCAAGATTATATAACTGAAACTTGAGACCAGTCTCAAATCTTTAGCACCTGATTAGTTAAAAGGTAGACTTGTCTCCATTTCAACCAATAAAATGATTGATATTTCAGAATGGTTTCAATCTCAGTTTTATTATATTAGGACATTCTTGTAGCATTCTAAATTAATTATACATACGGTGGCAGACGGGTCCAATGTATAAAATACATTTTGCGTGTCTATTTGTTTTTACCTAAAAGGGTGAGATGTATAAGTTGTAGGAATGCGAACTTTGGGGATGGGGGGGGGGGGCTTAACCAAAGAAAGATGGCTTGGGGGTATAGTGACCAGCATTAGAACCATCAGAGGGGCTCTTTGGTTGCTTCAGACGAAACTTTAATTTGTTTTCTGCATTGCTGCTATTCAACCGGGCAATACTTTTGTGGTACCCTCTTCGTGTAAAAGTTGCCTATCCTCCTTTCTTCAACATAGGTCATAAACATTTTTAAAAATTAACAATTCGGAAACATGACGCGTGTCAGATGCGTATCAGAATTACCGAAGTAAGGACTCATTCAGTAATTATCAATCGCATCTTGAAATAGTATCTTTGCTAAATAAATGTCCACACTTTACGTGACAATCGAGGCCTTCAACAAAATAAACTCAAAAGGTTCCTTGTAAACTACTAACAATGTGTCTTTTTAGTTCAACGATGTCGTTTGTAGATAGATTTTGGTCCCGCCAAAAGACCACAGCGACAAACCGATATGCTGAATATACCGAATACAAACTAACAAATACGCCATTAATTGTGTCAACGGTTTGAAGGTGATGGTTTAACTTGTATTTAGTTGAATAATAATATTTGATCAGTGAAACAAAACTGTGTGAAATACAAGTGTGTTTGTAAACACCACCACCACCACCACCACCACCACCACAACCGCCACCGCCGCCGCCGCCGCCGCCGCCACCACTACCACTATCTCTACCAATACCACCACCACCACCACCACCACCACCACCGCCACCACCACCACTACCGCTACTTCTACTGCTGCTGCTGCTGCTACTGCTACTGCTACTGCTTCTACTACCACCACCACCACCCCGCCGCAGCCGCCGCCGCCGCCGCTACCACTACCACTACCACTATCTCTACCAATACCACCACCACCACCACCACCACCGCCACCACCACCACCACTACCGCTACTTCTACTGCTGCTGCTGCTGCTGCTGCTACTGCTACTGCTACTGCTTCTACTACTACTACCTACTACTACTACTACTACTACTACTACTACTACTACTACTACTACTACTACTACTACTACTACTACTACTAATACTACTACTACTAATACTACTACTACTACTACTACTCACAATAATAATATTTTTACTAGTCAACAAAATCACTAAAAAGAGAGAAGGGGGTATATTCGTAACGAAGTGGTAAGCGTACATTAGCAACGAAGTGGTGACAGACTGAAATGTAAGTAGCGCAGTGGTGGTTGGAGCGTAAGGCAGTACTGACAGGGGCGTTTGTAAGTAACGCAGTGTTGAGAGAAGCGTATGTAAGTAACGCAGTGGTGACAGAGTGAGCGTAAGTAAGTAACGCAGTGGTGAAAAGGAGCATTTGTAAGTAACGCAGTTGTGGAAAGGAGCGTATGTAAGTGACGCAGTGGTGACATAGAGAGCGTATGCAAGTAACGCAGTGGTGACATAGAGAGCGTATGTAAGTAACGCAGTGGCAAAAAAGGAGCATACGTAAGCAACGAAGTGGTGACATAGCGTATGTACGTAAAGCAGTGTTGGAAAGGAGCGTAATAAAGTAACGGTGTAGTGAAAAGGAGCGAATGTAATAAACGCGGTGGTGGAAGGAGCGTATTTAAGTTACGCATTCGTGAGAGTAGCGTATGTAATTAACGAAATTGTAACAGTAGCATATGTAAGTAAAGCAGTGGTGAGAGGAGCGAATGTTAGTAACAAAGTGATGTGAGGAGAGTATGTAAGTAACGCAATAATAAGAAGAGCGTATGTAAGTAACGCAGTGGTGAGAGGAGCATATGTAAGTAAAGCAATGGTGAGAGGAGCATATGTAAGTAAAGCAATGGTGAGAGAAGCGTATGTTAGTAACGAAGTGGTGAGAGGAGAGTATGTATGTAACGAAGTGGTGTGAGGAGCGTATGTAAGTAACGAAGTGGTGAGAGGAGCATATGTAAGTAAAGCAATGGTGAGAGGAGTGTATGTTAGTAACGAAGTGGTGAGAGGAGAGTATGTTTGTAACGAAGTGGTGTGAGGAGCGTATGTAAGTAAAGCAGTGATAACACTGTGAGCGTAAGTAAGTAACGCAGTGGTGAGAGGAGCGTAGGTAAATAACGCAGTGGTGAAAAAGAGCGTATGTAAGTAACGCAGTGGTTAGAGGAACGTATGTAAGTAAAATAGTGGTGACAGGAGCGTATGTATGTAACGCAGTGGTGGAGGGAACGTACATAAGTAACGCAGTGGTGATATGAGCGTAAGTGGTAAGAGTAGCGTATGGATGTAACGCAGTTGTGAGAGGAACGTATATAAGTAACGCTTTGGTGATAGGAGCGTATGTTAGTAACGTAGTGGTGAGAGAAGCGTATATAAGTAACGCATTGATGATAGGAGCGTATGTAAGTAACGAAGTGGTGGGGGGAACGTATATAAGTAACGCAGTGGAGATAGGAGCGTATGTTAGTAACGTAGTGGCGAGAGGAGCGTATATAAGTAACGCATCGGTGACTGGAGCGTATGTTAGTAATGTAGTAGTGAGAGAAGCGTATATAAGAAACGCATTGTGACAGGAGCGTATGTCGGTAACGCAGTGGTGACAGGAGCGTTTGTCAGTAACGCAGTTATGGGGGGAGCGTATATAAAAACGCAATGGGGACGGGATAGTAACGTAGTGGTAAGAGGGGCGAATGTTAGTGACGTAGTGGTGACAGGAGCGTATGAGAGTAACGCAGTGGTGACAGGGAAGTATGTAAGTAACAGAAGCGTATATAAGTAACGCAGTGGTAGCAGGAGCGTATGTTAGTAACGCAGTTGTGAGAGGAGCGTATATAAGTAACGCAGTGGCGAAATGAGCGTATGTCAGTAACGCAATGATGAAAGGGCGTATATTAGTAACGCAATGGTGACAAGGGCGTATGCTAGTTACGCAGTGGTGAGAGGAAAGTATGTAAGTTACGGGATGGTGACAAGAACGTATGTAAAAATCGCAGTGATGACCTGAGCGTATGTTAGTAAAGCTGTGATGAGAGGAGCGTATGTAAGTAACGCAGTGGTGACTGCAGCGTATGTAAGTAACGCTGTGGTGACTCCAGCGTATGTAAGTAACGCAGTGGTGACTGAAGCGTATGTAAGTAACGCAGTGGTGACTGCAGCGTATGTAAGTAACGTATGTAAGTAAAATAGTGGTGACAGGAGCGTATGTATGTAACGCAGTGGTGGAGGGAACGTATATAAGTAACGCAGTGGTGATATGAGCGTATGTTAGTAACGTAGTGGTGATAGGAGTGTCTGTTAGTAACGTAGTGGTGAAAAAGGGCGTATGTAAGTGACAAAGTGGTAAGAGTAGCGTATGGATGTAACGCAGTTGTGAGAGGAACGTATATAAGTAACGCTTTGGTGATAGGAGCGTATGTTAGTAACGTAGTGGTGAGAGAAGCGTATATAAGTAACGCATTGATGATAGGAGCGTATGTAAGTAACGAAGTGGTGGGGGAACGTATATAAGTAACGCAGTGGAGATAGGAGCGTATGTTAGTAACGTAGTGGCGAGAGGAGCGTATATAAGTAACGCATCGGTGACTGGAGCGTATGTTAGTAATGTAGTAGTGAGAGAAGCGTATATAAGAAACGCATTGTGACAGGAGCGTATGTCGGTAACGCAGTGGTGACAGGAGCGTTTGTCAGTAACGCAGTTATGGGGGGAGCGTATATAAAAACGCAGTGGGGACGGGATAGTAACGTAGTGGTAAGAGGGGCGAATGTTAGTGACGTAGTGGTGACAGGAGCGTATGAGAGTAACGCAGTGGTGACAGGGAAGTATGGAAGTAACAGAAGCGTATATAAGTAACGCAGTGGTAGCAGGAGCGTATGTTAGTAACGCAGTTGTGAGAGGAGCGTATATAAGTAACGCAGTGGCGAAATGAGCGTATGTCAGTAACGCAATGATGAAAGGGCGTATATTAGTAACGCAATGGTGACAAGGGCGTATGCTAGTTACGCAGTGGTGAGAGGAAAGTATGTAAGTTACGGGATGGTGACAAGAACGTATGTAAAAATCGCAGTGATGACCTGAGCGTATGTTAGTAAAGCTGTGATGAGAGGAGCGTATGTAAGTAACGCAGTGGTGACTGCAGCGTATGTAAGTAACGCTGTGGTGACTCCAGCGTATGTAAGTAACGCAGTGGTGACTGAAGCGTATGTAAGTAACGCAGTGGTGACTGCAGCGTATGTAAGTAACGTATGTAAGTAAAATAGTGGTGACAGGAGCGTATGTATGTAACGCAGTGGTGGAGGGAACGTATATAAGTAACGCAGTGGTGATATGAGCGTATGTTAGTAACGTAGTGGTGATAGGAGTGTCTGTTAGTAACGTAGTGGTGAAAAAGGGCGTATGTAAGTGACAAAGTGGTAAGAGGAGCGTATGGATGTAACGCAGTTGTGAGAGGAACGTATATAAGTAACGCATTGGTGATAGGAGCGTATGTTAGTAACGTAGTGGTGAGAGAAGCGTATATAAGTAACGCATTGATGATAGGAGCGTATGTAAGTAACGAAGTGGTGGGGGGAACGTATATAAGTAACGCAGTGGTGATAGGAGCGTATGTTAGTAACGTAGTGGCGAGAGGAGCGTATATAAGTAACGCATCGGTGACTGGAGCGTATGTTAGTAATGTAGTAGTGAGAGAAGCGTATATAAGAAACGCATTGGTGACAGGAGCGTACTAGTATGTCGGTAACGCAGTGGTGACAGGAGCGTATGTCAGTAACGCAGTTATGGGGGGAGCGTATATAAAAACGCAATGGGGACGGGATAGTAACGTAGTGGTAAGAGGGGCGAATGTTAGTGACGTAGTGGTGACAGGAGCGTATGAGAGTAACGCAGTGGTGACAGGGAAGTATGTAAGTAACAGAAGCGTATATAAGTAACGCAGTGGTAGCAGGAGCGTATGTTAGTAACGCAGTTGTGAGAGGAGCGTATATAAGTAACGCAGTGGCGAAAGGAGCGTATGTCAGTAACGCAATGATGAAAGGGCGTACGTTAGTAACGCAATGGTGACAAGGGCGTATGCTAGTAACGCAGTGGTGAGAGGAAAGTATGTAAGTTACGGGATGGTGACAGGAACGTATGTAAAAATCGCAGTGATGACCTGAGCGTATGTTAGTAAAGCTGTGATGAGAGGAGCGTATGTAAGTAACGCAGTGGTTACTGCAGCGTATGTAAGTAACGCAGTGGTGACTCCAGCGTATGTAAGTAACGCAGTGGTGACTCCAGCGTATGTAAGTAACGCAGTGGTGACTGCAGCGTATGTAAGTAACGCTGTGGTGACTAGAGTGTATGTAAGTAACGCAGTGGTGACTGCAGCGTATGTAAGTAACGCTGTGGTGACTCCAGCGTATGTAAGTAACGCAGTGGTGGCTGAAGCGTATGTAAGTAACGCAGTGGTGACTGCAGCGTATGTAAGTAACGCAGTGGTGACTGCAGCGTATGTAAGTAACGCTGTGGTGACTAGAGTGTATGTAAGTAACGCAGTGGTGAGAGGAGCGTGTGTGAGGTGCGTATTAAAGTAACCCAGGGGTGTCAGAGTAATTATGTTTATAACGAGCGTATGTAAGTAACGCTGTGGTGACAAAGTGAACATGCGTTATGCCACAGTTAAACCCCAGTTTCACAGAGCCATCGGTGATCGATCGGTAGTTTTTTAGCCGAATTATTGACTGAACCGATGACAAGGGATTAACCACCGATATCAAATATAAATTTTGTCACCTGTTTGCCACCTATCAATTGTTATTGGGGAAAGATGAGTTTCGTCGGTGAAAAATTACCGATCGGGATTTTTAGACATGTTTAAAAATCTCGATCGGTGAAAATATTTTAAAAATAACCGATCGAGTACCTGTCATCACCGATCGAAATCCTGTCTAAAACCGATATCATTGATCGACAACCTGTCTACAACCGATATCTCCGTTGGGCCACCGATATGCAACCGATCAACTTATACTCACTACCGATAGAAAAAAATATGAGAATTATAGTGTTCCAGCAACCCATGAAATATTTGTTTGAACATTCGTCAATCACCAATGGTTGTTTACACAGAAAACCAGAAATAAAATAACGCATGACAACCGATCAAAACAGCGAGTAACTTTAAATAAAATAGCCGATTGGGCACCGATCGTCTGTGTAACTGGGGCCTTACACAAACGGTCGGTGCCCAATCGGTTATTTTATTTTAAGTTTTTCGCTGTTTTGATCGGTTGTCATGCGTTATTTTATTCCTGGTTTTCGGTGTTAAAAGCCTTCGGTGATTGACAAGAGTTTACCAGATATTTCATGGGTTGCTGGTACAGTACTATGAACGTTTAAGGTTACAAACGAAACGCACGATACGCGATATACGGACGCACGATACACGATAGACGGACGCACGATACGCGATAGACGGACGCACCATACACGGTAAACGAACGATACACGATATTGCCGATTCATATAATTTGTGGACGAGATTTCTAAAAATTTGAAAATGCTAGCAAAATATAAGATGAATGGTTGAAATTTAAACACATAATTTTGCATAAGCAAGTAACTTATTCTCGTTGCATGATAAAAAAAAACCGTTTGATGCACGATACACGATATACGGACGCACGATGCACGTTAGACGGACGCATGATACACGTAAGACGTACGAACGATACACGATAGACGGACGCACGATAGACGCAAATTTTGTAACATTAAACGTTCACAGTACTGTACACTAAGTCTTTAACTAGATATCATTTTTTTTCTATCGGTGGTAAGTATTAGTTGATCGGTAATTTATTGGTGGCCCATCGGAGATATCGGTTGTAGACAGGTTATCGATCGATGATAATTGGTTGTAGACAAGTTGTCGATCAGTTATTTGCAAAATGTTTTTACCTTTTGAGAATTTTAAACATGTTTAAAAATCCCAATCGGTTATTTTTCACTGACGAATCTCATCTTTCCCCAACAGCAGTTGACGGGTGACCATAATTTCGCTAAAAATACCAATCACTCACCGATGGCTTTGTGTCAGTGAGGTGTTAGTAACGAAATGATGATAGAAGGAGCATTTTGTCATAAACTTTATCTTAGATTTATTTTGGGTCTTTTGCAAATTTATAAATATTAATCTTTTTAATGACAAGTAAAAACACATTTAAGAGACTAATCCATTACTATTTTAATTAGTATTTTTTAGATTTCAGCGTTTGACAGGTAAACAAACTTAAGTTTATAATTTCAACAATAAGATTTGGACTGAATTGAAACTGGGATGGTTTTTAATCTAATTTTTAGTTTTTATGAAAAAAGGTATTATTACAAGATGTTATTACAAAACCTATTATGAATGACAACACGACGGATTGTAAAACGTTCCATTTTGTTCATATATCAACTTACGCTTTAATGTATTTCAGTAATTACACTGAAATTAATAACATAGTCCATTTGATTTATTGGTGTTAGAATCTTGTTAATGGCAATTTTAATAGCTTTCAATGCATCTTTAAAAAGTTGTATAGTCATTTATGAAACTAAATGTGTGTAGTATTTAGATATTTGTAAATACAGTTTTCTGTAATTTGGTCATATTGTTGACACGTTATGGAGTAAAATTACTGACTTGTGAAATCGTGAACACTTGTGACAAAATGATACCCTATGATATCATTGCAAGCTTTTGGTGTTCATTATATAACAAGTATGTCTTGTCTTAGAAATTAAAAACCGGGTCAACTGGCCTGAATGTTTTTATTCCATCTTATATTGAAAAACAACTTTTAAAAAAAATCTTCTAGTTCAGCTCTCTAAACAAGAGCTGTCAGAGGAGACAGCATGCTCGACTATTCGAATCATTTGAAACAAATGCAATTTGAAGATTAAAACAATAACAACTATGGCCATACATTCATGTGCAATCAGGAAAAATATTAACAAGTGAATGGTAAGGGAGAAATTCATTTCAAATAACAGAAATAATTCCTTAATGTACCATAAATATTAAACTGAATAGGGGAATTACTATGAAATATTTCTAAATTTGTTAGAGAACTTGTTAGTAATTTTTTATTAGAGACATTTACTTTTAGTCAAATATCAATCACTTCAGTAATGTTACAGAAAAAGAACTGAAATGAAAATATAATGAAAGTTTGAAGTTGATACCTTAAATATTTGCAAAGTTATCGATGAAGTGCACTTAAGTGAAAATATAAGTGAAACTAGAAATGTGTCCATAGGGCATGGATGCCCCCGCTATGCATCGTTTTCAGACACTCAAGTGCAATGATGGGAATAATAGCATTTCAAAGACAGTGATGTTCGAGTAATTATAAGAATATGCATAAACTTGAAGATCAAGTAAATTATTTGTATTTGTGGCACTGTTGTCTTCTCATTACGGAAATGTCTGTGAAGAAGTTGGTGGTAATGCAATGCAATGTCATAGTGAACATTTGTGCCAAGTTATTTTGAAAACCCTTCATTCATAAAGAAGTTATACCCCGAACAAGTAAATTCAAGTTTTAGTAACTGTGACCTTGACCTAGGACTTACAGGCATGGACATGGTACACGACTCACCACCTTGTCATGGTGAACATTTCTGCCAAGTTATTTTGAAATAACTCTATTCCTAACGTAGTTACAACCCTGACAAGAAAATTCTATTTTAGTAACAGTGACCTTGACCTTGGACCTACAGACATGGGCATGGTACGGGACACACCACCTTGTCATGATGAACATTTGTGTCAAGTTATTTTGAAATCACTCTATTCCTAACGAAGTTACAGCCCGGACAAGAGAATTCTACTTTAAGTAACAGTGACCTTGACCTACAGGCATAGGCATGGTACACGATACACCGCCCTGTCATGGTGAACATTTGTGTCAAGTTATTTTGAAATCCCTCCATTTATAATGAAGTTACAGCCTGGACAAGAAAATTCTATTTTTAGTAACAGTGACCTTGACCTTGGACCTTCAGGCTTGGTTATTGTGCGGACATACTGCCTTGTCATAGTGAACATTTGTGCAAAGTTATTTTGAAATCCCTCCATTCATAACAGCCCGGACAAAAGAATTCTATTTTTAGTAACAGTGATCTTGACCTTTGACCTACAGGCATGGGCATGGTATGCGACACACCGCCCTGTCATGGTGAACCTTTGTAACAAGTTATTTTGAAATCCCTCCATTCATAACGAAGTTACAGCCTGGACAAGAACATTCTATTTTTAGTAACAGTGACCTTGACCTTGGATCTACAGGCATGGGTATTGTACGGACACACCGCCTTGTCATGGTGAACATTTGTGCCAAGTTATTTTGAAATCCCTCCATTCATAACAAAGTAACAGCCCGGACAAGAAAATTCTATTTTTAGTAACAGTGACCTTGACCTTGGACCTACAGGCTTGGGCATGTATGTGACACACCGTCTTGATATGGTGAACAATTACACCAAGTTATTTAAAAATCCAATAACAAATAACAAAGTTACAGAGCGGACATGATTTTGTAAGAAAATTCTATTTTTAGTAACAGTGACCTTGACCTTGGACCTACAGGCATGGGTATTGTACGCGACACACCGTCTTGTCATGGTGAACATTTGTGCAAAGTAATTTTGAAATCCCTCCATTCATAACGAAATTAAGGGCCAAGTGTATATTTTGCTTAACACAAAATGTAAGTGAAAAAGGGGCATAATTTGAAAAATATTGGAAGCGGGGTTATGGGTCTTGTTGGCTATGATGTAGATTTTGATGGTGAAAATTTATTTCAAGTTTCAAGGCAATATCTCAGGTAGTTATAAAGTTATGGGCAAAATGCATATTTTGCTTAACACAAAATATAAGAAAAAAGGGGCATAACTTGAAATTTATTGAAAGCAGAGTTATGGGTCTTGTTGGTAATGATGTAGAATTTGATGGTGAATGTATATTCCAAGTTTCAAGTTGATATCTCAAGTAGTTTATAAGTTATGGATCAAATTGCATATTTTCCTTAATGCAAAATTTAAGTGAAAAAGGGGCATAACTTGAAAAATATTTGTAGCGGAGTTATGGGTGTTGTTGGTAATGATGTAGAATTTGATGGTGGATATATATTCCAAGTTTCAAGTTGATATCATAAGTAGTTTTCAAGTTATGGACCAAAGTGCATTTTTGTTTAACGGACGCCGACGGGGACGCCGACGCCGACGCCGACACCGGGGCGAGAAGGATAGCTCCCCTATTCTTCGAATAGTCGAGCTAAAAACTGTACATGATTTTTTTAGTACTTTCGCTCAGAGTAGAAAACATTATTATGCCGCTAGATCTAGGGAAGCCATGTTTACAGGGTCAGTGTTCTTTTGACAGATCGATCTGAATGCTTTCACATCCACCATCCCCCAGGTCTGGGTTAAAATATCTAATATTTTAACCCAGCCCAGTTGACTAGATTCGTAACAAGAACCTTTCCTTAACAAAATCTCGAATTCCAGCGGCTGAAGCAGTGAAAACGATTCCGAGCGTCTCAAAACTTTAAAGCAAAGGTGCATTGAACGCCGTTGGCGCTAAATGTCAAATGGTAAAAATATGTACACAGCCAGAACCTTTCCCAGGTAGAGTGAGTGCTCTAAACAGAACTATACCGACAGCGCCCAATGGTGACTAGATGAGTTCAGCCATTAAACGGCGGTTTACTTCAGCAGTTTAAACAGCAATTTGTAAGTAACGCAGTGTTGACAGATTGAGCTATGTAAGTGGTGACAGAATACAAGCGTATGTAAAAGAAGGCGCGTATGCAGTGGCGAAAGAGGAAGCGTATGATTTACGCAGTGTAACAGAAAGAGCGTATGTAAATAACGCAGTGGTGGCAGAAAGACGTAGGTTAGTAACGTAGTGGTGAAAGAGTGTGTATCAGGAGCGTATACCCCAGTGCTGACAGTAAGCGTGTGTTTTAGTAACGAAGTGGTGAAAGAATGAACAGTTATTAACGCAGTTGTTAAAGAAGTGTAGTGGTGACATAGTATGTATGCATACGTTAGTAACAAAGTTGTGACGGAACGGGTCTGTATTGGGAACGCAGTTTTGAAAGATAGAGCGTATGTTAGTTATGCAGTGGTGAAATGATTCAGTTGTGACAGTGTAAGTTAAGGCACTGTCACACTATATCGCGTTTCCACTGGTTGTTTTAATTTTCCAGAACGCCGTGAGATCGCAAGAAAAATATGATATTTTTCGTTAGGATGGAGATGTCACGGCGTCCTCCCTGCGACCAAGGCGTTGCTTCGGAGCTCACATGGCGTTTTATCGCGTTCCTACGGAGTTCTTTTTGGCGATTGCCTGCACACAGCGCTCTTACGGCGCTTCCACTGCGTGTATTGCGCTTTCACGGCGTTCTTACGGCGCGTCCGCTGCGTGCACTGCGCTTTCACCTCAGCAGTTACCTAAACCGTCCAACAGAACATGTCTGTGTGGGGTTTACAGAATTCTTTCTTTGAAAGTAGCGTCGCAACACTGGAAGAGTGAAGGAATCCGGTCGTAATATAAGTTAGTTTGAATCCTTGTTCGAGCCCTTTCCTTTACCGTGTGTCGTTTTTGGGGATTCGAGGACTCAGCCTCTCAAGGAGCTCGTTATACACTGCGAGTGACACTCAAATAGTTTAAGTTAACTCATATCGCAGCTCAGGAGCCGATGATAGTGGCTTTGCTGCAACCTTCTGCCTTCGTCCAGCCATGATCGAACCAAAACTCTCGTAAGCCCTTGGGCCCTCCTCCTTCGTCGTTTCAGAATGACAAACATAACGTCTGCATATTGGTGTATCTGCTTGACCTGGATATAGGCCAGAAGAAAGCCGGTATCAGTCATAGTGAAATGAGTTTGTTTGTATATCTTGTACATCTTTACCGTTTCGCTCGTTTTGTCATGAAAACGCCAATAGACGCGGTAGAAGCGCATTAGGATCGCAATGATCGCCGTGACAACGCGGTAGAAGCGCATTGGGAGCGCAATGATCGCCGTAACAGCTCCGTACAGTCGTTGCAAGAGCGCAGTAAAAATAATTAACACTCCGTATAAGCGCCGTAGACGCGCCATTAATAAAGCGCAGTAGAGTCGCAGTGACATCTCAGACAACGCCATGCAATCTCCGTGCAAGCGCCACCGATTACCATAGCGTTCTCACTGCGACCTCTGTGCGCGCCCGCGGAGCTCGCGTGGCGTTGTAGGAGATCTTACTGCGCTGCTACGGCGACCTTACGGCGTCCCCACTGCGCTCTAATCAGAACGCCGAGCGACGGCGTTTGTTTTGTGCATGCTCAAAGTGAGCGCCGTGGCTAGGCGTTCTATGTGATCCCACTGCGTCTACTGGCGATGCCACTGCGTTGCTGCGGCGATGCTTAAGATCGTATTGCGCTCACCTCGGCGTTCTTGGACTGACCAATGAAAAGCTTGAAATTTCTATAGTGTTTTTTTTTCATACTCAATTTTATAATCTTGGAACCAGATCAGATGATACTGGCAGTAAATTTAGTGCGCGGTCTAGCGTTGCTCCAAAACAACATCTTATTTTTGATCAAGATTTCCTCACAAGTCATTGAGTGCTGTTTGATAAATATTTGATAAACCCATTACTTTTGATAGAGCTTCGTATAAATTTTTGCTCTTCTCTTCAAGCTTATCAAGAAACATGTAGACTTTTTGGGTGTCTTGTTGAGTTGAGTTTAGTACCCTGTGTACTAAACATTATTTTTTATAAAGAATTGTTATTCCTATTGGAAAATCTTTCTAATCATGTTAAATGAATACTGTAGGTACAAACATTGATGTCAACAGTCCATATTGTGTCCATATTTTTATGTTGTTTTTTTTAAGAATCTTATCATGCGCACGAGTAATTTTGAAAAGACTGTTTACCTTGATAAACTTTGTGGTTTCGCTCATGACATAGCATCCCTTTTGTATTTGAAGAACATCAGCAGTAAACCATTGATAGTTAGGTTATACAGGTGCAAACTGACTGGGGTGTGCATTATACAAATATATAGGCAAATTCCTATACTTAAGAGCTGAAAGTTTGTTAGATTTCGTTAACCATTTACGTAATAAATACGCGTTCTATCGCATCTGCGCACAGTTTAGATCCAGGTCAACCGGTACATCTAGGACTGACCGGGATCTATATTGTTTGCTTCTTGGTCGGAAATAATCTAATGAATCAAAAAGCGAACAGTGTAGATCCCGATCGGACGGCACGAATAGCAAAAAACATAATAAATTTCTTTACAGTTGCTTAATAAATAACAAAAACTGAAGGATTTTAAATTTCGAGTTTCCGTTGATGTTTTACATTAAAAGTCCAAAAACAAAAATTCATTTCTTTGTGTCCATTTCTTTGGGACCCCTTTAAAAATTGTTTCACTTTTGTAACTCGTTCCTCCCAAATGAAAGACCCCTTCGCTCTAACCTCCTTTCACCATCATGCAAAGAATTCAATTATGCAAAAAGAGTTATATATATATATATAACGCTGGTGAGTCTAAAAATCCCGTTTGTTTTTTGTCAATCCCTCCATTTGTAAGACTGTTTCGGTTACGGAATTTTATTAAACTGGATTAGCTTGAAGGTTGGTGGTACACCATCTATTCCGGACTTTAAGAATCTCTCTTCCAGACAACTGGCGTGTACACAGAAATGTTATACTTTATTTACGTATGTTGATTACGTATGTGAATAAAGGTTTTATCTTAAATCTCTTCTTCATCTGTTATCTCGTCGTAATCTCGCATTCCCGAGACGTCTTCAGCGAGTTCCGGAAGTAATATGGCGGATCTTGATAAGGCGCTTAACCATATCGCGCCGTTATCATTTCACAAAACGAAACTTTATCGCGGAAATCGTATTAAACTGCGATTAGTCTCCCCAACTTCTGGCGAGCATCAACTCGCCTTTAATCGTGGGCGTTGTCGAAATAAGTCATTGGCACCTGTTAGCCACTGCGATCAATGTTGCTGATGTCAGAAAATCAGATTGAAACAGTAGTTTTTGTAGTAAGTTCCCTTATTCAACAACAAATATGTTTATAACTACGAAGATCAATATGTTTCTTTTTTGAGCATGTATTTGAGAGCAGACAGATTCTATTTGGAATGTGCACTGTAATGCATTGCTTACCGGTCTCTCCGTCTCTCGTAAAACCTCTCCGTTAAATTAATAAAAAGTTTAATGTCATTTAAATTATGATCCTAAATTATCATGTAATAATTCTAAGCATATGATGCATTTACTAACTGTCTTCCACAAGGAAAAAACATCTTACCGCCTCCCATTCGGAAAACTTAGAGACTTACCAAAGGGCTAATTTAGTCTTCATGCACATTAGAAAGTCCTTACAATTGACACAGGGATATTTTATTAAACGTAGCAAAAGAGACTATGGTGTCAACCCAACTATGGCGTTGAACAATAAAAAGCAGGTTTTTGGAACTTTGTAAAAATTGAACGCACATTGGCAATATTTTGTACATCTTGGGCATTTTCGACAACATTAAAGATCATCATCATCATAACCATCAACATCAGTGAAATAACATTATGATGAGCTGCCATGAACGTTAAATAATTTATATCTTACATGTCCGACAAAGCCTTATTGTCACTTTTAGCATACGAGCACATATTGTTACCTGATCACTCCATTAGCTATTTGCGAAAGTATTACTGGGTGACCTTTTAGGAACCTCTTGACTTTAGTCTATTTATTCGCAGTTGTGTCAAAGTTACCCGAAGAATACTTTATCAGAATGACAGACAGACAGACGAAAATCGGTAGTAACATTCGTCCATACTTGTAGGTTTCCCATTATAGAACTACTGTTCAAATTGGTAGTTTCACTGCTGACAGTAACAGTGATATTTATGAAACTTCATTGAACAAAATTTAATACTAGAACTCGATTTTTCATAGGCTAACGCTCAATAAAATCATTTATATTTGTTAGAAATAGTGTATGAACCATTTCAAAGAAAACACCTGAGCACACTATGGAAAAATCTTTACAAATGTACGTTGGTACCATATCGCGGTACGTGTGCGGTAAAACGCACTTCGATGTTCAACACCAAAGTTGGGTATACACCATAGTATGTTTCTACATAAGCCTGCAAATTTAGTAGATCACGATACCACTTTGAACAAAGATGAGTCTTATATCCCCAAAAATAGACGAGCCGCGTTTTGACTGGTTACATTATACCTCTATGGTGATGGTGGGGATTGTAATGGAAGATTGCGTTACTCATTATAACTCAGCAGCGAACACTTCCATCCAAAAGGCAGGGTGATAATGTTCTGAAGGCAGGGTGATAATGTTCTCAGTGTTTAGCCTAACAGTCTACTTCGTGCCAACGACAAAAAGCTTTGCAAACACAGGCAATGGACCTCTTATACCTTCCGACCTTATAATACGATATAATTCGTTATCAAACAGTCGGTTGAACTATTATTAGCAAAATCCAAGACAATTTGCCTTCATTTGTTTACACTCTGGCTTAAATACTATTTACAGTATGCATTTCAGCTTTAAACAATGTCTGTAGGATTAAGAATTATTTATCATTCATGAACTTTTTGTAGCAAGTTTTGTATCAGCGCTTTGAGATGAAACAAGCGGCACCCCCTGGCGCAGTTTTGAGACTTCCGGTTTATTAGTATTTATGCCAAAAATCGCATAATTCATCAAAATATTTACATTTAACATCCGAACCGTCCTAAAATCGGATTAGATTTGTTTGTTATTGCTTGGTTATTTGTATAAAAAGATTACAGTTTGATCGTCACTTATCGTTTATATGGCTTGTTTAAACTAAAATAGAATTAATACTTTTTTTCAAGACCCCACGTATTTTCGTGTTTTGCTGGTTTTGAGACAATCTGATAATTAATCGAAAATACTTTATATATTTTATAAGTAAAATAAGGAACACTAAATAAAGTTTCGTTGTAAAGTAAAAAACCTAAGTAATGATTTAACCTAAATAATTATCAACAATTTAAATAATAAAATACTTGCATATTCTGTAATTAACTTTAATGTACTAAATTATGTGAAACAGTTAACTACTATGTTAAACAAATGATGCCCTTGTTCTAAATCCAACTGAAATTATTTTTTGTACTAAATGGCATATGTGTGATATGATATCTTTTCTGACGATATGAAATACTGGGCATAAATAAAACATCACTCGTGTCAAAAATGTCTAGTCTTCAGTAGTTACACGCAGTAAAAGTGGAAAATGCATCAGGAATGGCCACAACTAGTAGACACAGCCTCTCCACACAGCCAAAAAGAAGAGAGGAGAAGAGGGCATGGGTATATAATGATCAGTTTCAAAATAGACGCCACAAACAAATAACGAAAATCTGAACTCGAGTGGTTACTGCCTTGGAATGGTTAGTGACAAAACAATTTGCCACATGGGGTTTAAACCAGGTTAAAGGGTGCACCAACCGGTAACAGTTGTCTTGGTGAAATAACTCTAACCAACCCATCAACTCGACAATGCCGCATGCAAAAGCACACAAACATATAGACAATACGAAGCTGAAGGTGTTGTAGGGAGGATTGCAGAGAGAAGAATGTAGACGGCTGTTAAACAAATCCACAGCACTGAAAGTACTCAACAGGGGTTTCGGGTGCAAAACTTCAGAATAATCAAGGTCTATCAAACAAAGCCTTAATAAACTTTGCTTTGAAGAAAGAAAACTTAAATTTATCACTAATATTGTTATGTAATTAATAAAATTAACACAAAATAAATAACGAAAACATCCGAACAATTTCCGACCGGTCTGTAGATTTCCGTTGGTACGGAAAAGGTTCCATGCTAGTGTCGCAATGGACATTATTCATGTTATTGATGCAGTGCACCAATTGGTTTCGTAAGGAGAGCCTTCTTTATATATATTTTGCACTTATTTGAGCTTTCTTTTTTTAGGAATTGGGTACACATGTCTTTCCGGTCACAGAGAGGAGGCACACTGTACTTTTTTTATCGTCATCTGCAGCACAATAACTTTATTTCCAATTTAGTATGCACATAATTTATATTTTGCAGTCAAACTCTAGTGACTTTGGATAACCGACTTAATAAAATTGTAACAACACGTTGTCTGATAAATTACAATGTGTCCTAGTTTGGATCCTATCGGCGTATTATTATTTCATTTAATTGCTCTTACTCATTCGGGTTTTATGGTATTATATCAGTATTATCAACTTTAGTACTGGTTATGAATGAACCTTCACGTTTGATTATAAAACCGACTGATATTTCATACCATTTAAAAGCTATCCAAACGACAGCCGTTGGTGCAGTTGTTCTACATCAATTGGCTGCATGTCAAGTGCGGCAGGTCTAAGGCATAAAAACTTAATAATTGATGGGTAAGCTTAACTTTAACGTTTAAGTTTGAAAACATAAGCCGGGAAATAAAACCTTTTTTCTAGAAAATGCAAAGCTTTCAAGGAAGGGAAGAATGACACAGACTCTGTCTCAGAGAAAGATAGAATAAAATGTCTCCAGACCCAGGCACAACGCAAGATCAGAAAAAAAGCAAAATTAATGAGGGGGGAAGAAGGCAGGAGGGGACAGAATTCTGCTGACACCAATGTCATAAAACAGTTCTTCAGCTATATCAAATCCGTCTTTGGTCCCTCGGCAAGAGGTACCGTATCATTTTGGCCCCTCGACAAGAGGCACCGCACCATTTTGGCCCCTCGGCAAGAGGCACCGGACCGTTGCTGTCAGCAGACGTTTCCACCTTGTCGAAGACAAGGTTGGCATCTGTAACTGTTAATTATTTGACCCTCATCAGCGACACGCTTACTCCCTACCAGATGGCCCATCAGCCAACCCAAACCTTATTAAATGACACTCCAACTATTGAAGATGAACAGGCCTTCGGCATGGATGAAATTTCTGCCGAACTGTACGAGGGACTTGATAAAGATTTCTCGGGTTTTCAGGCGGTCCTATCGAGCATCTTTGAATAAGAAGAAATGTCTTCCGGGATGCCACAACAGTCTCCCTATACAAGAATAAAAAATGTCTAACTGATAGGGGGAACTACAGAGGTATTCTATACTTTAAATAGCTGGAAAAATCTATGCACGCAACATCCTAAACGGATTGATTTGATGTATTTTTGAACAGAACCTCCAAGTCCCAGTGTAGTTTTCGTCCTGAAAGCTCCACTATCGGTGTGATCTTCACAGTAAGGCAAGTACAAGAGAAGTGTCTCGATCAGAACACGAACCATTACTATGTCTTCAAAGATCTCAGGAAGGCGTTCGAAACGGTCAAAAAAAGATACTGTGGGTCATTCTTGCGAAGCTAGGCTAACCGAAAAAGTTCATCAAACTTATCCAGCTGTTCCATGATGACGTGACGGAGAGTTTTGTCAGATTGTTCTTCTTGGAGAAATAGGGCTGTGTTCTCGCCCCGGTTCTGTCCAATCTCTTTTTGCATGCAGGTGCTGCAACATGCTCTCATGGACCTTGAACATGGCATGTTCAATTTTTCTTCGACGGCTTGACATTCTCCGCCTCGCAGCGAAAACTAAGACAAGAAACTGCTCACAGCAGCACTGTGCCAACGACTGTGCTCTGATGGCCGAAGTAGATAACCACCTACTGACGTTAGTCGACAAGTTCTCATCATCGACAAAACCGTTTGGTCTGTAAATCAGCCTGGGGGTGGGCAAAAGTTCTCCATCAGCCAGCACCGATCGTCACACCTCAGCCGCCGTGCATTACCATCGACAGTACTCAGCTAAGGAACTTAGGCTCTTTCAAGTACCAAGGTAGCACCATCTACAGTAGCGGCTCCCTAGACATTGAAATCACAGCCCGGAATCAACAAGCCAGTCAGGCAATCGGATGACTCCGCTCCAGTTCTGCATACGCGTATCCACTAAGCTGAATCTCTACAACTCACATGCTCTCTCCTCCATGTTGTACGGGTGTGAGGCACATCAAACAGTTAGGAAAATTCCGCATCCGCTTTCTCCTCCGCATTAGATCTACTAGCACAACAACATGTCAAACCTGGACGGGCTCAGAAAGGAGAACTTTACCACATGCATTAAGACTATGTTGCTTCCGGCATTGCTACGCTTGACTAGCCACTTGATTCGCATGGACTCCAGGATCCCCAAACAGCTTTTCTATGGTAAGCTGACAAAAGAAAAGGTACAAGGACAATGTTAAGTCATATTTCAAGTGGGCCGACATCTCGCCCAGACAGCTTGAAGATGCTGACTTAGACAGAACTGGTTGGCGTGTTAACCAAGTCTTACTGCTGCTCACCAAGCTGCCACCTACTATTACCTAAGTATCGGTGTTCCATGCCCTACCTGCAACCGCATCTGTCATTCTGCCTTCGGCATCCAAAGCCACTTGCGCATTTACTGGTAAAAACAACCAAACGTCATCCTTGGCTTTGTGAGACTATCAAGAAGACATGTTATGTCACATTATCAAATGTTAACTCAGGGCTCAAGATCTCAAACCTGAAACTAGAGATCAGTCTCAGATCTCAAGCAGTCTGATTACAGTCTACACTAGTCTATTTTCAGTCATTGAAATTTTTGGAAACAACGCATATGAATATTTAATTGGGCAGTAATTAATACGGTGTAATATGTCTTCGGACAATGTAACAGTACAACAAGATTTAATATAATTGTAGTTACGTTTAAACTACAGTACTTGTTTAAGGACTGCTCAAGAAGTCTAGACAAAAGGAAACCGCAAACATCTCGAGGTTCGGTGTTTCGTGACAGAATTTCCCCGCTCATGGGTTCGTATAATGGAGCTGCGGTTTGTGTGGGTCAAGGGTGACTGAGTCAGTGGGATAAGAACGATCATATCTCTATTCATAACATTACATCAGATGTTTAAGTAATCAACGAAATCCCTAATCTTTCTTTCTAAAATAGTAATGAAACTTTATGTTAATTTGGAAGTGTTTGTCGCCGAATCACTAAACCAATAAATAGAATTGAAAATAAGTCGAGAAAAAAAAGTACTTTCACTGGAGTAAGAAGAACATACTTTAATCAAACAATTATACAATAAAGAAGCATTAAGTTATTTTTATATATTCAATTTAAACGCTTTTTATCAAAATCGACCTCAACCGATCTAAAGTTTGAATTCCGGTAAGCATTCACACCTAATACACTCATCGAAGTTCTAATTGGTTACTTTTTGTCTGTAATTTTTCATTAGAATGAGATTGACTTAACTCTTTATTTGTGATCAGTTGCCAACAACAGTCTTCAATTTAAATTTTAATCTTGTTATAATTGACTTTGAAACAGTTTAGCGTGAGTTGTCCTTAATTTTAAAGCAATTTAAGGTGAAGAAACCAGAAAATTGCTTAAAATTTCTCGTTTTCTTGTTTAAGTAGTAAAAACATAAAACGTTATTAATCAGCAGCTTTTTAAAGAATAGATCCCCTTCAAAGTACCAAATTATATAATAACCTCCCTTTCAATTCAAGACTGTTCTAATTTTGACCCTGCAGTGTAAGTAATTGACATCATGGGAATCATCAAAACAATCAATAACAATTAAAAAGACATTTAATAGTTGTTTCATGACAAAAGAGTTCTTTCCATAACCTTTATTGAAATAGAGAATGAACAAAACTTGCAAACATTGTTTACATGTACAATTATCGATGACCAGTGACAAGTTTGGGCAAATGTACAGTCCACTCTTCGATTGTCAGTGTTGTGCAGTAAAAGACCGGTGAATGCGAGATTTCGTTAATGAATCATCTACGTTCTTAAAAGAATCGTAGGCGTCCACATTTGGCATTGGAATCACTTCCAAAAAAAAAGTCTAGGTCTTTGTAGGGCTTCAGCCCCTCAGTGTGAATACTTAAATCCAAACCATGCGATTGCGATCGGACTAGATCCTCAACTATTTGTAGTTATTGTAATAATCCGTCATGCTTTGCTTGTATGCATAATGTGATGTGAACTGGGTCTGGGGGTTAACTTTACACACACATAGGATTGGTGCTTTTGTAAAAGAATGGGATGTTGCAAGGGTAGGATTCATATTTGCCCAAATGTAAAATGGATGTCGGGCCAATGACGGGCTTCGCGAAATTGATAGCGGTCCATATATAAAATGGATTTAAACTTTGTCTTTAGAAGCATTCGTTTTTTTCCAGTTGTTACGTTGTCAAAGCGGTTCAATATACAGTTTATCACATCACTATGACGTGATGCCTTAAATAATGCACTTCCGTAACTGCGAGGTCCCGAAAATGTCCACATAGCAAAACAAGTGTCTCTTAGTTCTTCCTCACTCTCTCTCTCTCTCTCTCTCTCTCTCTCTCTCTCTCTCTCTCTCTCTCTCTCTCTCTCTCTCCTCTCCTCTCTCTTATTTCACACTCTTATTTTATAAAACATACTTATTTTTAAAGACTTCATATCACCCCACTGATTATCGACCAATCGAAAACTACGAAGAATTTATGTGATTGGCTTGTTTTTGTGTCAGGTCATCGAATTTATTTTTTGGCAATGACCTATTTATATTAAAGGAATTCGACATGAAGCAATGCCAATAGATCTATTTAATGATTATAGCAATTTCTTTGATACATCAAGGAAAATAAATTGACTGTTTAGGATCATTAAGTAATAATGCTACCCACTTGGTGGATAACTTTTCCTGGAATCTTATAACACTCCGCAATAAATTCAAGAACCCGGCATTCCTGGTTTTATGTTCAATGCTTGATATAGAGGACGTATTTCATTGCAAAACTAAAGTAATAATAAGCGGAGGCATATTGAAAAAAGGCAGAATAAAGTATACGTTTGCATAAAACATTCACTTCTTCCAAAGATCAATTAAGTTTGCCATTTTATTATAAATCTGTAATAAACAAATATTTATTAGATTTTAGAAAGAAATCGGGAAATCTCAAAGCCACCTGTTACTACCGACATTTTTCGTCTGCAACTCGTCTGTTACGAAATGTCAGAAAATGTCTGTCTTTTCTTGTATAGTTGATAATCCAGGAAACCACAAATGTGCCGTCCTAGAAATATATACAGAAAAGCTGTTAACTTCATTTCCAGGACGATGTTATGTACATCAGTATAGCATCTTATGTAGATTTCTGATTAGCATGATGCCATGATAGTGTATTTTGTGGTAAAAAAGTATGAGAAAAATGGTTACTATGATAAATAATGTACTGGATGCCACGGGGCTTGTGAACAAATTGTTTTTCTTTTTTCCGCGGGATTTTATACCACTTCTAAATTTAATTCGGCCTATTTCGAATCACATTTCTTAAGTGCCTATCTGATTTTCATTCTTGTTTGACTAAATTCTGGAATGGAGACGTCTTAAATCTTAAAGATCTGATTGGCTGAAACGGAGATTTTTTTCAGCCAATCCCTTGAGATATGAGATTGGTCTCGAATATCAGTTTCATAATCCTGGGCCCTGATCTTTTTGTTTTAAAACAGTAAAACGATGCGATCCAAATGAAGCAGTTTTTTATTTAGCAGTAAGCATCTCTAATTTACGCCCAACTCCCCCATAGCAGGATTGCATTTATAAATACTTTATTTCATAAAAACATATACTGGTATATGGAGGGTAAATTAAATAGTATACTTTTCACTGAACGTTATTTTATGTGTACGAAATTGAATCCACTTCATATAGTAACTGTCATACAGTTACTGTGTGGCCGGGTTTTAAATTCGTGCGCAAAAATAAAAAAAACACGGTATTATGGCTCATATTTGTTTACTAATTACTAATTACCTGTAAATAGTCTACCGAATGTTCCTACTCGGGCTAGACAATGACAATGGCTGATACTAAATAGTCCCATTTTTTTGCCTTTTGTGGGCATTAAATGGCTTGTATGACCTGAAAGGAACATGTTTAGTAAATGACATGCTTTTACTGACACAGCAAATTTATGTTTGGAAATGCAGCATATGAAAAAAGGCCCTGGTTTTAGTACGAGTTTTGAAGTTCACACTGAAGTGAAAAAAAAAACAGACCACCGGTTTCAAGGTGTCAAATCTCTGTTAATTGATACATGACCCCTACTTTTCTTACTGGAAATGGACAGTAGAAACACTTAGCTTCAAAAACATGTAAGTTAGCTCTTTATCAAATGGTACCAGCTATGATTTTGAAACATGTCATGTTTACTATAGCTTATATAGGGAAGTCTTTTTACAGGTCTTACACCATAAAGTGCGATTGTAAGAATTTAAACGACGAAATTAACGGTTACCTTTGTAATTCTTATTCTTAAAAAAGCAAAAGTTTGACATCATTATTCAACACGATCGTATTTTTTCGAGGAACACTACAGTAAATGATTGGGTACTTATTTTCATTGGCAGATTCTGTGATATTTAACGCCCACATTGTCTGTCTGCTGTTCTTATTATAAAGAACTAGTTTGTACATAAACAGGGATAACAGATGTCGGCTCAGCCACAATGTTGGGTTTTAGTTGACCGCTGTCTGGCGGAAGATTTTCTGGGCGGCAACGTGTTGTAGGGATGGGAGTTTGCGAGGGTTGGACATAGGATGACTGGTACCATGTTTTGTTATTTATCTTCAAAATAAATCAGGACCCAGTAGCCTATTTTGTAAGATTGACTTTTATTGATTTATGACTTTTTGGTCCCCATGTGCAAAATAGCGCAAAACCATGATTATCATGTCTGATGATATTTTGTCTGAAAAGTAGAACATTAATAAAAGGAACAACAAACAAGAAGATACCGACTACGTGAATTCTCACAACAAATGACGTCATACCGCGAGAGTTCCAAAGATTATCAGAAGTGCTTGTTCCGCAAGGATTAAAGAACATGGGCGGGTCGATCAAACGAGAGAAGTTTTGCCTATATTCACATGAAATAATATGTATTCCAGATGTGCGCACGAGTCTGTTTTCATGTAAGAACGTGTTAATGATAATGATTGTTATTTGGCCAGCGGTGACGTTATTCTCTGAGCGGGCTTTCGATAATCACGCTTGAAATATTAGCTAAAATAACTCCAAATGTATTTACCTTGATCTATATGTAATTTTCATTTAATGAAAAGCTTATTTATTTTAGTGAAGGTACAACAAAGCCTACATACAGACACTTGCATGCAAGCACGTACACAAACTTTAACCGGCATGTCTCTTGAAGTACATTTTCCCAGTCAGCTTCAGTCGGTCTTTCTCCAAAAAACGTGACCCCGGGAGAGATACATCCATAAAAAATCATCGCTGAAAATAGTGTGTGTTGCACGTTTTTGTCCATCAAGTTGTTAAAAAAAAGTCAGTTGGTAAATTATAAAACCAGGGATTTATGCGGGCTTGTAATAAACAGTATCTAAAATTGTTTGAAAATGAAAAGTTGCATTAAAAATTGTATAAATTCATAACGTAAATAATTAAAAACAATACGATCGTTGAATTGGTCGATGAAAATGTGTCTCTATAACATATTTTTACGTAATGAAATGGAAAGTACTGTGGCTATTTCAGTGTACATACCAAACAGGTGTACTGGTTATGCTGTAGTTTTGTTGGTGCTTACGATGTTTCTGGGATAGTCCTATTACTGAAGGCCTTCAACAAATTGTAAATTCAGTCTGTGAGATATAGATATAATGGGAATCTCTGGGATTCTGAAGTGCCATAAAGCATATGGTATGCCAAAATACCTCATACAGAAAACATTGACCTCCTTAACAATATAAAACAGGTAACCGATAAATTATATTCTAGAAATTTATTTAAAAAAACTGTTATCACCATTGCAATAAGTTACTTATAAACTCGTCCAGTGTAAACAACAAGATTGGCGGTCTGGAAAATAAAGCGGAACTATGTGTTTCCAAGAAATGTCAACATCCCACGGCATTTGGCAGGAACCAACGCCCCTGTTAGCTCCATTCAGAATACCAGATTCTATACGTCGTCGTCTATCAGAAAGTACAAGTTATGGTTGTCGTTATTGTTCGCTCAATGTCGTAAAAACAAAGCCTCAATTGCGGACAGATGTACAAAATTAGGTGAATAATGACTAGTTTTCCGATGTTTTCTGACATTAAGTGCAGAAGCTGGTGCCTCGTACAACATATTTCTCGTAGTATGTCGCTATTTTCTTTTCTATGTTAATTTTGTGTGATACTGACATTGTACTTTAAAGAAAAGTTGGCGCGGTTCTCATCATAGACTAAAGAAAAAACCGAGGCCAAGAAATTTCAAAAGGTGTTTCGCGTTGTCCAAATATTTGGGGCAAACTAAAAAGTATTAAAGCGGTGGGAGTAACCGGAAGTCGCTTTCGTTATATTTCGTCACCTTAGATAAGTAATCCTAGAGCTTTGCAGGTTTGATTAAGTTCGATCAAAGTTATCGCATATGATAACTTTTATTGATGATCTAACTAGCGATTTCCTCTGAACGTTCAATTACCGGCCCAGCTCAGTCGATATTGCAAAGAACTGTGCAAACAGGAAATGATCTAATTGCAATAAAACTGCAACTTTTGATATTAAATGATAAATTGATCAAGCTAGAGACCGATATTGTAAAGTTTACGACTAGCAGTCGTTGTATTGAATAACCCTATAATTACGGGTATTCGCCTGTAATACGACAGGGATGGGTCCGTTACGATAAAATGGATTTACTCTTTGGATATTGAAAGGGCGTTCTTCATTATTTGCAATGAAGTCAATAAATACAATTCTATTTTAGTTTATTTTAGTATTTACCGAAATTAAGCATTAAAGTGTCTTAATGCATAAGTGTCAAACTAAAATCATAAAACTAAGAATCTCAAGCACCTGATTGGCTAAAATGGCGGCAAGTCGCCATTTAAGCCAATCAGATGCTTGAGATTTTAAACTGGTCTACAATTTTAGTTTTATGATCTTAGGCACAGAGCACAGCTGACGAGAGGACTGCAATCCTGCTGTTCACTAAACATTCCGTTGCATCATATATATTTTGGATGACAATACCCGCCACACGGTACACGGCTTATTGGTGCCAGGGCGTAAATAATCGGTTTACAGGGGAAATAACGACCCATTATTATCTGGAATAACTGCTCGGGTATTTTAAAGGCATACCCACTTCTATTCCAACTACTCGCCTCTTTATATCGGGCTGTAGCGAGAGGAACCGAGCGGAAATCTTGTTTTAACGGTTACAACCCGTAACATACTTATACCATTCAAAATTAAAACAAAACACAACCAACAATACACAATTCCAGTCTTTTTAGTATGAACATTACTTAAAAAAATACTGTAAACATTTGTTCGATAACATCTCGATTTACAAATAATGTAGTTTGCTTACGTAATTACTGAACAAGGATTTAATTTAAGTGAGAGTTAATGAGTACTGGTGTATTATATACGATGAAACAAGGCCGAGTGAGGGTGTGGTCCTTAACATGAAAATTATTATTAATGAGCATTTACAAAATCTACCGCGGCGCATCCATGCTCACCGACTTAGCGGTTGAAATATCAATTACTTGTCGGTTACTGGTTAAAATCATTCAATGATACTAAAGAAATGATTTATAGAAATAAATGTCTCAACAATTTAAAAAAATCGCATTTGATTTTCTACCACTAACAATTATCTATAACTAATGAAGTTTATAAGAAACCGCTTCAATGAGAATGAAACGCAGGAGACAAGACCTCTGTAAGTCACTAAGATTCTTACAATGTAATTAACCTGCAAACAGTGACTAAATACAAATGACACATATATTTTTTATTTTATTAAGGATTGGCATAAAATTGTCATGTCTGGGTTTAAATAATATTTAATATATAGCTAAACAATGCAAAATGAGTAAAACTTCCATTAGAATTATTAAATAATTATGAATTGACGTTATTTCTTGCTCCGTCCACGAGCGCAAGAGTTTTATGATATTAAACAATCGCATAGCATACTAAAATAAGAAAGTTCAGGTCAACTAGGGAGTTTTCTAAAGAGTTACCTCCCTCTATAAAATTTATTACTGCCAATGTTGGGAGTTCGCAAACGAGTTACCTCCCATTAAAAAATATGTTATCTACCGATGTTGGGAGTTCGCCAACGAGTTATCTCCCTTTGAAAAGTCTGGAAATATAAAAGAAACGCAGAAAAGGTGACAGTTTGGGTGGGAAGTTATTTAACACGTTTGTTATGTAAAGTAGCAATGCCTCTACCTCGTTCTGTTGATTCAGAATCGAAAAGACAGGAATCTGCGGAGACAAGAGTTTATATAGACAAACTCACGTGACGTGTGACGTAACAGGAGTCATTTCTGCTGGTTAAAGTGCTCAATCTTTAATCGATTCTTACTATTATCTTAAGTTACTCATTACTTTCTGGAGCCATTAAAACCTCGAAACGGTGTTTATTTACTCAACAAGCCAATGAAGAGAATTCTTCATCAATTGTATTTCCATTATATATTAAATTCCGCTAGTACCATACAATTACATGGAGACCACTGTGTTACAGGTCAGACACCACTAAATAGTTTCCCATACATTTACATGGTAAGATTCGGTCCTCCAGTGACTTAGTTTACATGACTTTTTCCAAAACTATCACCAAATCGTTCTCTCAGCATTTTAAACCAAAAGTAATCACCCCCAGAATGTATATAAATATTCAACCCAAAATAAGAAAAGTACCAACTTCATTAAAGTGCCACAAATCACTTTTCAAACAGTGTTTTAAAAATCATTTTTATTTTTAAATATTTAATTAAAGTCATTTTACATTTTGAAAGCGTCTATTCGCTACCATGTATTTATCTACCGTTAGCGTCTGTTCGCTACATTGCAATTACCTACCAGTGAGCGTCTGTTCGCTACAATGATTACCTACCATTGAGCGTATGTTCATTACAATGCAGTGAGCGTCTGTTCGCTACAATGTCATTACCTACCGGTGAGCGTCTGTTCGCTACAATGCCATTACCTACCGGTGAGCGTCTGTTCGCTACAATGCAATTACCTACCGGTGAGCGTCTGTTCGCTACCATGCCATTACCTACCAGTGAGCGTCTGTTCGCTACAATGTCATTACCTACCGGTGAGCGTCTGTTCGCTACAATGCCATTACCTACCGGTGAGCGTCTGTTCGCTACAATGTCATATCCTACCAATAAGCGTCTGTTCGCAACAATGCTATTACCTACCGGTGAACGTCTGTTCGCTACCATGCCATTACCTACCGGTGAACGTCTGTTCGCTACAATGTCATTACCTACCAATGAGCGTCTGTTCGCTACAATGCTATTACATACCGGTGAACGTCTGTTCGCTACAATGTCATTGCCTACCAATAAGCGTCTGTTCGCTACAATGCAATTACCTACCGGTGAGCGTCTGTTTGCTACCATGCCATTACCTACCGGTGAGCGTCTGTTTGCTACCATGCCATTACCTGCCGTTGAGCGTTTGTTCGATACAATGCCATTACCAACCGATGAACGTCTGTTCGCTACAATGCCATTACCTACCGTTGAGCGTCTGTTCCTACAATGCCATAACCTACCGGTGAACGTCTGTTCGCTACCATGTCATTACCTGCCTTTGAGCGTCTGTTCACTACAATGACATTACCTACCGGTGAGCGTCTGTTCGCTACAATGTCATTTCCTACCAATGAGCATCTGTTCGTTAAAATGCCATTACCTACCGTGAACGTCTATTCGCTACTATGCCATTACCTGCCTTTGAGCGTCTGTTCACTACCATGTCAATTCCTGCCGTTGAGCGTCTGTTCGCTACAATGCCATTACCTAAGGTTGAGCGTCTGTTTGCTACCATGCCATTACCTGCCGTTGAGCGTCTGTTCGCTACAATTCAATTACCTACCGGTGAGCGTCTGTTTGCTACCATGCCATTACCTACCGGTGATCGTCTGTTTGCTACCATGCCATTACCTGCCGTTGAGCGTCTGTTCGCTACAATGCCATTACCTACCGGTGAACGTCTGTTCACTACAATGCAATTACCTACCGTTGAGCGTCTTTTCCTACAATGCCATAACCTACCGGTGAACGTCTGTTCGCTACCATGTCATTACCTGCCTTTGAGCGTCTGTTCACTACAATGCCATTACTTACCGGTGAGCGTCTGTTCGCTACAACGACATTACCTACCAATGAGCATCTGTTCGCTTAAATGCCATTACCTACCGTTGAACGTCTGTTCGCTACCATGCACTTACCTGCCTTTGAGCGTCTGTTCACTACAATGTCATTACCTGCCGTTGAGCGTCTGTTCGCTACAATGCCATTACCTACCCGTGAGCGTCTGTTTGCTACCATTCCATTACCTGCCGTTGAGCGTCTGTTCGCTACAATGGCATTACCTGCCGGTGATCGTCTGTTTGCTACCATGCCATTACCTGCCGTGAGCGTCTGTTCGCTACAATGCCATTACCTACCGGTGGGCGTCTGTTTGCTACCATGCCATTACATGCCGTTGAGCGTCTTTTCGCTACAGTGCAATTACCTACCGGTGAGCGTCTGTGTGCTATCATGCCATTACCTGCCGTTGAGCGTCTGTTCGCTACAATGCCATTACCAACCGGTGAGCGTCTGTTTGCTACCATGCCGTTACCTGCCGTTGAGCGTTTGTTCGCTACAATATCATTACATACCGGTGAGCGTCTGATACGCTACCATGCCATTACCTGCCGTTGAGCGTCTGTTCGCTACAATGTCATTTCCTACCAATAAGCGTCTGTTCGCAACAATGCTATTACCTACCGGTGAACGTCTGTTCGCTACCATGCCATTACCTACCGGTGAACGTCTGTTCGCTACAATGTCATTACCTACCAATGAGCGTCTGTTCGCTACAATGCTATTACATACAGGTGAACGTCTGTTCGCTACAATGTCATTGCCTACCAATAAGCGTCTGTTCGCTACAATGCAATTACCTACCGGTGAGCGTCTGTTTGCTACCATGCCATTACCTACCGGTGAGCGTCTGTTTGCTACCATGCCATTACCTGCCGTTGAGCGTTTGTTCGATACAATGCAATTACCTACCGATGAACGTCTGTTCGCTACAATGCCATTACCTACCGTTGAGCGTCTGTTCCTACAATGCCATAACCTACCGGTGAACGTCTGTTCGCTACCATGTCATTACCTGCCTTTGAGCGTCTGTTCGATACAATGACATTACCTACCGGTGAGCGTCTGTTCGCTACAATGTCATTTCCTACCAATGAGCATCTGTTCGTTAAAATGCCATTACCTACCGTGAACGTCTATTCGCTACTATGCCATTACCTGCCTTTGAGCGTCTGTTCACTACCATGTCAATTCCTGCCGTTGAGCGTCTGTTCGCTACAATGCCATTACCTACGGTTGAGCGTCTGTTTGCTACCATGCCATTACCTGCCGTTGAGCGTCTGTTCGCTACAATTCAATTACCTACCGGTGAGCGTCTGTTTGCTACCATGCCATTACCTACCGGTGATCGTCTGTTTGCTACCATGCCATTACCTGCCGTTGAGCGTCTTTTCGCTACAATGCCATTACCTACCGGTGAACGTCTGTTCACTACAATGCAATTACCTACCGTTGAGCGTCTTTTCCTACAATGCCATAACCTACCGGTGAACGTCTGTTCGCTACCATGTCATTACCTGCCTTTGAGCGTCTGTTCACTACAATGCCATTACCTACCGGTGAGCGTCTGTTCGCTACAACGACATTACCTACCAATGAGCATCTGTTCGCTTAAATGCCATTACCTACCGTTGAACGTCTGTTCGCTACCATGCACTTACCTGCCTTTGAGCGTCTGTTCACTACAATGTCATTACCTGCCGTTGAGCGTCTGTTCGCTACAATGCCATTACCTACCCGTGAGCGTCTGTTTGCTACCATTCCATTACCTGCCGTTGAGCGTCTGTTCGCTACAATGGCATTACCTGCCATAACCTACCGGTGAGCGTCTGTTTGCTACCATGCCATTACCTATCGGTGAGCGTCTGTTCGCTACAATGCCATAACCTACCGGTGAGCGTCTGTTCGCTACCATGCCATTATCTACAGGTGAGCGGCTGTTTTTTACCATGCCATTACCTACCGATGAGCGTGTGTTTTTTACCATGCCATTACCAACGTTTGCGCGTCTGTTCGCTACAATGGCATTACCTACCGGTGAGCGCCTGTTCGTTACCTTGCCAATACCAAACGATGAGCGTCTGTTCGCTACCATGTCATTACCAAACGATGAGCGTCTGTTCGCTACCATGTCATTACCTACCAATGAGCGTCTGTTCGTTACAATATCATTACCTACCGGTGAGCGTCTGTTTTCTAACATGCCATTTTCTACGGTTGAGCGTCTGTTTCCTACCATGCCATTACCTACGGTTGAGCGTCAGTTTGCTACCATGCCATTACCTACCGGGGCGCGTCTGTTCGCTACCATGCCATTACCTACGGTAGAGCGTCTGTTCGCTACAATGTCATAACCAAACGATGAGCGTCTGTTCGCTACCATGTCATTACCTACCGGTTAGCGTCTGTTCGCTACAATGTCATTACCTACCAGTGAGCGTCTGTTCGCTACCATGTCATTACCTACCGGTGAGCGTCTGTTCGCTACAATGCCATTACCTACCGGTGAGCGTCTGTTCGCTACAATGTCATTACCTACCGGTGAGCGTCTGTTCGTTACCATGCCATTACCAAACGATGAGCGTCTGTTCGCTACCATGTCATTACCTACCAATGAGCGTCTGTTCGCTACAATGCCGTTACCTACCGGTGAGCGTATGTTCGTTACCATACCATTACCAAACGTTGAGCGTCTGTTCGCTACCATGTCATTACCTACCGTTGAGCGTCTGTTCGCTACCATGCCATTACCTATCAGTGAGCGTCTGTTCGCTACCATGCAATTACCTGCCGTTGAGCGTCTGTTCGATACAATGCCATTACCTACCGGTTAACGTCTGGCCGCTACCATGCCATTACCTGCCTTTGAGCGTCTGTTCACTACAATGCCATTACCTGCCGTTGAGCGTCTGTTCGCTTCAATGCCATTACCTGCCGTTAAGCGTCTGTTTGCTACAATGCCTTTACCTGCCGTTGAGCGTCTGTTCGCTACAATGCCAATGCATACCTTTGAGCGTCTGTTCGCTATTATGCCCTTATCTGCCGTTGAGCGACTGTTCGCTTCAATGTCATAACCTACCGGTGAACGTCTTTTTGCTACCATGCCATTACCTGTCGTTGAGCGTCTGTTCGCTACAATGCCATTACCTGCGTTTGAGCGTCTGTTCGCTACCATGCCATTACCTGCCGTTGAGCGTCTGTTCGCTGCAATGCCATTACCTGCCGATGAGCGTCTGTTCGCTACCATGTCATTACCTACCGGTGAGCGTCTGTTCGCTACTATGCCATTACCTACCGGTGAGCGTCGGTTCGCTGCAATGTCATTAGCTACCGGTGAGCGTCTGTTCGCTACAATGCCATTACCTGCCGTTGAGCGTCTGTTCGCTACAATGCCATTACCTTCCGGTGAGCGTCTGTTCGCTACAATGTCATTACCTACCGGTGAGCGTCTGTTCGCTACAATGCCAGTACCAAACGTTGAGCGTCTGTTCGCTCCCATGTCATTACCTATCGGTGAGCGTCTGTTCGCTACAATGTCATTATCAAACTTTGAGCGTCTGTTCATTACCAAACGTTGAGCGTCTGTTCGCTACAGTGTCATTACCTACCGGTGAGCGTCTGTTCGCTACAATGTCATTACCTACCGGTGAGCGTCTGTTCGCTACAATGCCAGTACCAAACGTTGAGCGTCTGTTCGCTACCATGTCATTACCTACCGGTGAGCGTCTGTTCGCTACAATGTCATTACCAAACTTTGAGCGTCTGTTCATTACCAAACGTTGGGCGTCTGTTCGCTACAATGCCATTAGCTACCGGTGAGCGTCTGTTCGCTACAATGTCATTACCTACCGGTGAGCGTCTGTTCGCTACAATGCCAGTACCAAACGTTGAGCGTCTGTTCGTTACCATGTCATTACCTACCGGTGAGCGTCTGTTCGCTTCAATGCCATGACCTACCGGTGAAGGTCTGTTCACTACCATGCCATTACCTACCGGTGAGCTTCTGTTCGCTACAATGCCATTACCTATCGGTGAGCGTCTGTTCGCTACAATGCCATTACCAAACGTTGAGCGTCTGTTCGCTACAATGTCATTACCTACCGGTGAGCGTCTGTTCGCTTCAATGCCATAACCTACCGGTGAAGGTTTGTTCGCTACCATGCCATTACCTACCGGTGAAGGTCTGTTCGCTACCATGCCATTACCTACCGGTGAGCGTCTGTTCGCTACAATGCCTTAACCTACCTGTGAACGCCTGTTCGCTACAATGCCATATCCTACCGGTGAGCGTCTGTTCGCTTCAATGCCATTACCTACCGGTGAACGTCTGTTCGCTACCATGCCATTACCTACCGGTGAACGTCTGTTCGCTACCATGTCATTACCTACCGGTTAGCGTCTGTTCGCTACAATGCCATTACCAAACGATGAGCGTCTGTTCGCTACTATGTCATTACCTACCGTTGAGCATCTGTTCGCTACCATACCATTACCAAACGATGAGCGTCTGTTCGCTACCATGTCATTACCTACCGTTGAGCGTCTGTTCTCTACCATGCCATTACCTAGCAATGAGCGTCTGTTCGCTACCATGCCATAACCAAACGATGAGCGTCTGTTTGCTACCATGTCATTACCTACCAGTGTGCGTCTGTTTGCTACCATGACATTACCTACCAATGAGCGTCTGTTCGCTACCAAGTCATTACCTACCGTTGAGCGTCTGTTCGCTACATTGCCATAACCTACCGGTGAGCGTCTGTTCGCTTCAATGCCATTACCTACCAATGAGCGTCTGTTCGCTACCATGTCATTGCCTACAGTACTGTTGAGCGTCTGTTCGCTACCATGCCATTACCAAACGATGAGCGTCTGTTCGCTACCATGTCATTACTTACCGGTGAGCGTCTGTTTGCTTCCATGCCATTAGCAAACGTTGCGCGTCTGTTCGCTACCATGTCATTACCTACCAATGAGCGTCTGTTCGCTACCATGCCATTACCTACCGGTTAGCGTCTGTTCTCTACCATGCCATTACCTACCGGTGAGCGTCTGTTCCCTACCATGCCATTACCTACCGGTTAACGTCTGTTCTCTACCATGCCATTACCTACCGGTGAGCGTCTGTTCTCTACCATGCCATTACCTACCGGTTAGCTTCTGTTCTCTACCATGTCATTACCTACCGGTTAACGTCTGTTCGCTACCATTTCATTACCTACCGTTGAGCGTCTGTTCGCTAAAATGCCATTACCAAACGATGAGCGTCTGTTCGCCACCATGCCATTACCAAACGATGAGCGTCTGTTTGCTATCATGCCATTACCTACCGGTGAACGCCTACCATAGGGTTTTTTACCTGTTTGCGCCTCTTGCCCATCCATCTTCTGTTCAATGAACTTTAAGAAATGCAATTGATTTATCTTTGTTTCTTTTTTCAAATTTGAAGGGTATATTCTAAGTCGGGAAAATAGTGTAGTTAGAACATCAGAGAATTATCATTGTTTAAGTGCAGTAAGACCACATTAGAAATACCAACAATAAAATATGTAGGTTACATGCGTGAAATATTTGTTTGATGTTGATGAGATGCATGTCTGTTAACAGTATTATAATTATTTTAAGGGATTCGTGACAATTATTAGTATATCTCGGTTAGATGTGTTACAAGTGTACTAAAACAACGAGGTTCTTGTCACCGTATGGTCTCTTATTAACCGAATTTTCTTGTAATTAAATCAGTAACAGCAGAATATTTGTTATTTGGCGAGAAATGCACAGTCAAGGGAATGCTAACATCCCTTGGGTGGGTTAATGTAAAAATATTGAAGAGATTTTTCTTTGAAAGCTGAGTTATCTTCAAAATAAAAAAATAGATAATAATTATCATGACAATCATTATTCAGAATAAAATATTGCTTGTATTGTGAATAACACACAATTATAAGTAAGTGTAACTTGTGTGAGGTAAGTGCCAAGTACGGTAGAAGGAAACATATCTTGCAGTGAGGTAAGTGCAAAGTTAGGTAAAAGGAAACGTAACTTGCAGTAAGATAAGTACTGTTGAAGAAAATGTAACTTGCAGTGAGGTAGGTGCAAAGAACGTTAGACTGAAATGTAACTTGCAGAGAGGAGGTAAGTGCAAAATGCGGTAGAAAGAAAAGTACCTTCCTGTGCGGTAAGTGCAAAGAACGTTAGAATGAAGCGTAACTTGCTTTGAGGGAAACACAAAGTGCGGTAGAAGGAAACGTAACTTGTAGTGAGGTAAGTGCAATTGCACTTAAAAATGAAACGTAATTTGCAGGAAGGTTATTGCATAGTGCGGTAGAGCGAAACGTGATGGAAGAGCAAAGTGCGGTATAAGGAATCGTAACTTGCAGTGAGAAAAGTGCAAATAACGCTAGAACGAAACGTAAATTGCAGTGAGCATGGTGAGATAAGTTTAAACGACGGTAGAAGGAAATGTAACTTGCAGTGAATTAAGTGAGGCTAATATGGGTAGAAGGAAACCTAGCAAACAGTGAGGCATATGCCAAGTGGAGTCGAAGGAAACATTCAGTAGCAGTGAGGCGATTGCCAAATCGGCTCGAAGAAAGCTTAACAAGCAGTTAAGCAAATGCCAAGTGGATTAGAAGCAAACGTAAGTTGCACTTGCTACTTGGACATTGACTTACCACTTAGACGTCAACTCAGTACTTATTACTTATTCCTACGTGTCTTATGATATTAAATTTATTGTATTTTAATGCTATCAGTTATCGGTTCTGAAATCGAAGTGTACATTCAACGACCCGAAGGTCACTATGAATACAGTCGCATTGTGGTCAAGTTTGAGATAAGATTCATTCAAATATGTACGAGACCTCAGCCAAACGGTCAAAACTGTTCTGAAGTGCTTACTTCCGCTTTTAAGGGTAATTAGACACGAGGCTATATACATGATTGCATCATCAGTTGGAGGGAAATAATTCTTCCCAAAAGGATTTTGATAATCCTGCGGTTTAGGTGGTATTTTTCGCTCCCAAAGTCGAAATAAAATTCCCCCTTAACCATATAATAGAAGTTTAACCGCAAAAAATACTTGGCGCGCAAACCCGAGACTTTTACCGCCTTTTTTATATTTACACAAAAGGTAGTTATATAACCCAAAGTAATGACATTAATCGCATTTGACTTTCTTCGCATGATTGTTATGATTCTGATTTAAAGACATGTAAGCAAATTAACTTAAAATTATCAACCATTCTCTTTTCAGGTTAAATCTTATTTTTGAGTTCAGTCGGTGAAACTGTTATTTGTTGCTTCGTTACATGTCAGTGTAACTTCGTTAAATTTTTTTTAGGATAAACGAGTTATTGTATAGCTCATATACAAATATTTATTATAAAGTTTGATCAAACCCTGTTGGGCTAGTAAGTACCTCATTAGAAATCTGACCGGGGCACAAGATCATAAAACTGAGAATGGAGATCAGTCTCAAATCTCATGCGTCTGATTTGCTGAAATGGAGATTAGCAGAACAACCTCAAATCTCAAAATCTGAAGACTTGTCTCCATTTCTGTCAGATTGCTTGAGATTTGAGACTGGTCTTCAGTTTAAGTTTATGATCTCGGGCACAGGGCTCGTTGATACAGACTCCGTTGCAAATGGTCAGGTGTAGTCATAATAAAGTTGGACTGGAATTTTTTATGGATAGTCTGTTTACAATTATTCCGAAATAAAGTTTCGACATTTATTTTCATTTGACAAAATATAAGCGTAACCTCTCTAAAATGTTCATTTTTAAGGTAAAAAACACAGAACTATTTGCTTCAAAAACGTATTTCTTCCTGTCGAACTTACTTATTTTGGCTGATAATCAAATAAACAGTGTTTAAAAAGAAACAAATGGCTCCGAGAGTGGACAAATACTTAATGTATTTCACATTATGCCGAAAATGACGAGTTTGAATTTCGACATGTCAGTTACTAAGAGATAACACTTTCAGAATTCTTTAGGAAGCCCCCACCTTAATTGTATATAATTGGTAAATTTCAAGTAAAATTGAAGATAATTTTTGCATTTAATGTGTTGATATCAAAACATTAAGGGAGAAAAGCTCAAATTGAGCGTAAAATATCCTATTTAAATATTTTCTTCGCCTTGGTCTATAAATTGGTTTTTGTATGAATTACGCAGAGCGATATTAAACCAAATTGTCTCCAAACAAGCACGGCCAATCCTGGTCGATGCTTTCTAGCTCGACTGGACCGTGGTTGTCCGACGTTGTCATCTTATATCATATTTAATGTAAATATATGTGACAAATGGGAATAACTTTGAATAGCTAGATGTCTCTTACCAATATGTTTTTGATGCTCCCACGAAGTGGGTGGCATACAAAGTTGCACCGTCCGTCCGTACGTCCGTCCCCCAAATCTCGTGGCATCAACTCCTCCTAATTTTTTTTCGTTTCGGGCCCCATTTAATTTATCAGGCGGATTTCTTTCAAACTTGCACAGATAATCAAGCAGGGTGTGTAGATGATCGTAAAGAAGGGATATTTTTCTGCAACCATTTTTACCAAAGTTTTGGCCCTTTGTTATTATTACAAATGTTGTTGGAGCTGTGGGGGCATCAGTGTCCGAGGACACATTCTAGTTTTACTAAATTTTTACAAAAAAACCCATAGGGAAAAAGATACAATTTTACATTCGGAATTGTGCAGATTTTGCCAGGAAACTGGTATGAAATGAACATAGTCACGAATCGCGGTCATGGTCAGGTAATATTATACATTGAATTAAGCAATCAGAAAGCTTCTTTCAGTTTATCTGGAAAGTGAATGATAGAGTGACTTTCCAATTGTTTAAGTAATTCCGAACTTAATTCTAAAATGTGTTCAGGACGAGTTTGTTTCGTTAGAACATTGATATTTCTCGTTGGGGTGGGGTGGGGAGGGAGGTCAATCTGACATGAATTATGATGTGGATTCGTTTTTTTTTTTGCTTTTTTTTTAAGTAGAATAGCGGAGGAAGGAAAATCCGATTTTAGTGACATTGGATTATTATTAAACTTAATTACAGGTTTGATGATATCTTATATACGTATTTCAAAGTTTCAAATGTCAAATAATAGAAAAATACAATAACGCGATAAGCGAATGATTTTGTTCACTTAAAAAATTAAATTCCACAAATTTTCTTGAGAAAGCATGATAAGAGTGTTTTTGCTAATCCAGAGTCCAGAATTTCAATGATGTTACCTCCGTACCCATGTACGCATGGGTGAGGGGAAGCAACAACGGCAGAAAGATGTAGAACTGAATCAAAGAACACCCATTGAGTTGTTGTTCAGGTGAGCGAGTAAGTACCTTTAATAGATTGTTGAAGACATTTGAAAGTTTTAATCCCCCATGAAGGTTGACTGAGGTCTTCATAAGAAATAGATAGATTATAGATAGTAGGGGGTCAATTTGCGACGTGTTCCTGCTGTTTGACTTTCAAGCTAGTTCGCCACCTGTTTGAATCCAAACACGTAAAACATGTAAATTTATTTTAATAGGACTTTTGACTTTGTCAAACTCTCACTTAACTAATGATAAATGGTACTTAACATATACTATTTCTTTCAACCCTGTCAGGAAAGAAACAGAAGAGAAAACGAAATGCGTTTATGCATAAAAAGTAACACACTAAATCCCATGGCTGTATCAGGGCTTCATAATCAAAGAACTACTTGGTCAGTCCCCGTTTCATGTCTTCACAATCACAGGGATTACTTAGGCCTATCGTTGTGTATAACATTCAATAATAAAACACTTATCGGCTCAATGTTTTACCAGGCCGTCACAAATAAAGCGCTTTTTGTTCATCTATGTATGACACTTTCACTATCAAAGCCTAACTTCGGCCCATCTTTGTATGAACCACCACTTATACCACACTTCTTTGTCCATCGTTGTACGACGTCTTCACTTACAAAAAGCACTTCCTTGTGTTGCAGTTGTACCATGTCTTCAATATAAAAAATTTGCTCCGATCCGTCGCTGCACCTCATTTTACTTAATGACCATCATTTTACCACGTCTGCGTTATTTAAGCATTACTTCGGACCATCGCTGTACCACATTAGCATTATCAAAGAGTTACTTCTGACCATCGTCATACCGCGTCAGCTTAATCAAGGCGAAACTTTGGGCCATCGTTTAACCTCATCTGTGTTATCAAAGCGTTTGTTCGAACCATATTTTGTATAACACCACCACTCTTAAAACGTTTCCGTGAAAAGTCCATCGTTTCTTGGGCGTTTTCTTGAAGTCCTTCGTTTTGTCAAAGCACTGCTTTGCATATGTTATACCGACTCTAGTACAACCTGACTTTTGCCAGACAAAATTTGACCAGACAGAACATAATAGGCTAATTTAAACCAGAACAACTTGGATCATTGTGCCTTTAGTTGATATTCGTGTCCAAAATGTAAAGGAATGGAAGAATATTTCAAATCTACGACGGTCTTGTCACGTTACAATATTGTTTAAATGACAACCCCACATCCGTTAATTACTCTAGGCTGGAGATATATTGCATGTAAAATTAGCGTTTTTGAAAATAATTAACAGTTTTGACATTAGACCTCCCTTAATAAAATTACTACTGTGATATCATATAATTTCGCGTAGACGAATTTTAGCGCAAACGCCGCAAATGAGATTTTGAAGGAGAGGGGCGGGGTTTGTGGAAGGGGAGCATAAATTCACGCAATTATATCAAGACACCCTGTTAAATGTTTGAATTTCGCTGTGGTTCAATATCGCGTACTTGCCCTAGCGCGAAATACGCGAAGATTAAACCCGCGCAAAATAAACTGACTGCACAGTATGGAACTTTTGCCTGCTGGAATATCGATTCAGAACGAACAGTTGATAATAGATATGCCGTCGTTGTAAAATGTTAAGCAAAGAACTATCCCGCAACCACTGACTTTTCAAAATACGTTATAAGAAAGCATAAACTTAACATGATAGACACACAGTGCCCAGGGTTATCAAACTGAGCATGGAAACCAGTCTCAAATCTCAAGCATCTGATTGGCTGAAATGGCGACTGGTCGCCATTTCAGCCAATCAGATGCTTGAGATTTGAGACTGGTTTCCTAACTCAGGTTTATAACCTCCAGCTCAGATCTAAAAAAAGCTTAAACATAATTTCACAGGGTGTTAAATAGAATATAACACATATTGCTAGACATATGCAGCTGGCCTCATCATATATAATAACACTCCCACACACGTTTGAAATTGCAGGAACGGCCTTTTTTCTAACAGACGCTTCGCCGTCAATTAATTTCTCGATTACAAAATTGGTGATAATGTCTATTCAATTTAGATCGTTAAACTTCTCTTTTGTAGAAAAATATTAAGATAATTGGTGGAGGATTGCTCTTCCGGTCTTATTCTAAGTACATATAAACGAAATGTTTTTCCCGGAGAATTAAAAGTTCAATTCGTATAAGTATTTAACACAAATACATCCGATCTGCCGTGATGGTTGTAATTTATCATTCGTTTTCTCCCCAGCAGTTTTGTAAATATGCCAAGTTTCTGGAGGTTTGCATCCGTCTGCATTGTTTAAACCTTGGAACATGTTCATTTTATTTAACCAAATGTACAGACTACCATTATTTGCAAACTCGGTGTCTAATTTCATCATTATTGACTGAGTGTATTCTTCTTGTTCGTTGAAAATAACGGAAAATCGCGGAAAATTTCACTTGGAAAAAATAAAGCAGGACTTAGGCGCCGGATAGTCCGGGTTCGAATCCCGACTGCGGCTGACGTTCTTACTAATGTCCAGCCCTGTTATCATAGCAACTGCCCAGTTTGGATACTTTGTAACACATTCTTAATTGGGTAGTTCATAAGTCCCACTTGGTTTCATGGCTTGTACATTTTCTGTTTAAGTTGTCTGAAGCCCGTGTACTCCATAACCTAGTACTGGCATAACACTGATGAGAACCTGAGTAGTCACCCCTGGGGATCATAAGATAAAAGCCATCGGGATACCATAAAAATAAGATATTGTCGAAACGATAAATTACAAAAGTTCCAATTCGCTTTTTGATTTGTGGTCACATGCCAAAAACAAGTGTGTGGGAAAGCACTTTATAGAGAATTGACTTGGGGCTTACCGTCTCTGTTGTTGTGTGACTGTCTCATAGTAGAGTGTGACTTCCCGACACCGAGCTCAAGGAAACCATTCCACTGGCGGAAGTGAGTTCTTCGAGCCTCACACAAAAATATATTTCGGTGGTTGGAAACTCGAGATTTCGTTCAAGTATCCTAAAAGCCTGTGAATAAGTACGCTTCCTGTTTTACTGAATACTCTACACATAGTTGGAGTACTGGCGAGCTGTACGAATAAAAAGTGTGATTTCTGAATATTCTTGTTTGACTGCCATGCTTGACATTGTCAATGTCGTAAAATAGGTTGCCTTTGATGGTCGCAATATCAAGTCCTGCAATAGAAATGTCAAATCCTGTACTGGTAAAACAAAGTCCTGCAATGGTTATGCCAAGTGCTAATCCTGTAATTTCACGCCACTAGTGGCAAATTGTCTTAACCTCATTGTAGGGGCATTCTTTACTCATCTTTCTTTTAAGGTTTTGTCTTTTACTGTCGGACTTAATTTGAGGTCAGAGGAAATATGAATTTTCATTACGAGTTTTCTCGAAAAAGTAAAAATTTTGGTTGAAATTTTACAATAAATATATAGATACGGATTATAAAGTTATTACTCAAAATAGCTTGAAAACTAATGTTGATATTCGCACATTTGAATGATACTATTATACATATTGTTAATTAAATGCAGAACTCGTAAAATCCCAAAATGGTTAACCGTGAACTAGACTTAGTGAACCAACGGCTGTCGTTTGATCCATTTTTGTAACCGAAGTAATTTAATGAAATTACCTTTTTATCAATTTGATGCAGCCCATTAATTATTGGTAGGTGTATTTCACAGAAATGTTTAAACCGAATTTATTAACAGAATGTCGAACAATGTACTTGAGCTGATGATGTGTTAAGTAAGGCATTAAACAGTTTCCCGGTACGTTGACTTGTAATTTTATCTATTTCTTTCTTTATTGACCACAAATCGAACTGAATCTCCAAGCTTGGACCGGTTTGCTTGCTGAACACTGTAAGTTATATATTGACATAGTTTTATATCAAAACTGACCACTGGGGAAGATTTTAATATCCAATGTCAGTTGACATGGAAATGAAATTCAATGCCAGTTGACTTGGAAATTCCATGTCAATGCAATGTCCGTTGACACTGAAATGAAATTCAATGTTAGATAGTTGATATGATGTTTACCCGAGTCTTTCAATGTGGCTGATTGATGTATCGAAGAAAGGTAGATTTTGACTTATGGCAGTTTTAATTAGGTTGTCTACATCTTTTAGTCAGGTTTCTGGCCTAATAAACTTGGAATTAGTGGAAGAATTGTTTTATGTTTGTTTCCATGCCAACGCTTAACGATTGACGTCATAAAATAAACTTCCGCTATCTGTGAAAATTACCTTTTCATTCAAAGTATAAACATTTACAAACGATTGTATGATCATAAAATATAGAGGAATCGACTGGGATGTTAGCCAAACACTTCAAAAACGAACCACCATCGAGACGCAATATGGAATTTTCCGGATAAGATTTTAAAACCAGTGCAGAATATTATTAAACTGAGAATGGAAACCAGTCTCAAATCGCAAGGATCATATTGACTCAAATAGAGACTTAAACACATTTCAGCTAATCAGATGCTTGAGATCTAAGACTGGTTCCAAATCTCAGTTTTATCATCTTCTGCCCAGAAAGCTCTTTTTAATTGCTGTTCTTTAACATTGCGACCGGAGGTTGAGAAACGTTTTCAATACTTCACGAAATGTTCATTTACATATTGCTTGTCCAAGTTTAATCCCATGACAGAGCGTTCGACAGACAACAGGTCATTGACATTTTATAGTCAGACGTTCTCATGACATGGACAAGACTTTTTACGAAATATTCAAAAGACAGTTTGTTATACTGAATCGGAACTTAGTACTCATGCATAGCCTAATATTATACATTCAAAAGAAGTTTCAATTTAAATTTGTCAGGTAAGTTGAGAAAATGTTCGTGTTTTAATAAAAAGAAGATTTTCCCACCACAAAACAGGCATCTAAAGATTTCGTAATCTCAAACTCATAAAAAGAACCGGAAAGATTTTGTTCGACCCCCATGGTTATGGAAACATTGCCAAATTGCGAGACTGTCTGAAATACTGGTTGTATTGAACGAACTTGCTTTCTAGCTGGTGGAACTGTTGACGCATGTTCAAAGATTTAGTGAAACAGGATTGTTGAGGAGGTGAATGTAAAATTCTGATTTTTGCCCTGAAGGTTATAAAACTGAGCGACTGGTCGCCATTTCAGCCAATCAGGTGCTTGAGATTTGAGACTGGTTTCCATGCTAAGTTTTATTAGATTGGGCATTGAAGAGGTTGTTGCGTTGATAACGCAAACATTGACTGGAAAGATCTGCTTCTGGTTTATGTGATGCCTTATTCGAAAAATGATTATGAAGCATTATAATTCCGAAATCATGCCATGTTTTATTGATATATCATTCACTTAATGCTTGCAGAGTCTTTGATTCAGCAAATTTCTTATAATTTTTGATACCGTAAACATGAATTTGTAGTATAGGTAACGTAGGTGCTCTACTTTACTATTAATTTAATCTCAAACATTGAGCAGGTTTGTTGTTGTATAATGTGACGCCGTTTTGTAATTGATATCTCAAAAACAAACAGTGCAGAATTGTTCATGTTGCAGCAATGTTCTGTTCCGTGATATCTCCAAAGTATGCTCAGGAAAATCACTTCAATCTTAATAGACTTTTATCTAAACGAAATGGTAAGTCGGATGCGGTGTCCTTATTAACTTATATCTCAAATCTGGCGGTACACAATTAAAAAAGATTTACCGAATAAGCTTATACAGTTTTTCTTCCTAATATTAATTTGAAAAAGTTGTCTTTGACATCGTCAACATTGACTGCGTCATTTATGTGATCACCATCCTTAAAATGACTGTTTTTGCAACAAAATACCAGTAATGACTGACGGGCCCTTAAAAATATTGCTAGTTTGTAACTATTGGCCTCAAAACCAGTCGGAATGATACAGAAACACTGCACGAAGTGCCTCCTGTAAGGCTGTTTCAACATTTACCGCAAGTTGTTATGTTTGTTGCCAAGAATTTCGTTAATGTTTGGGCGTAGAAGGCTAAGCATTCTATGAACGGATCGTTCTGTAGATATACCATTGGCAATACATCAACATTTCTAATAACCCTGCTTACGCTCGATACATTCATAAAATCGAGATTTTTTTCTGACTTGCAAAATGACGTTAGATTTTGTTCGTAGCTCTGCGTTGGTCTGGTGGATGGATTATGGTTTCCTACATTCTGCAATAAATGAAATGTGACATAAACGTAGAAGTGATAAATGATCACCGTCAAATTCTAGGTAACTAAGCCTGCATGTAAATATAAGAGAATAATTACAGAAAAATGAAAGAACATTTTGATAAAAAAAATTGAACAAAATACGTGATATAATTCGAAACCCTACGGCGCGTTTCATATTCTAATTTAGATAAAATCTTAACTTTGAAAATACAATGAATTGCATTGTTTTTTTTTCTGCCATGATAAAATCTAAGGTAAACCCCACCTCACGTAAATCTTCTAAGTAGAACTCGAGTACTTTTTGCTCAAGAATGTATTTACCTACAAAGTAGACAAGTTATTATGCAGTGGTTGAAACAAAAACAAGAAATCATGATTTGTGCAACGTGAAAGATTAACATATGCAGCTACTTACATGCCATACTCTGAACATTAAAGCTGCGAAGTAACATAACATAACTATTCTTTTAACTGTTACAAATCTTTTAAAACGAAGAACAAAATACAATAAAAAGAACAACACATGGTTTTTGCCAAATAAGAAACGTAAAACACAGTTTGACGAGTAATCGGATTTCGATTTGTACCCCACTGAAATTCGATCGGGTGCATGCAAGTCTTAATTACGAACATGTCCGATTGTTGTACTACACAAGTTTTAGCTTTCCAAAAAGCTAGTCGGTCATTAGCAGATAAACTAATAGAATAAGTATGTATACGTGTTTGCATTTACTTTTTGACCACCGGAAGTCAAGAATTTGTCCAGGTTTCTGTCGATCAATGTCACGTAGATTGTATCTGACAAACCATTTGTGAATTTAGTTGTAGTTTCAAGTTTCAAGTTTATTTCCAATTACTTTTCTCTGTATGTACAATACATAAACAAAAGAACTATTATATACATTACAAATGATGTTACTTTAAAGCAAGCAAACAAATTTAAACGGCTGATGATTGGTGTATTTAAACAAGAAGAAGACGTGTATCGGCAAGAGACATTTATACAAATACTCATGTTTCTGGTAGACGTGTAGAAATAATGACGTTGTTTAGGCACCATCGAATTGGATGAATATGTTACATTAACACGAATGCTCACAGAGATACCATAGAACTTTCCACAGTCGATGCTTATTTTTACAGTGAGCAGAAAAGCGATGCTTTTATAATATTCAGTATTTATTACCAACATAAAGTGTAGTTTTAGTTAAGGCAGCAGATCTGGTCAAACTTGAAGTTGACGAGCGTTAGAAGACAGTAAACAATAAATTAGGATGAAGATGCATTTATTACTTTCACTTAGGTTTTATGATGCTCATATCTTTTGTTTTAGTTAGAACGATTTTCTCTGAAACTATTACAGAAACTCGAGAAGCAATATTTGTATTTAAATTAATCTATGATCAAAGAAATTGTCGTTATGCCACTGTTCTGAACATTCTTCACAACTATTTCTTTACTTTTAGGGCTGGTTTTGCATTGCTTGCAGTATATTGTAGTTGATCGCCCTGACATAGAAATGATAGTGCTTGTGTTGTCTACCTTACTGTTCTTGTCAAAATAATGTTATTGTTTAGTATCCCAAGACCGAGTCCAGATCCGTTATATTGCATGTGTATGGGGAAGCAGACATTGGGGCCACGGGTATCCCCGGAAATCTTTTATAAGTTAAACTCAATTTGGATTGCAATTGCGACGAGTCCAACCATTCACAATAGATCCCAAGAAGAGAACGCATGGATAGATGCGGTTTTGAGATGGGATCGGGGAATCGAAACAAATCACTTCGTATTTCTTTGAAAATGCATTTATTCAAGGGCAAAGGCAAGTTTTGAATATCGGGGCGGGGGGGGGGGGGGGTGTAACATAAATTACATTCATTATCACTTGAATGACATAAACATACTTTAGATAAGGTCTTGTGAACACAAAAACCTAAAACAAAAAAGGTGATTTTAACTTTTTATATAACTTTGCTTACCAAAGGTTTTTAGTGATTCGGATTGTCTATACAAACTGTACTTTTCATCTTTCCATGGCAATGTTTTAATTTTCTATGATTTACCACTATGAAATCCAAATAATAAAGATTCCATGAATTTTCCAGGCAATACTCGTTTTTCATGACTTTTCCAGATCTGTGCCAAACCCTGCCATCAGCAATCCCAAACGAGCTATGTACACGTTCTTACTATACGCCAAGTTTCATGTCAATACGATGAACCGAACTCAAGTTAATCGCCGGAAACCAAATTTCTATTTTTAGTAACGGTGACCTTGACCTTTGACGGACCGAAAAGCAATCCCAATCAAGCCTTCCACCTGTTCTAACTATACACCAAGTTTCATGTCAGTACGATGAACCGAACTCAAGTTAATCGCCGGAAACCAAATTTCTATTTTTAGTAACGGTGACTTCGACCTTTGACGGACCGACCCCAAAAGCAATTCCAAGCGAGCCCTCCACCTGTTCTGACTATACATACACCAAGTTTCATGTCAATACCATGAACCGAACTAAAGTTAATCGCCGGAAACCAAACAGTTTTACGCCCGCCCGCCCGCCCGCCCAACGACGAACACTAATCTTATTACATGTTGAAGTTCTAAAGTTCTAGCAATACCAGCATTCTAACGAAATTGTTGAAGATCAGAATAGTAAATACAATATTTTTGAGTCCCTGTCAGGCAGCTCATCCTCCCCCCCCCCCCCCACACACACACACACAAATACAATTACAGCTTGATCATCGTTTCTTTCTCTACACTTTCTGACAAAAAAGTGTTAGACGAAGAAATAGTGTTTGACCTACCAATTATGGTACTTTCAAGTAAATTATAAATAATGTTTGCAAAATGGTAAGATTTATCACCAGCTGAAATGCATTCCTTTAAAAAGGGAAATATATATAAGTAAACTATATTTTGTATGACATCCAATAAAACTTAAGCGCTTCTATTTCAAAGTGGCTTAAAGTTTGAACTTCTGTGCCATGTGTTTTTTGGTTAAAAGGTTATGCCAATGACTGACTAGCTTTTTCAAACTCTTGTTTACAGACAGCCTTTCCCGCCAAAGTCGGATATCATTTAGTCTCTAAGAAAATCATAAACGGTGTCTTGCTTTTGACGAACAAAATCAAGACAACTCAACGAATCTATTTCATATATGGCATCATCCTGAGCAATTGTTTGATTCAAATAAAGTTCTGTGCCATGTGTTTTTTGGTTGAAAGGTTATGCCAATGACCGACTAGCTTTTTTCAAACTCTTGTTTACAGACAGCCTTTCCCGCCAAAGTCGGATATCCTTTAGTCTCTAAGAAAATCATAAACGGTGTCTTGCTTTTGACGAACAAAATCAAGACAACTCAACGAATCTATTTCATATATGGCATTATCCTGGGCAATTGTTTGATTCAAATAAAGTATCAGTTCAACGTATATGCAACTAATATTTTGCTATAAAGGTTTGCATCACGTGAAAAAAAGACGAATAACATTATTTCTATACCCTGTAGAAAATACAACACACGTATGTTTACATAATTTAACATGTCGTTATAAATGAGCTCAATTTCTGATTTGCCGTAATTACAATGTCCAAATATTGTTTCATCAACATTTAGAAGACTCTTCTTGCAAATAGGGGGAACGGAATAGCATTCTCAAGCTTTAGACGGGCGGCTTTGTCTAAAGTGACCACGTCCGGTGCCGCTGTTCACCGGTGTTACCCTTCAAAGTTCAAGTTTGGTCCATTTTAATATGTCGGTCATCAGGATGACTGACAATAAATTAAGTATACATGACACATGATTATCTACATTAATCTCTTTTCCGGTAAACGTCTTCTTTAAATATCAAGCAATCAAACATCAGCCTCTACACTATCTTTTGTGCATGCGTCTTTCGAACAGGTGGAATAGTCTAAATTATCCGTTCTGGACCGTGAGTCACTGTTAACCGGTGATCAGGCTAAAGATCTCAAGTTTGGTCTATTATAATAAGTTGGTCATCAGGATGACCGACAATGAACACAGTAAAACTGAAGTAAACCTACAATTGACAACAGTTTCTTTACGTTAAAGACATACAAGGGAGTAAGTTCTAGAGCAGATGGTTTTTGAGTCGGCAGACTCAGGGAAAACCAATTTTCGACAATCGTTTTTGCTTTACTATGAACCTAACAATTTGAGGGTTGCATGCAATACTGTCCTAACTCTTTCTTTATTTCAATGTAGTAACGACAGTACTTGCATGCTACCATAGAATGTATGCTTGCTACCCTAGAATATAGTTCTTAGTTTCAAAAAGTAAGTAAATGCTACAAAGCGGTCAATTTTGTAATTCTGTGCAAAACGATAAAATTTATATTAAAAAATATGGAATCAATCAATATGTGAAGAAATTTAACTCGTGGAACGTTCGACAAGATTTTGAGTCATGAACGCGCATGAATACCTGATGGCGGAACGCCATATTGGATTCGACAACGTTCGGTGAAGACGAAAAATCCATCGTAATCAAATGAACAGTGAGTATTTATCGAGTTATTTTCGTGATGCAATGTTTTTATAACACCCAGGTTATATTTGAATGTATATTGACAATAGAAGTTCTCTTTGTAAATAGAATTATTCATATGGAAATGGAGGTGGATTTGGTGGTTTTAGAATGGTAGCCTACGTTACAAAATCATTGTAAAACTTGAAATTTTAGATTCGAAAGACTACACCGCAGTAAACGTGATTTTGGCTCTTTGGGTTTTATTGAACGGTTACGTCATTTAAGGCTAATTACTTGTAAATAGTCCAGCGGATGTTCCTACTCGGGCTAGTCAGACAATGGCTGACACTAAATAGTCCCAATTTTTTTGCCTTTTGGGGGCATTAAATGGCTAGTATGGCCTGAAAGGAACATGTTAAGTAAATGAGATGCTTTTACTGACACACTGATAGCAAATTTATGTTTGGAAATGCAGTATATGAAAAAAGGCCCTGGTTTTAGGACGGCATATGTAAAACAGTTTTGAAGTTCACACAGAAGTGAAAAAAACAGACCACCGGTTTCAAGGTGTCAAATCTCTGTTAATTGATACATGACCCCTACTTTTCTTGCTGGAAATGGACAGTAAAAACATTTAGCTTTAAAAGCATGTAAGTTAGCCCTTATTAAAATGGTACCAGCTATGATTGCCAGCCTTTTGAAACATGTCATGTTTACTATAGTTTATATAGGGAAGTCTATTTACAGGTCTTACACCTTAAATAATTAATGCACTCTCCAAAATGAAAGTAGGAGTCTCAAAATCGACCGTAGGGCTAAGCGAAACTTTTTTTAAATTTAGGGCCTTAAACATTGTGGATATTAATTGTGGAACCTTGTAGAGATGTAAGTAATCAAATTATTTCAATGTATTGCATTGAAAAAAGTTGGATTTTGAACGATTAACGAATTACTTGGTAAAATATCGTCACTCGTGTAAGAATTATATTCCCATTTGAATGCTTTAAAGTAAAACATAAAGCATCTGATTCACAATGATTTTTTATAACATTTTGATCTATTGAAAATTATGTTTAAAGTAATTTAAATTTCATACATGAATTGATTTAACAGATATATTAATAAATGCATTTTATGCATTTGATCATAAGAGCCTGAATTTCCATCAGAAAATATCCAGATCTAACCCATTTCCAAACCGTAACCAGCTACATAGTTGACACAAGATTTTCTGAAGTATAAAATTTCAAAGAAATGAAAATCTAATGTTTTCAATAATTGTGTGTTATATGTAGACCTTATGAAATCTGCTATCAGAAGTTTTTCCTACTATCAGTTTTGTCTTACACTCCATTCCATTTGTCTCACAGGTCATTTAATCAGAACAGATATTCTCAAAATTAATAACCCAGGGAAAACCATAAGAAGAAAAAGAGTAGCACCTCAGGGATTCACCAAGTTTATACAGAAATGGGAACTTCACAATATTTATTTAATAGTATCTCTTAAATGCATTTCAGGTAAATTTTGCATCCCGGAAGAAAGAATGAAGTATTTATTAATTGATTTAATTATTCATAAACAGGTTTAGATGATTTTTGGTTCTGGTCAGACATGTATCAACCATTTGAACCATTTGAAGCGGTATAGAACTGTTTGACATCATGCAATGAAGTGGACAACAAAAGTGAAGGTAGAAAATAATGTTTGAGTTAAATCCAGAATGACTGTTTAGGAGATGTAATTATTTTAAACAGTATATTTTAGTTTCTTTGTAATGCTTGAGCTGTGATAACGCTGTCAACATTGCAACTGGTAAATTATTTTAACATGTTCATGGGTGGGGTACAAATCCGTTGCATTGGGAAAATGTAATATTTTTTCCTATCTGAATATTTTCTGATGGAAATTCAGGTTCCTGTAATTTGATAAATAACTCAAATTAGTTTCATAGTGTTAAATTAAGTCTTGTTAGTAGTAGAATTGCCTAACAAAGTGACAATAAATTATGAACTGAAAACCAAAGATATACATTTTGTTCACTACAAACATGTGCCAAATCATAAAAATGAATATATTGTCTCCCTTTTGATGTTACACCAGTATTAAGTATTGAAGTGAACCTAGGTTTACACAGTGTTTCAGTTCAATAATTTTGATGTAACAAGTATTCATTTATTAGCCTTCCATTACAAATTGTTTTTAGGTAAAATAAACCAAAACTACTTAAGACATTAATTTAATGTCTATTTCATTCTATGATTTTTACCCAGACTTGAATTCTGATCAGCAATGTAAAATAAATTATCGGTAGTTATTTGAAAAGGAACCCACTTTGTGAATTTTAGTGATAACCCAATTTGACCAGTTTATAAGAGCAGTCAACATATTTTTGACTTTTTGCAGTCTGATACTTTCTGGTTAATTTTAAAGTGACATGCCTGGATCCATATTTTATTTTTTCAAAAGAAGGAAACACATAATAACTCTGGCAGTGATGAAACAATATGGATACTTAATTCAGTTAATCAACAGTTAATCAATATAACTTTATGAAATTTTCTTGAACGGCTGTTGGAACAGGCATTTTAACTACAAAACAAATGACAGCACTCTTTTTCACAGCAACTAAAGGAAAAACATTTTTCACAGTCCAAAAGATTGTGGGTGACTTTTTGTAGATACACCTCACACCTCAGACTGAATGGATTTCAATGCAGAATAGAAACAATCTGAAGAAAGACCATTCTAGCAAAGTACAAAATGAGAGTAAACTAATTGTTATGATCACTCACTTAAAAAATAAAATAAGTTATTATAAATAATATTTGTAATTTGAGCAAAGATCAAAATAATTGTTATTATTTCATGGGTGCGTTTGCCTGAAAATCAGGTTTTTGTGTGTCTAAAAATGATTGATTTTCTTCATTTACCCTAAATAAATGTTCAGATTTCAGGTTTTTTAGAAATCCTAACTTGCACCCTTGCAATTTTGTGTTTGTTAATTTCAGTGATAAAATCAAATGAAAGAAATGTGCCATCTCTGGTTCAAAAAGCATGAAATTGGAAGAGGAGTGGAAGAAGGATAATGGTACATGTATATTAAATTTTATTAATTGACTATTAATAGGGCTCTCACCAGACTTGCAAATCAGGGAGAGTTTTGTCATAATTTACTGCATTATGGAGAAGTTTGCAGTCAACAGCTTTCTTTCCCTATATCGTAAATACAAAATGACTTCTAACAAAGCTCAACAAAGAGAGAAGTCTGGTCACTTTTGATGAGACTAATTCCTTAAAGTCTCTCTCTAGTGAGAGCCCTGTATTAATATACAGTAAAGGCATTGCATACTTTGCCCTTTTCTTTTACATGACTGCAGTGTGGCAAAATCTCGAGGCATGTCATCACCTGACTTGAACATGCCATTTTCCTGGCAGACACTACATGGTACACCATATCAATACTTAAGTATTTTATAATGGCCCAGCAATTCTCATATTGGTCCAGAACACCTGTATTGGCCCAGTTTAGTCTTCATACGAATTTGAACATGTTATTGGGCCTCGGGCTGTCATATTTACCCTCGGCCTTCTGCCTCAGGCATATATGACTACCTTTGACCCAATAACAAGGTCAACTTGAATTCACTTGATTGTTAACATTATATATAACAATATTCATCTGTGGGCCACCTTGAACTAACACGATGGGTTGCTTATTTGTTTTTTAAGTTGGGTAATCTCATATAAATGTGTCTCAAAAATCCAATGCTGTTTCAACTTTCATGGTTAATAACTTGACCCTTTACTCCATTATACGCCATTTTACCACATGGGTAACCAGTGTAAATCCACATCAGATAGAGATAGCACAAATGTAGCTCCAGACAAGCTTGCACATCAGACATTTTGAGGTCTCATCATTCTGTATCTACTCTGTTCATTAGATACATTTAAAGCTCTAATTAACAGGAAGGAGATGTTACAGCACCTAGATTTACAATAGTTGCTCATGTGTTAAAAGGTGTATCCAACGAATAAAATGAAGTATCAAAATGCAGGTGTTTTTTTGTAGTAATTAACCCTTTACTATAATATTTTACACATGTTCATGCCTTTTCATGATCTGATCTGGATCTGCACAGGTCACATTGTGGTCAGAAATAACCTATTGAAATTTGAATAAAAAAGCTAACGCCATAACGGGTTAGATCCTAATCAGGCAGTATGGATGTGTCGGCAGATCTAGATCTACACTGATTTCCCATGCCATAAAGGCATATGGAGGTAAAGGTTAAATGGGATAAATTGTGTATGAGCCTATAGGAACTGAAGATGGCTTGAAGCTTACACCAGAAATACCTCTTTTTTTGTGATATTTATAAAAATAGATGAATTATGACAACATTGTAATTTAACTAACCTGCAACATCAATTTATGTACAACTTCATAAGCAACAAAAAGTACAGTGAAAATGGTTTTGGTTATTTGTTATGATTAAAATACAACATTTATTTTCAGCCATGTGTATCATCAGTCTTGTGAAAGCTGCGGACTTGAAATGTCTGCAGAATTGGTAGAACATAAGGGAGCAGAATATGAATGTTTCTGTAGAAAATGAAGACAAGGTTTGCATTTTTTATTTTCATTTATTAAAGCTGCATGAATGTATGATTGAGACACACTAAATCTATCTGTATATGTTGGTATTTGTATTTTTGTATCTTGTAACAAGAAAACATAAAATTGTGTTTATATGTATGTGTTGACTTGTGAGACCTCAGTTCACAAGAAAATTAATCATCCTATATAAAAATTACTGTGTTGTTTTTGCCCCTTTCTTCCATGAATACATGACATGAGTGACCAGTGTATATCCAGATCAGCAGGCATATCTGTGCAGTCTTAACAGGATCTGCACGGTTCATAATAAGCTTCATGAGGCTATTTCTTACAAATATGCAAACAGTGTAGATTCCAATCAGATCCAGATCAGACATCAAAGTTGTTCTTGCTGATACATGTACTGATGTATTGTTTTCCAGGTGTCCACTAGCTGCTTAATCTAAACGGTCATTTTTTTGTGTCGCCCTTTCAAAGAAAAGGCAATACATTGGGATCGCTTTGTCTGTCCGTCCATCTGTCCCAAAAACTTAATGATGGTTATAACTTTGCCATTTCTTAATATTTCTTCATGAAATTTTCAAATTATATTGTTTGTGACAACATGCTTGAGCTGATATTAATTTTCAGGTCAAGGTCACATTTGATGGAGTTAATCCCTTTTTGTACTTTTTTTTAACAGAAAAACTTAATGTTGACTTTAAATTTGACTTTTCTTAATATTTCTACATCAAACTTTCAAATTATATTGCTCATGACAACACACTTATCATGACTCCAAGTTCTTTATGTCAAGATGGGGTTATTCCCTTTTTTGTTCTTGCATTTTTAACTTGATCTAGTTCCCAGGGCGACACAAGTGAACACCCATCTAATGTAACTTTTTGGTGGATTCTGGCAATTAATAACCAAAATTACCCTTAATTTAATGAAAACAAAGACACTTCAGCTAAAATCATTACAACTTCAATATAAATAGGTTATTTGTTGAAATTAATATTTCAGGATAACAGCTCTACATGGAATGCTGTGAGGAGACCAGTTTGACAATTCTGTCTATGACTGTCTGAGGGAGCATACAGCCTTTAGATTGCCACTAATTCCTGCAATGGAGCATGCTGCTTTTGTAATGGACAAGAATAAAAAAATCACAAATGTCGATACAAATAGTGGATGTGAAATGGAGACAAGTTATATAAAATATAACCAAAACGTTTTAATGTGCACCTCATTGAAAAAACATCAGTTGACAAAAAAGCATCAGTGTAATTGTGTGTTTGAACATTATTTGCTGAATAATAGAACCATTGAAAAAAACCATAGTGTCACTTGTAGTATTATTTTAAATCATCTGACCCAATTCTGTTTGTCGATTTCAAGTTTGAATATTCAAAGATTATGACTAGCTTAGCTACTTTTTTCTGTCATTGGTGTCACCACCATCTGTTAAATATCTAGGTGTTAGCTTAGACCAATTTTTATCTTTTAAATTGATGGCAGAATCTATTCTCAAAAAAGCCAATGCCAGGTTAAAGTTTCTCTACCGAAAGAAGGATTTTCTCAATAAACACATAAGAAAACAACTAGTCATGTCACTAATTCAATGTCATTACGACTATGCGTGTTCAGTGTGGTACCATAGTCTTACTCAAACCCTCAAAAACAAACTTCAAACAACTCAGAACAAGATGGTTCGATTTATTCTCAATCTGGATAGCAGGTCACATGTTGGATATGAGCATTTTAGGTCCCTAAATTGGCTACCTGTGCAGAGTAGAGTTGAACAAATTATGCTATGCCATGTTTTTAAAATTAATAAGAACTTGGCTCCAGAATATTTGAAACAGCTTTTTACTTCAGTAGCTTCTAGTCATAGGTATAAAACCAGGCTGAGTACAAAAGGAGGCTATTGTGTTCCCAAAGTTAAATCTTTTGGCTCTAAATCTTTCTGTTATATGGGATCCAAATTGTGGAACAAACTTTTGCCAGAGGTAACTGAAACCAATAAGTATTATGTTTTTAAAAAGGCTGTAAAAGAGGTTTTATTAAACATAAATAGTAAATATAAGTAACTTTGTCTGTGATATTGCCAACGATAGTGATTGAATTTACTGTGAGATACATGAAATGAAGTACATTTGTATTTATTACATAATTTTTCAATTTAGTCAATAACACAAGCCTCTCTGTGTCATGCCCCCATTTTGTTATACAGGACCACGATGGAAATAAGAATTACAGTAATGTAGTCTTTTTCGTGTTATCCTGGGTTAGGAGGCATAACATGGGTAGTTATTTGAATTTGTGTTTTATGTAAAATGTAATTATCATTGTTGTTTTAATTTTTAGTAACTATTAATGTTTCTATTTATAATTTGCATTTGTATGTTTATGTAATCCTACTCCATGTATGATCTCTATTTTACCGAAATAAATCAATCAATCAACCGTATCTCAACTCAAAATTTTAGGTGCTGTCTAATGATACTGCGCTTGCAAACAACTGCTCACAGGATTCTTCCACACTTACAAAAGTATTCACGCCATTAAGGTAATATTCCATTCGTCATTGCACTCTCATTGATAAAATGAAAAATTAAAAAGTCTCTCTAAATGCAAAATGCAAGGACGAAAGGAGTAATACCTTTAAATAAAGCGTTGTGTTTGAGAACTGACCAGCGTTGTTTCACTGTTGACCATATGACCTATGAAGTATGATATCCTTCACTTAATTGTGATTGGTCAATTTCATTTTATGGTCTACAAGTCCAATCATATTCAAATTATGCCTTTAGACATATTGTCCTACCACCAGGTTCGCTTTCCATGTCACCGCGTCTGCAAACTTGATAACAGTATTTGTCTTGACTTGTTAATTGGACATTAATTGTTTTTGGGGTCGAAGATCTATGTCTCGGAGGACATAAAGTAAATTGTTCCCCGTTCTTGAGACGAAAGTTTATTTCTGGTCCAACTTAATCAAACCCAAAAATCCATTGCTTTTCAATTGTGTTTTGATGGCCGACTCATCAGTACCTCCAGTCCTTTGATTTAATATGCACCATGGGACTTGAGAAACAAAACGTGTGTCTGAAAGCAGGGTCACCATAGTTGTTATGGAGCTATGTCTTTATTTAGAATGCCACTATTTTGGTTCTTTTTTAAATAAAAAATGTTTAAACAACCATAAGAGTAACAACAAGTCAACAACACATTTATAATTTTCTTTGTTTAGATGCATGTAATCAACATAATTATAAGTTAAAAGTCAATGTCAGAGATATTAATCAGCAACCAAATGAAGGCGTTTAAATTCAAATGGTGTTTATGACAAAATCTAGCATAGAGAAGTATATCATTTTTGTTGAAATCATAAATGTACATATAAAATAAAAAGAAATAGATACATATACCTTGCCCTGCTTGTTTTCGAGAAAAATACATATGTTACAACCCTCTATTATGTTAATACAAAATGTTAACCTTTTAAGCTCAGTTGTGAATTTTTAAGCTAAATTTTGACATTTTAAGCTCATATGTGCCCTTCTAAGCTCAGGGGTGAACTTTTAAGCTCAAGCGTTAAGTTATAAGCTCAGGTATGACCTTTTTAGCTCAGGTGTGACCTTCCAAGCTCAGGGATGACCTTTTAAGCTCAGACGTGACATTTTAAGCTCAGGTATAACATTTTAAGCTCAGGTATAACATTTAAAGCTCAGGTATAACATTTTAAGCTCAGGTATAACATTTTAAGCTCAGGTATAACATTTAAAGCTCAGGTATAACTAAGCTCAGGTATAACATTTAAAGCTCAGGTATAACATTTTAAGCTCGGGTATAACATTTTAAGCTCATGTGTGACATTTTAAGCTCAGGTATAACATTTTAAGCTCAGGTGTGACATTTTAAGCTCAGGTATAACATTTTAAGCTCAGGTATAACATTTTAAGCTCAGGTGAGCCCTTTTTAGCTCAGGTGTGACATTTTAAGCTCAGGGGTGACCTGCGTAAAGTTTGGTAGAAATCGCTTTAGCGGTTGCAAAGATATGGTTTAGTCGAACAGACGACTTCACGTACTGACAGACGGACGTACAGACGGTTAAGGCGATCGTTATATGGACGTGACCTTGCGGAAGTGTTGTCGCAATACATTTTACCACCATATAATGTTTGGAAAGTAATTTGTGTGTTATAATGTGCGTTGACATCTCCCTGATACGTCGAGTTTTTCAAAGTACTTTTATCTGTGTACGAAATCGTAGCAGTCAAACATAAAGGGAAATATATTCCAAAAAGTAAAAGCATGTATATCCGCCAGCCGTTTGATCGGATTCCACTTCCTGTTAATTAGGCGTTATTTCTAGTTGTGTGTGATGTTATAATAGCGACTTTCCTTTGTTGTGTTTAATGTTGTCGAGTACTGTACAGTTTAGAGTTGAAGTGCCGGGACAGAATCGTCAAACATCATTGAACGAGTTAACAGGATGACGTAAGCAGGTTTGGATACTATGTCCATACTACGGTATCAGTAGTGCAGTCAGTTACAAGGTCTGACTTAGGTGCCGGCGGTCCAGGTTCGATTATCTGCTATAGCTGAACGGTAGCTGGTGTTTTGCATTTGCTGATTCCTCCATGCAGTACTCTAACAGCCTGGGAGATGAAACTATCCTTTGTATGTGCACTCAGGGGCGGACTTGAGGGGGTTTCTCAAACCCACTTATTAATCAGAAATATTTAGTTTTCACGGGGAATTTGGCCAGACGTTGGAAATTATCATGTAACTACCGTAAGACTGTCCCTTTCTGGAAATCTCGTGTTCGACCAATGCTCTGTACATCACATAACTGCAAGTTACTTCACGAGACACCAGTCGAAGCATTCCTTTCCGCGAGGCGTTGTCGAGGTTACCAGTAGGCAGTCAGCACGATATCGGGATGACCACTTACATATGGATGTCAAAGGGGTTAAGAGTTTTCCAACTATCAGTCAGAACGATGAATAGTGGTCTTTTAATCTCTAATTTATCCATTGACTCTAGATCTGGAGAACACTGCTGACATGATTGTCCAAACAATCCTGATTAATGACGATACAAGTTAATCCCAAGGTGTCAACATAATCAGTGAAGAGTCGCCACTAATAATTATGTAGACAACGTATACATTCCTCAGGGAGCAACTGGGTCGTTTCAAAGTAATTCTTTGTTCCACAGTAGGTGCTCGTATTGGCTAAAAATCCCAAGTAACACTGAACTGTCTATAACTTTAGCAAATTTTAATATTGACCTAACTTGGAAATTGTTTAGCTTAACATTTCCAAAAGTTCATTGAATGGGGGGAGGGGGGGGGGGTGGCAAAATAATTAACATTCCTCATACTACTACATTTCTGAATGCTAGAGGAACGGGACTCAACTGAGTCGTCCTCTTTGAGGGGAATGAAGATCTTTATCTGACTGCACCGATGTGCAGCATAGTTAGCAATCGAGAAAAAGAATAGAAAAGAAAATACAGTTATACAATCAGCGGTTACACGGATACGTCAGGATAACTCAAAATAAGCGAAATAACGAGAATTTTACCATGGATTGTTGACAGACAGGAGTTTAAAGTTTTTAACTTTAGGCTTCTGTATATTTTTTATGAATGGCCACTTTGTAGTCTGCGAGGATTTCTTTATGTTGTTACGATTAGTATATTGTTAGTTGGAGCGTCTGTTAGCACACTTATCACTGATAGAACGATTATCTCTTACTTCCTGGAACACACACGTTGAGGTATGCACGTACATGACACGTGTAATGGACTGTAGAATGAAGAGACGTCGTTGTCATGTCAGTGACTAATTAAGGCTTTTTGCTACGATCAATTAGGGAAGAAGTTTTTGTTGTTTTATGCGTAAGAATCGTATTGGGCCACCATTTCGAGAGAGAGAGAGAGAGAGAGAGAGAGAGAGAGAGAGAGAGAGAGAGAGAGAGAGAGAGAGAGAGAGAGAGAGAGAGCAAAGGATTTACACAGCAGTCTACTGCTTCGCCGTAAGACTCAAACATGCATATAAGAACACGGTCACTTAGTGACCTAATTAATAAAGTCCGTATATTTTTAATTGTCGACAGAGCGGAAGTAATCTGTTCCGGTTCTAAAAATGTTTCCGTTTACTGGTAAAAATAGAACCATATTAATTTATATCACTAGCTGTTCACAACTAGAGTGTTGTATTATTCAGAGTGTTTATTTTTTGTTTAATAAAATTATGTCCTGATAATCTAATCGAGACTTCAACGACAGACTAAATTTCTAAAAACCTATCTAGCATGGTTTTCTAGTGTTTTGTATCCTACTCTTAACACGATTTGTACTCAACACAACCATGCAGCCACCCAGCAGTGCAACCAGCCAGCTGTCAAACGTTCTGCTTAAGATCGTTGTTTCTCTCAAAAGAACTCTCTTAGTTAACAGTTTTAACATTCGCCAAGAACACCTCAGCAAAGAATAGTATTAAAATACAGGCCATTTTCTGGAGTTGGTTTAAATACTATGATAAAGTAGCGATTTCTAAGAATCACCATATTTCAGGAAGTTCTCTAAGGGCTCCTTCGGTCGGAAACGAATTCATTTGGCTAATGATAAATATCTCGAACAACGTGTCAACCTAAACCGCGCCAGATGGAAGGTGGGTAGCAATGGGAAATCACAGTGTCATAAAAATAACAATATTTTACTGTTTTAAGTCACATAAATGCACAAGGCACCTTAATCGAAAATTAAATACACTGGCAGCAAACATCTGTTTCTTCCATCTGCGCTACGTCATAGTGATTAAATATCATTACTTCCGGTAACAGGTGAGATGTTCAGCGTGTAATTAAGCTAGTTGCCCGGATGTAATTATTTTCCAGGTGAGATTCTGCGAGATTTGGATGCGGATGCTGACAGATGTGAACTAAACAGACGATTTGTGTGGCTGCAGGATGGGCTTATTAGACATAAGTTGTCATGATCGGTTTTTGTTTGATTATCGATCTTATCAAACTCGACATTTACTGTTTAATAAAGCAATTAAATGATTTTCCCACAGTTACTTTTGAATTTAACTTAAAAATGAGGTTAAGCTAGGTCTAAACAAAATTATTTTATATTCATCGCTCTTCATTAAAAAGCATCATCATCATATTCGTCGTCCTCTTCGTTGTCGTCGTCGTCGTCAGCAGCAGCAGCAGCAGCAGCAGCAGCAGCAAATCAACAACAGCAGACATAACAACAGCAGCAGTAGCAGCAACAACATTTTTAAAAATAACACAAACAACAGGATTTCGGTCAAAACTTTGAGTGTTTTCCCAACACTTACTTTCTTTCGAATTTTACTTGAAAATAAGGCCAACCTTGGTCTAAACGGACATTTTCAGATCCATTGCTTTTAATGTAAAATCATCATCATCATCATCATCATCATCATCATCAATATCAGCAGCAGCAGCAACAATGACAACTAAAAAAATAACAAAAAACAACAGGATTTCTGACATAAATTTCTGCGTTTTTTCTACAATTCAATCAAGTCCAGTCCAAACCTATCCCATCCATTCAGTTTGATTAGTTATAAATCCAAGAACAAACATGACGTAAAAATTAAACAAGAAACACATACACAGTAATACAGTAATATAATAAATATGTATTTCATACAGAACCACACAAGAATTACGTTATATTCAGATATTTAATCAACTAAGCATTAACATATCAATCGATATAAATTAACTGTTAGTGCAAGTAAACTCTTTTAATTGTCAGGATCATTAATGGTATTTTAACAGAATTCAGTGGTAAAATTTCTAGAAACTTTACAAAGAGCATTGGTTCATTTAAAATCTGTTTTTCTTTCTTTCTATTTTCTATCAGATTTCTTTGTAAACCTCTGAATTTTTACCAAAAGTACACGGCTTGTACGGTTTCCTAAGTTTAATTTTAGTCTGCTAAGTTATAAGCGCCTTTATATGCAAATTGAACTATAAGTTCAAAGGCATGCGGATGCGTTTCGCACTAAAGAAAAAAAGATAACTTGCAAGCATACCCATGTTAAGATGTACAACATCAAAGTTGCCGAATGCAAAAATAGTTTAGTTTAAAGAAAACTTTTGTAAATGTTAATGATTAAACACAACATATTTATTTCATATATTTTATTTGTAATAAGGAAATAGGTCATAAGCCACCTTTAAATAGACTAAACGATGGTGCACAATTTAATCCCGTTATACGCAATTCTTTACAGTATTTGACGCCCACCGATACTGTCTATGGGGAATAACTGCTATTAAATAGTTTTAGTTTAAAACGTTTCGATTTACCTCCCTTTACGGCGAAATTTTTGTAATTCTGCGATCACGGGTAGCCCTTCCGGACGGATTGCAATCGATTATAGTCGGTCATCGGTACAACGCTAGTTTGCCAAACTGATGCGCTTGTGGCAGTGATGTTGTCAGTAAAACGTTATTTGCATGAATCCATATAACATCGGTGTGAAACCACTCTCAGTATGATCTTTGTCGCTCTCAGAAAACTTATATTTCTGGTATTCAGTCCGAACCTTGTAGTTACAGGTGTTATTCAGGGCTCTGTACTTTGCCCGATAGTTTTTATTCTTTTTAATAATGACTTACCACTCTAATACTGGTATCTTCGCAGATGATACGACACTTTCCGTGGTCGTCAAGTCGGTGCCAAACATTGCCGCTTGCCTTGCACTATGTAATTATGAAACACTTCCCACTATTATATCTATGCTACTAGTTCCGAGAAGCTTTTTGGAATAACTATCGAAAACACTGGGACAAACAAGTTAACATAGTCCTGAAAATTGCAATTGTATTACTTAAGAAAATAATTTTACAACGCATACATTTTACAACATTTTAATTATTGTTGTATATTTTTGAGAAATTGTACACATCGCCGTCAGGATAGATTAGTAAAATTTCACAAGCGGGAAGTCCGAATAATTCTTGACAAACACCCTCTTCTTTTCTCACAATTAAATTGGATGACGTTTCCTGGAGGCGCAAAATGCCATACACATGTTTACAGTTTACAATAACCAAGCTCCAGCTTACTTGAACAAACTTTGCCTAAAGACATCCGACATACATTAAAAAACAAACTTGAGGTCAGTATCAAATCCTTATCTCTTTCCACCTAAACAAAACAGTAAACTCGTCCGCAAAACATTTACACAGGAACACACATCTGGAATTCTCTACCAGAATATGTAAAAAAAAAATACTCTGATACAGATCAACACTTCATTTCAAAATACATATGCTAGAAGAAAACAAGTTTTGCCATATCATAAAAATGTACTTCATTTGAAACTTGTCTTGATGATATCAAATTTCTATTTGTTTCATATTATAGTTAAACTTTGTAAAATGTCTTTAACCATCAAACAATGACTAAATATAACTAAAACTGCTGTGTAAAAACTTCAATTAGAATTATTGGATATGAATTGACGTTATTTCTTGCTCCGTCCACGAGCGCAAGAGTTTTATGATATTAAACAATCGCATAGCATACAATGCATACTAGAAAAGAAAGTTCAAATTTCATAAGGAGTTTTCTAACTAGATACCTCCCTTTATAAAATTATAGATATTGCCAATTTTGGGAGTTCGCCAACGAGTTACCTTCCTTTTACAATGCTATTTATACTAATGCTGGGAGTTACCTCCCTGTAAAAAGTCTATTTTACTGATAATGGGAGTTCGTCAACGAGTTACCTCCCTTTAAAAATCCTGTTCAACCGATGTTGGGAGTTCGCCACGAGTTACCTCCCTTTAAAACGTCTTTTTTCACACAATTTTAAAAAATCATGATGTGTCGTCGGAAGTTACAAATGTATAAAGACAGTCATTTTATGCGATTTTAATCACTGGTATTCAGGAATCTGTTGCAATCATAGCCCCTTATGTACTTGGATATTTTAATCTGACAAGGTACCAGGGGGCGACATGTTAAATTGAACACCCATTTAGTTTTCACCACTCACCTGTTATGTGTCTCTTCAGGTTTACCACAGAGTGGGTGGGGTCACAAACCAATGGCCAGTCCGGTCGGCCATACAGGGCATCAACTCTTTGATGATCACCCAAATGTTACGCAAGAACGTCTGATACAACACATTACAGGAGGGCTCGAAAGTTTTATGAGTGGAGACATGAAAGCCTCGAAAAGACCAGCGGGAAAATTATGTATCTCCAGATGTGAGCTCTCTAGCTAGGACTATGTGCAATACCCTGCAAAAATAAAACAAAACCCAGAAAAGGGGACAGGGTTGGGTGGTAAGTTATTAAACAAAGTTTTTATGTAAAGTACTTCGTTCTGTGGATTCAGAATGGAAAAGAGTGGAATCTTGTTGTTGTTGTTACTTCTCAGTTTTATGTCCCTCACGCATCTTTACGACGACATTATGGTGTGGTTATACCAGCTTTCCATGTAGGAAGACCCTCACATGAAAGCTTCCTCACATGAAAGATCTTGATCCTGGAAGGTCTCAAACTCACAGCGGTGAAGGGCAAGTGATTCTCGGTCGGAAACCTTAACCACTCGGCCACGGTCGCCCCCAACGACTGGAATATGCGGAGACGAGTGATTATATAGACAAAGTCACGTGACGTGTGAAGTAGCAGGAGTCATTTCTGCTAGTTTAAGCGTTTAATCTTTAATTAATTAAACTTACTATTGTACATGTACATAATTTGAAGGCCTTAATAAAAATGGTATTATTATCAAATAATTATTATATAATATTATTTAGAGTAAAATTATTTGATAAATTTGCTGATTTTTATTTCAAACCACGCTGGTTCATGACCAAGGATCGAATCGAACTCACAAACCTATTTTCCGGCACCTTAAAGGGCCCCAATCCACGTACTTCTGGGTCGACCAATACGTTACATATAAGTAATACAGACGTTTGCTGTTTCTCGTACTTCGAACCTCGAAATAAAAGGTCGTTTGTCCCGAATTGGTGGCAAGCTCGAGAAGCAGAAGCGACTGGTAACCATGTGCCTCAGATGCGAACTGATGCTCTGTACGCTTTATGTACATTACATGTAAATACCAACAAGAGATAACTTTTTACCTATATCAGAAAGAGTTTGGAAAGTCATCAATACCGACAGAATATCCATGTGGTTTTGTAAAATTTTATTATTATAATTTAATATCACATGCATTGTTAAAATATTAAACATGAGTATTTAAATTCAAATCATAAAATTAAAACTTTAACAATTTTCTCTAAGACATTTTTTGGACGAATTATGGGTCATGTATTATATATATTATTTAACTATTAATAGATGATGTTTAATAGTTCCATCTAGTTTGACCCAAGAGAGATAAGAGGGTTACTAAAAAAGTTCAGAAAAGATGTTGTTTTGGTAAATACGTGATTTTTGTTACTTATGCATTCAAAATTATTGTTTTAGAAATAAAATGTATTGTTATGAACTTTTTTTTGGTAGAAACCTTAGTTTTTAAAGTGAAATTGTTGAGTGATTTTGACGGGGTAGAACTTTTTTAACATCCCTTTCAATAACGGAAGTTATGTTTGATTGCTCTCCCTTTGCATGTAAATATTGTATTGAAAGGTTCTTGTTAACCTTTAACAATTTCATTGTGATCATAGATTTCTTACCACTAATGTGGATTGCATAAACACCTTTTTACTTTGTATCATTAAATTGCAACATCTATTTATGTCAGAAGTTCTCATGTCTATGTTTTGTGATTTCTAGTCTAATTAAACGTTTTTACTACATTGCTTAACTTATTTGGACAATATCCACTTTCCTTTAGCCAGGGATCTTTCATCCATGCTGATATTCTTCAAGATATCATAATCACATCATTGCCAGTCATATGTGGTATTCAATAAAATTTACCACTTATATAACTACTTTACTTGATCTCTATTTCATATCATAGGTCAAACACCTATTCATTTCATATCTACAATCACATGGATCCAACCACAACTTGGCTTAGGGACATTACATCATTAGCATGAATGTCGTCCAAATATAACACGTGTGTGTTATACTTTTCTTGTTAAGCAAAGAATTATATTTCAAAGTCACCAAAGAAAATAAGTATTTTTAATATTGGGGCCCACTTCAGTGCCCAAGGTTATAAAACAGAGCATAGAAACCAGTCTCAAATCTCAAGCATCTGCTTGATGCTTGAGATTCGAGACTGGTTTCCAGTCTCCGCTTTATCACCTTCAACCCAGTTGTTGTTAAAAAAACGCTCGGTAGCACTACCAAATTACCAAATATATTGTACCTGTTTTTGCTAATGAACTTCTTAATCACTCTGCCTAAGGTTAAGCCATTGTATTTACATACATATACATTACTCATTACAAAAAAACTTCCAAATATAAAAACAACAAAATGTCCGTGTATTGTATGAAGTGGTGCATTTTTATCATGAACTTTTGGTTAATTTTGTTATGTTATGTTTACTATTCTCCAAGAATAATACAGATGCATACATTTCCACAAACAGTATACCTGGTGCGCTCATTATTAGCATTTTCTTGTTATAAAAAACAATAAAATTTCATAAAATAAATTTCAAAAATACGATCTTTTCTTATTTAACATTATTTTAACACTAAAGATAGTAAAATTTGTTATCTTTTGAGTTGTAGTGAACGCACTAGATTAAATCGCTACATTGCATTGTAGAAAATATAATAAATTGAGATTTAGATCGTTCGTGATAAGTAAAAATCCCGCATTTGATGAATTAAAAAAAACTAGAATTTTCAATAACAAAGCAACAAATAGTATCATAACAAATTTGCAACTGACATTTATAAGAAACCCAAATAAAATATATGTAAACTTAGAATGAACATTGCTGGAACAGTTAAAGTATGTCTGGAAGAATGTGCATGGGCGTTGCCCGTATCGTTCCGATTGCAAAAGTTTCCTCTGCAGGTGCCATAACACCGGAGCCGAGTTGTCTCCGAGACACAGGTATTGCCAAATGGTGTGGCCGAGCATCTGCGGTCATATGCCACAACTTTGTCTGATCCTGTAATTATAAACTGAAAATGTTCAAAATCATAATCTAGATCAAAATCTTAATGGTGTTCCATAACAACACAAATTTTATATTGACGCAACTTACTGATTTATGCAATAAACGTAAATACGAGTTTATTAACCAACGACGCTAGTTTTACCTCATATTTTGAATGATGATACTCAGCCTTATGTAAATGGGATTGAATAAAACAAAGCTATTTAAAAATATGAATTAAATTGTTACAATATTAACAAGTACGAGTACTTATCGCGCATCTGAAGCCAGAACAAAGCAAACTGGTAAACGGCGATTAACAAATTTCAGAAGGTATTCGAAGTAGTCCAGTGAACAAAAGTAATGCTTATGAAAATTCACTATTTAATTTGGAACTGGTAAGCTTATGTCTGATTTCAATAGAGAAATAAAGTAAAATTTCCACTTTCCCACAAGTTTATACATTTTAATGAAATGGAGGTGCAGTAACACAAAAGTGCAATCGAATATCAGTGACGTCACAACGAACCGTTCCAATGCGGTAACCTCTCGGGTTCTCATATTTGCTAATTGTTTGTGGTGTCTGTTTTCTGGACGAATTATGGGTCATGTATTATATTTATTATCTAACTATTAATAGATGATGTTTAAAATGTACATCTAGTTTGACCCAAGAGAGATAAGAGGGTTACTAAAAAAGTTCAGAAAAGATGTTGTTTGGTAAACACGTGATTTTTGTTACTTATGCATTCAAAATTATTGTTTTAGAAATAAAATGTATTGTTATGAACGTTTTTATGGGTAGAAACCTTAGTTTTTGAAGTGAAATTGTTGGGTGATTTTGACGGGGTAGAAGAACTTTTTGAACATCCCTTTCAATAACGAAAGTTATGTTTGATAAGGGAAATTTTCAAAGTAATTTGTTTGCATTTGGTAAATTGTGTGGATTTTTTATCTTTGTTAAATATGTTTTAGGTGTCCTTTGATAAAACTTTCTTTTTATTTGCGGGAAAATTTTATTCGGATGAGCGAATGTATATCTCGTGAGGATTCGGCGTAATACATCATTGTACGTGATATCTTTGAGCAGACCCCTCTGGATTTTCAAGATGGCGTGCGACATGTGAATGCTTTAGAAATAAATTCGTTATTTTTACTGTGATGCATAGTGGATTGTATGAGGTAAGTGCCAGAGATATTTATTTATTGTTTTATATCGGTCAAAATTTGTTATCTCAAAGGTCGAGAGTGTAGTAGGGTCTGTATTTCTGTATTTTATAGTTTAGTCTCTGCTACGTATTTCCATTCTTATAGTCTCTTTTATAGTCTCGGCTGTGTTAGAGTCTAATTTCAGCTGGACTTCTTTCCGTGAATTATTTTAACTGGTTTTAACCGGAAATGAGATGGGTGAGCGATTTTCAAGGAAAGCGCGGTTGGCACTTTTCACTTGTTATTCAAGTAGTACAGACATTTAAAATAGTCTTCTACTGTTTTGGGGTTGTCTGTTGTTTAGCAGTTCATGAAGGTAAATGCTGGCTTGCTGAAATGCTTAATCTATAATGTTATTCTATATTTCGATCGTAAACATTTGTAATGTTGTTCAGTTTTGGTAACTGAAAGATGGCAGTCGCAAATGACAACTTTCCATTTCTTCGATTACTTTTCTCCCAAATATAACAGCATGTATTTACTCTTCTTTCGTTATTAACAGCTTGAAGCACCTACAGTCCACAGCACAGCACAGTGAGTTGCAGGGAGGTCTGTTTGTGAGAGTGGCTTTGCAGGTTCCAGAAACCTGGTAAGTTTGATGTGTTAAAATGTAAACCCAATCTCTTTCTTGTAATTTATTAAGATGTATGTGTTTTTATGATAAATGTTAAATTATGTTTTAACATTTTGGACCACTGTGCTATCTCTAAGTTCGGAATGATGTCCGACACCTATTCATGTGTTTAATATTGTATGTGACTGAACAACTATTAAGCTTAATGTATACACATGGGACTCTAGAATCATGTTACATCTATTTCAGAGCCGGATTCCTTACAGACATAGATCAGAGTATTCCGGATCATTAAATGTGTAACACCATGAGAAATACCTGTACCTGTGACTCTCTAACAACATTATATGGAACTGTGTTTCATTAAGTCACTAGTGATAGTGTGGTGCTTTATTATGATTTATTAAACTTAGAACTTTAATGGTGTTTCATCATTCTACATAGTACATTATGAAATAACCCCCCAACCCAACTGGGTAACAAGAGCATTCTAAAAATAGCGGTCACGTGCTAACATATACCTCGTCAGTTGGGTCAAGCGTGATGCAGCTTACGTACGCAACAATGTTACTTTTTATCAGGAATGTAGTTCTAGATACCTGTTTTTATATACCCTTCTCTCTCATAATAAATTTGAATACGCTGGAAAAAAATAGTCGACATCATATGGTTACTAAAAACAAACGCAACATTAGTTTCATGCTATGGCGTAAGAATATCGTAATGGTTATTAAAATAACAGCGATAAGAATTTCCAAAACTGTTTCGGAGTTCGGTATGTGCCGTAGAGTAACGGAAAATCACGATCAGAATACACATTCTCATAATACATGTAATACACACGCTGTAGTGATATTTTGATCATGCTGGTCTATTGACAGCCCAGGACATATCTAACTTCTACGTTTGCTCAGTAGAGGGAGAAGTTTAGACAATTTGGGAGACTATTTCTGCCAAGTCTCCCTCTAAGCCATTCCCTGGCAATTATTAAGCTCTTGGTTGATTGTCATGTATTTCTTTATTTTTTGTTGTGTGCTTCTGGTGTTTATGTTTTTGACCAATTACATTTGTGTTGCATGGCTGATCCCAAACCTATTGACAAGCAGATGAGCATAACATCATGTGTATTTTTAATGGAAAATAGCTGTTACTTTTTTGTAGGTGTGGCTTGGAATAGCGAAGATTACCCAGTTTGTGGAAGTGTGGCAGATTTAGGAATCATTATTGGACATGTGGACTGGTAGACTGATGGTGTGTGGTGGCTTGATCATAGGTCAAATAACTATTCACTTCATATCTACAATCAAATGGATCCAACCACAACTTGGCACAGGGACATTACATCATTAGCATAAATGTCGTCCACATATAACATGTGTGTTTTATACTTTTCTTGTTAATATTGATTATTTTATAAAACATGCTCTCTTTTTCTCTCTCTTCTTCTTGGCTGTGTAAGGAGGCTATGTCTTTTGAATGTGGCAATTCCTGATATGCATATTTCACTTTTATTTCAACCTTCAATGTTTATATCGATCTAAAGCTGTTTATGACTGGTCTGTATGACCCAAAACTACAATAAAAGAGATTTACCTAAGTCATATAACTCTGTGAAAGTACAAAACTGTGTCTCGTTGCAGGGATAACGTGATGTTTTAGGAAGAGCTTCGGGATTATCCATACATTCTCGTCTATTCCACTCTTCGCCAATGTTGTATTCTGTATTGTAGGAGCACTGGTAGCAAACGAAACCTGTAAACACACAATACAAAAAGCTTTCTATTAAAATGAAATAAATATCCAACAGTTGATTTTATCGGTTGCTTCGGCAGTCGACAGAAGTATAGTGGTGAGTTCCGATTCTGAGAGAAGCTATAAGCTCCGTATCTCTCTATATGTACATGTACGATATTTTGTAGTCTTCAAATATTTCTGATTTCTTCTTAGTTGTTAACTTATATGGATACAATATTTGAATTAGTCTGTAACAAAGAGATAGCCTTTCTCCGTCTATCTTTTCCAAGACGCGTTATTGTGTGTTCACAAACGACCAAATATTGTCATTGGCATTAGAGTAAATAATACCGGTATTAAAGAGTCCTAATACTCGTGCATGCCGAGATTTCAAAAGCGAACTTACAAACAGTCTCAACAAAGTATTAAGGATATTCATCATAAACAAAGACAAATTAGAATTAATGCAAGAGAAAATAAAATATTTATTGCTTGTTATTAATATAAAGCTTTTCAATAGATGTTTCTTATGATACGAGTAATTGTACTTTTCGGACTTGTTGAAAGCTGATCGATTCGCTCTTTTTGTAAACAGATAATTATATTATGTTCCTACTAAGAAAAAGGCATCCTTGTGGGTATTAATTGTGCATGCATTGTCGCTGATCTGTTTTACACTGCTAAGATAGATTTTATGTTTTCTTGTTCTTTCGAACTTCATGATGACATTATTACAATCCCTCAGATTATAAAAATCTTTGGTCGGCGCAAAGCTTTTCAGTCATTTGAGTGTGTTGAGTGGAAACTATCAACCAAAACATTCATACTTTTTGTTGTTGGCATCTACAGACCACCATATTCCGAGAAACATCCGGTTACTATGGCTACATTTATAACAGAATTTACTGATTATCTAGAACATGCCACTGTGCAATCTGGGTCCATGGTCATTCTTGGTTACTTCAATATTCACATAGACAATACATTGGACTGTTACGCCAATCAATTTCTACAGTGTTTGAGCACATTTGGACTGTTTCAGTATGTAAACACACCTACACATACTGGTGGGCATATCATTGACTTTGTAATCACAAAAAAGGAAGATAAACTTGCCAGTATTAGCAACCTAGTCACAGACTATTATATTTCTGATCATTGTTTTGTGACCTGTAACAAAGAGCAAACGCGTCCCCCACTAGTAACAAAAAGCATAAAATCACGTTATTTGAAGCGTGTATCTAATGAACTGTTAGAAAATGATCTGGGAGAATTGAATGATTTGATAGAAAAAACCTCAACGGTCGATGATCTTGTTTCTGAATTTTGTAAGTCTACAGCTGGCATAATTGACAAGCATGCCCCTCTCAAAGAAAGAGTGATTACATGTAGAACCAAGGTTCCATGGTACTCCGGTTATCTGAAACATCTTAAGCAGTTTAAACGGGCAATAACAATATTTTCTTGAAGGACAGGTCCGAAATTACTGAAGTGGTGTTCAAGAATGTACGAAACTATTATACTGCAGCATTAGCATCGGCAAAGAATGAATTTTATCACAACAGAATTGCTGAGACAGAGGGAAAAGTGAATGTCACTTCCGACCTGCTGGGACGGTCAAGGGATAATCCACTTCCACCTCACACAAGCGAAGTAAACCTAGCAAATGATTTCTTAAGGTACTTCAGTGACAAAATAACAAAAATTCGCGATGAACTGGACAATATGGACAGTCAGATGTCAATAAATAATGCTACCTTCACAAATGTAAGATCGTATGACCATGTTTTTACAGAATTAAGTGAGAATGACATAACTAAAATTGTGAAAGATTCAAAGTCAACAACATGTGAACTGGATATTTTGCCTGCACCAAAGCTAAAAGATCACTTGTCAAAATTATCACCATTAATAACTGAAATTGTCAATCGGTCGTTATCATCTGGCGTGTTTCCGGAGGAATGGAAGAGTGCCGTTATCAAGCCTCTGTTGAAAAAGAAGGGCCTACCTCTTGAACTAAAGAACTACCGGCCGGTGTCCAAATATATTTATTTTTGTTCGATAATTTCCGTTTACCGATATTTCCTTATATGGTTAGGGTCAGTGAACCATGCACTGACCGTGATAGAAAAACCCGCGCTACAGGTGTCATTCGACGCAATACTGGACGCTAGTTAACATCAACTTACACGACGAAGTATACATGTCGGAAATTGAAGACGAGTTTGAAAACGGTGGCTTACCACGTGGCGGAGTTTCATTGCCAGGAGAAGAAATACAGACGAATGGGAAGTGTCGAGCGCATTTTTTGAATATCTCGATTCCTTATGGGGGCCTCATGACATTGACCGTTTTGCGACTTCCAAGAATCGAAAAACTTTGAGATTTAATTCGCTATTTATGGATGTTGGGACCGAAGCGGTCGACTGTTTTACTGAGGATTGGAGTTCAAGTAATAATTGGCTTGTTCCCCCTGTATGTCTAGTATCAAAGGCAATTATGCACGTGTTACATTTTCACGCACGTGCCACACTTGTTGTACCTAAGTGGCCAAGTTCTCCTTTTTGGCCACTTCTCTTCGGGTCGTCAGGACTTTAAATAAACGCGATACGTGAAATTCTTGAGTTTGATAAAGGGCAAGATATCTTCATAAGTAATGCTGCAAAATGCATTTTTGATTCAAGGCGTTTCACAAGCAAAGTCTTGGCTATTAGATTTGAATTTTAATATTCCTATGTTTATTTTTATATTAACAAGACGCGTTTACTATACAATTATAGTAACGCTACACATATGAATGCCACGATCCACGGAACACTATTTTAGTAAACTCATGATAATTTTACACCGCAGAATGCGGATCTCTTAATACGAGACGTTTTGCACGGAAGGTAGACCTTATACGTCGCATTTTGCCATTATCCGCGGAATGCGGAGTTTACTCGTCGCGGAATGCGACATGTCTTAGATAATGAAGTTACAGAGATTTAGGCGTTACTCCGCGGAAGGCGGAGTTGTATTTGATCACCGAAGGGTGAGGTCCGCGGAAGGCGGAATTGTAATTGATCACCAAAGGGTGATTTCCGCGGAAGGCGGAATAACATTTTGTCACCGAAGGGTGAGTCCCGCGGAAGGCGGAATAAAGCTACTTTTGCTTTGTAAAGTAATCTGATAAGCCTTTTTATTTATCTTCTTTGAAATATTTTTAAGGCTGTATTTTAAGTATTTTCTTTGTTTATACATTTTTCAGATGTATTCAAAATTGGAATTTGGAAGGACATGGATCATTTAAACGTTCATCCCGATTTGAAGTCAGCTGACGATAACATCAAATTTCTTTGCAAAAACGCTAAAGCTAAAAATACTATAAAGAGTTATGAAGTTTACTTCAAAGGATTTTGTATGTGGTGTCAACGTTACAACTTTATTTCCGTACCTTGTAGTGATTATACTGTGGCACTGTATATTTCTCATATGCAAAGTGACATATTTTCCGATTCGAAGTTAAATTCCATCCTATATGGTATTTCCTTTGCTCACAAGCAAAGCGGATTTAAAGATCCGTGTTCTTCAAAACTTGTTGGTTATGTTAAAGATGGTTTGTTAAGGTGTATTGGAAAAAACTTCAATCTAAGAAGCCTTTAACTAAAGCGGATATTGAGAAAATAATTACAACATTTGGCAGTGGCAATTGTTTAATTAACAAACGTTTTGTAGCTATGTCTGTTTTGAGTTTTTACGGCTTTTTGAGATTTAGCGAGGTTGTGGCATTAAAGAGATCAGATATTGTATTTAAGCAAGATTGCATCGAAATAAAATTGAGATCCTCTAAGACGGATCAATTTTGCACCGGGTCTTCCGTGTGCGTAGTTAAAACAGGAACTGAATATTGTCCCGTTCGTTGTTTAGTAAACTATCTAACGGCTGCAAATATACCTGATAGTTCTGATGATTTTTTGTTTAGAAATATATATTTTTCCAAGAAAACTGGTTCGCACATGTTAAGAAAAGGGAAAAGTATTTCCTATTCTAGGGCTAGAGAGATATTTGCAAGTAAACTGTCATACTTAGGTTTTGACAGCAGCAAGTACGGGTTACATTCTTACCGGTCAGGCGGGGCTACTACCGCAGCGAATAATGGCGTTAGCGACAGATTAATACAGAAACATGGTCGCTGGAGATCGGAAATATTTAAAGACAGATACATACATGAAAATGAAAATTCCAAGAAGTCAGTTTCTTTAAAAATGAGTAACTAAATGCCCGCTCTTTTTCTTCGACGCGCTGTCCAGTATTGGTCACTCCTATGTAGTTGTTGTCGTCTTTATTTATTAAGACGTTAACGGGAAGACAATAAATAATTTGTTTGGCTGAAGGAACTGAAAGAAAACATAAATATATTTATATTTGTTCGATAATTTCCGTTTACCGATATTTCCTTATATGGTTACGGTCAGTGAACCATGCACTGACCGTGATAGAAAAACCCGTGCTACAGGTGTATTGGTCATTCGACGCAATACTGGACGCTAGTTAACATCTACTCCCACCCACCCGACCCTTTTTCGTACTTGCTCGTTTTCGCTCGTTGCGAGGGCTCATTTAGAGTTAAGACGTTTTCAATATCGTTATTACTTTGACTATATTTTCTTTTGTTCTCATGTTAATATATGTGTATCTTTTTCAGATGAACAATTTTCTATTGTTTCAAGTGTGGCAGTACTAACGCGAGGGTGTGCAGTGTGTATGTGACGGTTTCATGAACTGTTATCGCCATAGCGATATAAATATCTTTTCATTTGAATATGTATAAGTGCATGGACACAGTTACCACTCATTATTCGTGGTTATTTTTTTTGTCATGAAACTACCGTGTGTTTGAGATAATATAAGCATTTATTGAATAAACGCGCTGTCCAGTATTGGTCACTCCTATGTAGATGTTGTCGTTTTTATTTATTAAGACATTAACGGGAAGACAATAAATAATTTATGTTTGGCTGAAGGAACTGAAAGAAAACATAATCTTACTTTTCTGTCGAAGATCCTTGAAAAAGCGGCAATGAAGCAGATTTCTTGTCATATTGAATCCAGCAATTTACTACCATCTTACCAAAGTGCATATAGTAAATTTCACAGTGTTGAAACTGCTATGATGAAAATGTACAGTGACCTTTTAGACACAACTGATAAGCGCCATGTATCCATTGTTGTTATGATTGACCTTAGTGCCGCATTTGATACCATTGATGTACCAACACTGTTTAAAATTTTACATGATGATTTTCTAATCCAAGGCATCCCATTGAAATGGATTGAGTCGTATTTATCAAACAGAACAGTGAAAGTTGTCATTGAGCGGTCAGCATCGGATACAGAACCATTGAGATTCGGTGTGTGTCCCTCAGGGCTCTTGTGCTGGCCCGGTACTGTTTACCCTATATATAGCTGCCCTTAATAAAGTAGTTCAGATTATCCAGCGGATCTATATGGATACGCAGACGACCATAAAGTTGCCTTTAAATTTAGAGCTGGTGAAACTGAAAGTGAAGCACTCGTTCTGCAACAACTCAACGACTGCTTAATGATATTGTTCTTTGGATTAATGGGTTTAAATTAAAAATGAATAACAGTAAAACAGAAATAATTGTTAATGGGACACGGCAACAACTGTCCAAGTTGAACATAACCCGTGTTAACGTTGGTGGGATCGAAGTCAATTGTGTTGATACTGTTCGATATCTGGGAGTATAGATGACCAGTACTCTGAGTTTTGAAAAGCATATAACCAGAAAATGTCAAATAGCAAATATACAACTAAGAAATCTTAAGACAATCAGAAAATATCTTACTCAGAAATCTGCACAAATACTCGTTCATGGTCTGATACATTCACATCTGGATTTTTGCAATGGACTATTCACCAATATTCCAAGCTTCCAACTGGACAAATTACAACGTGTACAGAATCATGCTGCACGCATTGTTACTGGGGCCACCTATGAACAATCTAGAAATTCTTCGATGTTTACACTGGCATCCGATTCGTGCCAGAATTATGTTTAAAGTGATTGTGACTGTGTTTCGTGTCATAAATGGCACAGCACCTTCATACCTTGGTGACATGTTCAAATCATGGTCATCATCAAGTCATCTTTTTGATCTTCCAACTACAAACACTAAACTTGCTGGTAGATCTCTAGCTGTTGTTGGCCCCCAGCGGTGGAACTCTTTACCAAATTTTTTGAAGGAAATTACTAATGAAAAGCAGTTTAAGTCAAAACTTAAGACATACTTATTTAAGCAGTTTAACATTTAGAATGCTGTGTCAATGACTGTACTTAAATACTAAGGTGCAGTAAAACCAGATTGTAGATAACTTTTCTTATATGTCATTGCTAATGTTGTTGTGTATTTATGTGATGTTCTGTTCTGATATTGTAAAGCGCAACCGAATATTGTATACATTTTTGCGCTATATAACTGCTTTGTATTTGTATTTATTTGTATAAAATATACTTATGAACTTCACTTTAAAAAAGCAACACATCAAAAAAAGCAAGCAAAATATATTGATCTTCATCTTTCTATTGAGAATGTTTTGTTTTTACAAAAATATAATAGAGATGATTTTGATTTTAATATTGTAAATTTACAGTTGAAACTCACAACTGAAACAATTTATTTCTGAACCAGTGTGTCACTAGTATGCAAACTTGCCTTTAAATTAAACAAGAGGGTCCATAGGACCCTGGGTCGCTCACCTGTCAACAACTGCTCAATGGTTGCAAGAGTTGTGTGCAAGTTTGGTAAAAAATTAAAAAAAAATTAAGCTGCTATTGTGGAGAAAATGTAACTAGATGATGCTCTATACCAAATATCTAAGCTCTAGGCCTTACGGTTTCAGAGAAGAAGAATTTTAAAGATTTGCTATATAACACTATGTAATAAAACTAGTGACCCCCAGGGCGGAGACATTTTCGACCCCAGGAGAATAATTTGAACAACTTTTGTAGAGGACCACTACATGATGACACATACCAAATACCAAGGTTCTAGGCCTTGTGGTTTTAGAGAAGAAGATTTGTTTAAGTTTTCCCTATATAAGTCTATGTAAAACAAGTGACCCCTGGGGCGGGGCCATTTTTGACCCCAGGGGGGGATAGTTTGAACAATTTTGGTAGAGGACCACTAGATGATGCTGTATATCAAATATTAAGGCTCTAGGCCTTGTGGTTTTAAAGAAGAAGATTTTCATGTTTTTCCTATATAACTATAGGTAAACCAAGAAGACCATAGGGCGTGGCCGATTTTGGCCCAGGGGACATAATTTGAACAAATTTAGTAGACATCCATTAGACAATGCTACTTACCAAATATCTAAGCTGTACGCGTTGTGGTTTGTGAGAAGAAGATTTTTAAAGATTTCCTATATAAGTCTATGTAAAATGAAAAGACCCCTGGGGCGGGGCCAATTTTGACCCCAGGGAAATAATTTGAACAATCTTTGTAGAGTTCTACTAGAGGGTGCTAAATGCCAAATATCTAAGCTCTAGGCCTTGTGGTTTTAGAGAAGAAGATTTTTAAAGTTTTTTCCTTTAGGTTGCCATGGCAACCAGAGTTCTGCATGGAATTGATTTCTTTGAACAAATTTGGAAGAGCTTCATGCAAGGAACATCCGTGTCAAGTTTCATCAACTTTGGCCAAGGGGATTTAGAGGAGATGTCGTTTACAGTAAAAGTTTACGGAGGACGGACGGACGGACGACGGACGGACGGACGCCGGACAAATTGCGATCACAAAAGCTCACCTTGTCACTACGTGACAGGTGAGCTAAAAAGAATGCTAGAGATTATTAATTTCTCCTCCTTATTCGTGAACTGCAAACCTATGTTACAGTGCTATACCAGACATTGTAATATTATAAATTTATAATATTACAACCCCCCTCCCCCAACTCCATATTAAACGGAAATTCGCTTATTAACAGTTTGTAACAAAAATGTGTATAAGCTGTTCTTATTATATATATAATTATATACCCCATGTTGTATGTCTCATAACTGGGTAGAAATAAAGTTTTGTTCTGTTCTGTTCTGTTCGTAAAGATCATCTGTAGATTTGAAAAGAAAGGCTGCCGACTAATAGTGAGCAATCAGCGGAATTTTCAACATCGATTAATCGGAAATTTCAACCAACTAATTAATCGACTAATCGGCAGTTATCGGACATTTAGAAATTATACTTAATTCGTTCATTACACACTTAAAAATAAAACAATACAGTTGTCTAAGTCTATAATCATTCTTAATGTTTATCTTTTATTATAACTGGTAAACTGGTAAAACAATATTCGAAATGTCTAAATAAACTGCCTAGAAAAAAAACAGGTTCAGAGTACAGTATTTTACAGTTAGTTTAAACTTATTTAGTTTACATCGATTGTGAAACAAGTTATTACAAATTATATTAATCCCGCTCGATGACTGCTTCCTGGGTTTCCAACCAGTACTCGCGTCGAATGTGGATTGAGGAAACTGCAGACGAACCTCATCCCTGGTCGGATTCGAACCCGCAGTCTCCGGATCTGGACACCGACGCTCTACCCCTTGACCACTGATCTTCACAGTTACTAGTTACTGTTAAATGGTTGAACCTAGGGTCATTATTTACTCAATACATTTTATAAAAACTGTTAAAATAAAACTTCAGCCATTTGCCTATCACTTATTTCATTTCCAACTTTTTCTTTGTGGGGGGTGGACCTTGTTTAGTTTTCAAAAACCGAAACACTTTCCAACATCACAAACTCCATTCCACGGATAATCGTAAATTATGTTGTAGTCTTCCTCTTTTCCCTGATATACGTCCGCCATTTTTAAACATTGAATGTCTAATCTGCGGCTTTTTTGCGGCCCAAAATCTACTTGGCTAATTACTTGTAAATAGTCTACCGGATTTTCCTCCTCGGGCTCGTCAGACAATGGCTGACACTATATAGTCCCATTTTTTGGCCTTTTGGGGGCATTTAATGGCTAGTATGGCCTGAAAGGAACATGTTTAGTAAATGACATGCTTTTACTGAAACACTGATAGCAAATATATGTTTGGAATTGCAGTATATGAAGAAAGGCCCTGGTTTTAGGATGGCATATGTAAAACAGTTTTGAAGTTCACATAGAAGTGAAAAAAATCAGATCACCGGTTTCAAGGTGTCAAATCTCTGTTAATTGATACATGACCCCAACTTTTCTTGCTGGCAATGGACCGTAGAAACATTTAGCTTCAAAAGCATACAAGTAAGCCCTTTAACCAAACGGTACCAACTATGATTGCAAGCCTTTTGAAACATGTCATGTTTACTATAATTTATATATTGAAGTCTTTTTACAGGTCATACACCTACTAGAATACTACAGACCTCTGTCTGATGTTTCGAGCTGTTTATAGTTCTGTAGAAAATTATTTGGTTATTAAAAATTGAATTAATTTAAAAATGAATCACATGACAAACAAGAAATATCTTTAAAAAAGATAAACGGCGTTGATGGAAAAGATTTATATATACATGTATATAAGAAAGAAAGAAATACAGAGAGGCAAAGCAGACACAGTTTAGTTATTTTATTTTATTTGTTAAAGCTGTCGACGAACCCTCCCTGCCTTCTGAGTATGACTTAGAGATTAAGCGACCGAATCATGACAACTCATAAATTTATTGAAAGTGTCTTTCAAAAAAAATGTTGAAGCTGTTGCAACAATTTCATACAGTGATAACAAATCGATTAAAGATACTGAAGCAAAATATTCAGTTTCAATAAAATACCTCGTGTAGAGTGAGAATTCAAGATGAATAAATGTCCTTGAAATTTAATAGATATAAATAATAACAGCCTGTTACAAGAGCGAAATCTACCAACTTTTAAGTATATTAACTTTAAAAAGTGTCCGTCCTGAGTATTGAACCGGGGCCTACGCTTGAGAGGCGAGAGTGTTAGCCACTACACTACAGTAAACTTGTATTTCGTACTTGAAATTAACAATCAGTATCAAAGGAACTAGAAAGGAACCAGTAAAAACTAGGAATATCATTCTACACTTCTCTTTCGTTTTACACTGTGTATTGTATGCAAGTGTTTACCTGACACCCAAGAATATTCCATATAATATTGTATTTAAGCCATCAATATTGACTTAACTGGTTACTTAAATCGTAAATATGTTTTTCCTCCAATACAACACCCACTAACAACCAATCGAACAACCAATCGAATTAATCTATTTGATTTTTCCGCTGCATAATAATAAAAATCCCACTAGATACCTCTCCACCCTGCTAGATGCCTCTCTGGTGTAAATAGCTACCAATCGAAATAGTTTATTTCATTTTCCCTCTGCATAATAAGAGAATACGAGTATTATTTACAACATTTCATTGGTCGAAAAACTAGGTCAAAAGTGACCTTAGACAGCTAACGCCGAAAAATCACTATTCGTATTGGGCTTAATACTGTAAATTAAAAGTAGTACTACACTCAACAAAAGTTCTAATTGGTCAACTTTTGTCCGTATCTTTTATTAGAAAGCCATTGAGTTCACTCTTTATTTATGATCATACGCCAACAACAGTCTTAATCTTAAGATTTAATCTTGTTATAATTGACCTTGGAACAGTTTGGCGAGAGTTATCCTTAATTTTGCTGAAAAAGCATTTCTTGCATAAAAAGGTCAAGCAAACGGAAATTATGACCCCTCATTAATCGGAAAAAACATAAAAACTCAATAATCAACAGCACATTTGTTTAAATAAATCCCCTGCAAAGTATCCGATTTTAAAATTACCTCCCTTTCAATTTTAGACTGTTCTAATTTTGAACCTGCGGTGTAAGTAAATGGTATTGGATTCATTTAAGAAAACAACCAATAAAGATTAAAAGGACAATAGAGAATTGAATTCAAGACTAATCAGGTTTCCCCACAACCTCTCTTGACGTTGGGAAGAAACGAAACTAGCATACATTATAAACAAATACAATTGAAGTCCAATTAGAACTTTTGTTGAGTGTATACGAGTGCTGCGGATATAAGGAAACGACTTTAGGGGCGCATATTGTTGCATATGATCGCAAAATACATTTGGTCAAGTAAGTTACTTCCCTTAGAAAAATTATACCCAAAGAAACGATAATCTACGAATGGAAATTCATATCCAGAAAAATTCGATGAATCGAAAGTGTCCGCTCTTCGTCGCCGATTGCTGGTTTTGGCTTGTCGGCCCGATTTATTCGATTAACACCGAATGTCGGCCCATCACTACTGCCGGCATAATATTCTGTGGCGCTCTGCATGCTTGATGATTAATTTATATGCGGATGATCGATTTACATGCCTCTTTAATTGCATGACGATGGTGGAGGTTTGGGGGTTTGCTGGTTGGGGTGTTCGGTGGAACTCTTTGGAAGAAGGGTATAGGCTCGATCAGTTCCTGTTGTTCCTGCCGTCTTTTTTCTGCTGTGGATGTTCTGGTTACGGTAAGGTCGATGAACGCCTGTCCATGCCTGTTTCGATTATTGGTGACATTGGCTTATTGCGTTTTCTTAATTTGTGTTCTTTTGCATATTCTCCAATTTATTAGTTGGTTGGAGTTTTCCTCAAGTGTGATATATAAAATATATTGCTACTGACCGTTCCAAGGCGGGTTCTTATTTTCGTTAATTGTTTTTATGCATTTTTAACTGTGATCATTTTATAAACCCGTGCTCTCTTTTCTTAACTACTTTTTGTCTGTGTTGGCAGTATATTTCTTCATGATGTGGCCATTCTTGATATACATATTTCACTGTTTCATACAAGATCGTTTTCGTTAAAAACTGGTGGTCATGTTATAAACTGTTGATCACTCAACCTGGGTTTGATATGAGAAATAACCTACAATTAATCGATAAATCACCGGTAAAAAGCAGACACAGGGCTCTTTACAGTATTATCGGTAAAACTGTAAATAAAAATAATATGAGATATTTGTAAAATTGTGTTTGACATTGGATTAATAGTCGCGAAAATATGTGACAAAAGAATAAAATGTCTTTTTAATTGAAAATTATTTAAAACAAACAACATGTTGTTATCAATATCATTATACTTATGAAGGCAATTTAAATGCTATTTTGTTTTGTTTAGTTTTTGTGTGTTGAAGGAATTTTTAGATCTAGCTTTTCTTTCTTTACAACTGTAACATTTCTTAACGTATGTTAAATAAAGATTCATCAATAAAACTAATTTGACTCTGACCAAAGAAAATTTTGCCTTTTAAAAACAGGTTTAACATTTACAATTTTTGCTTGTATTTTTTTAAAATCCTTATCGATAGAAGAAATAATTCATCGTTTTAAATTACGCATCTTACCGCATCTTCCAAGTTGTCTACGAAACAGGTTTAAATACCCATTTATTCGTAAAGTCCATAAATATAATTAAATAATTCAAGGAAAATAAACTACAAACAAATAAAATACAAATAAACTCACATTTTGTTATTCCAAATACGGAAATGAACAGTGCAACATTAAATAAATATGAGGACATTTTGTTCGAAAGGATGCTTTAGGTGTGAATGTTTTTGACGTTTCTTATTTTATTTGCTGTTGAGATAACATTCTTTGTCTGTTAAGTGTTGTTAAATGGATTTGAAGATCATTCTTAAGTTGCTCATTAAATGAGACACTTTAACTTTAAACACGTTTGAATACTCTCGTCTGTCTACGGTTTAGTTTTTTCTTTTGACCTCTCGTGACTTACCTAGCGTGATTAACGCGATGTCAAGTCTTGTTCGATTTCGATTTCGTGTTTTATATCCTCGAACTTTGTCAAAAGGTTATCATTCTAATTGATTGGTGTTTTGTCGTTCTCCTATCTTGAAAGGTGTGTAGTACATATGTGTCACTCTTTCGAAATGTGTGTTCGTCCTCAAATAACTCTGAAGTTAGAATCGCAACATCAGTATCTGATGCTGTATTAAAATTATTTTGATGATTTTATTTCTATTCAGTGTTGTAATTTTCATAGGTTTGTAGATACTCTGTGCCCAAGGTTGTAAAACTGAGCATGGAAACCAGTCTCAAATCTCAAGCATCTGATTGGCTGAAATGGCGACTGGTCGCCATTTTAGCCAATCAGATGCTTGAGATTTGAGACTGGTTTCCAATCTCAGCTTTATAACCTTCAGCCCTGGATGTACTTATATTCGTAAGCATACAAGTTCGTGGTTTCCGTTAGACTCCTTATTCGTGGGTTCTTAATTTCGTGTATCTAAATATTACTACTACTTTTTTAAACTACGTTTATTTTTAATTCTTTATTTTGTGTTGGTCTTAAATCTGCCCTTAAAATCCACGAAAATAATTTCCCAAAAGAATGTTGATGATTTTACAGTACGACACTTTGGAACATCACAATTTCACTTCCCCGCATTCTTGACAGGGTCTGCGAGCTTAACAATTTTTTTTAAATATATGAGATGCATTAACATTGAGATAATAATAATAATAATAATAATAATAATAATAATAATAATAATAATAATAATAATAATAATAATAATCAAAGTACTGAAAGTACAGAAAACCAGCGAAGCGATTTTGCTTATTGAGAATAACCAGTGCCATGATTCTCATACATGTATCCATTTACGAAAAAGCAAAAGAACTTGGTTCACTCGCAAAGACCTTCATCTTGTCTAAATAATAGTGGAAATAAGGGTTTCCATGTATTATCTGGATGAAGGCTTCTGTTAACCTTTTACTCCATAGATATACCTTCATAGCTTTGGCGAACAGTTTAGATCCATATCAGCTGGCACGTCTGTGCGATCTGATTAGGATTTAAACTGTTCGCTTTTTTAATCATTATTTTTTTTTTACCAGTAATCACAAATTTTAGATCCAAATCAGATGGCACTATTGTGTCAGCTGATCGGGACCTGAACTGGTCACCTATGTGATGAAAGGCTTATATATTGAGTAAAGGGTTTTAAGCAAGAACTTATAATAGTGAAATATGTGTACTGACATCCCAAAGACAGAATGAACACGAAAAATGATATAAAAAGTGAGACCCCATCGATGGGAAAGATTATGCAGTTATTTGAAATAAGAAATATATAATTGTTTCCTTCATTGTGAATAACATGTAAAGGAAATCATAGAATTGAGAATCCTACATATTAAGATAAAACAACCGATAGTCATAACATTGCCGAAAGCATTGGAATTTAATGCTAGATAACACACATGTAAAATTGAAGACAATTTCAGAGGAAAATGAATTACTATAGCTTATACCAAAAATTTCCACCGTATTAAGTTGTATATAATAACGGACTCGATGTTTTTTTTTCATGTAGCATATTATTAGAAACAGGTGCCAGATTTAAGACATTGGTAAACATATAATTGAGTTTTGGTTGTTAAGGAGCTGGGATAAAAGTCCATTAGCTTACAATCCGTTCATATAACATCAGTTTCAGCAGCAGATGTGTCGTTTTTAATTTTAGGTTTCATCATGGTTTGTTCTCTACATTCACACGTAGTTTTACTGTTATTTGACTTTCTTCAAAACGCGGGAAATTGTGACGTCACTGACATTTGCATATTCAATGTGTTACTGCGCCTATGATTTCATGTACTCCGAACAAAAATAGTAGTCATCTCAAGCTTAATCGAAAACGTAAACCGAGTAAACATCTTTATCTTTGGAAAAAAATGTAAATTATGCATTATTCCTGAAACAAATCATAGTCCGTTCCTTGGACCACTGATGGCCTTATTGTCGACGTGTCTCCTGCCACGTACGTGATAGCCGGACACATACCGCGCTTGCTCGTAGCATGTTTCGAATACATAGATCTGTAAATCTTACATGTCCTTATTTCTGTACGAGTAATATCCGGTATACTAGTTTTAATATGTAAAATTTTACACATCTCAATAGTTTACTGTTTACTGATCAAGCTTATATGTGGAAATCCAATATATAAACATATTCTGCAATGATGATTGCTTCATGTTCAGTGATTTACAACGCTCATGAACGCCTACCATCAAATAATAAACAAATGTTTGCAATATGTATTTAAAATTTTAAGTGAAAGCATTTGCGCATTGACTTCATAAAGTAGACAATTGAAGAAAAATATGCTAAGATGGAAATTTATCATTATCGTTATTGTTAATGATAAAAATAAAAAAAAATAAAATATTTCGCGAAACAAACAGTTAAGCCGCGGAACAAACGTCCAATATTGAAATGGCTTTAAAATGACAAAATAAAGAAAATGTTTTCACTGTTATTTTGAGCTTCGAATTAAGAGAAAAGATATATTAAATATTTCAGATTTAATATTTGGCTATTGTAATATCCTAACATCGGGAATATCGTTTATGTCTCTACCTAAAGGTAACATATCTGTGGCTCGCTAAAGAGTCCCTGGCGGCTACAACCCCCAGATAAAATTGGTTTACTGTTGTCGATTGTGTTCTGAATTAGGGACAGCGCAGTGAAGCAGTCAAGTATTCTTTTAGCGATACTAACGTGGCAAGAGCCAACTTTAACTAGTAACAGGAAACTTGGGGACTACTTTACTTACTCTGATTACTCTGAAATGCGCAAATCGCCGGTTGCCAGTGCCTCGTTTTGGTTTGATACCGATACCGTCGTATTTAAGCCATCAATTGACTTTCTGGTCATTTATACCATAAATATGTTTTATCGCTTTTAAAACGCAAATGATCGAACATATAAGTGGTAAATACTTAAGAACAATATAAAAAAATCGTTACAGTAGTCGTAAACAACTCTCACTAACAACCAATTGACGTAACCTATTTGATTTTCCCGCTGCATAATAAGTTTTATTTACAACATTTCATTGGTCGAAAAACTAGGTCAAAGTGAGCTTAGACAGCTAACGCCGTATAACAATTATATTTAATGGACAATTCTATTACACAGCGATTATCAATAAATGAATTTATATTTTGCTTATACAATGCCTATACATATCTGTTTAAATATGTTCATTGCCTCAACTGCGATTAACCAGCCGTGTGAAAAGTTGTCTCTAGCCCTCAAGGATGTACCTTTGATTTTTTCAGCACAGTAAATACCTCTTAAAGTTGTAGCGGTATCTGGGGCTGTTAACTGCATACAGGAGAGGATTAACGGCAGATTTGGACCATAAAATCCAGTTCATCACTTCATACAGGCTCGTGTTGACACAGCCGCCTCGGCAGAATGACACAATGATGGTAGTCACCGTGTACGGTTTCCAGCAAACAACAAACACAATGACCAGAGTCGCCAACATTCTAGCTGCTTTTGAATTCCTTGCCGTACCACTTTTTTCTCGTTTAATATTACAACTTTTATTTAGTATCACATTTGATTTTTCTGCTGAGTGTATACGTGACACGGGTATTTCATTAATAAACGTTATCTTTGTTTTGGAGATTTCGTAATTTTCAAGATGTTTATTATCTTTTGTTGTATCTTTATTTTTTCCATCGATATCAACTGGAAGAGAACTATTTGAAGAGGACTTCGTTATAAACGAACGTATTCTATTTTTCTTTGTTGAATTTGCATCTGGTATAGTTACTTTTTCTGCTATCTTAATTCGTTGTGTGATCTTGCGATATATCAATCCGTTTATTACTGCCAATCCAAAAGCTGGAATAACAAACTCTAGAACAGCCGAAGTTGTCGTGAAATCAGAGTTATATGCAAACTGAACATCACAATCGAGAGGTTCAACAGTTGACTAGCCCCTCCAGTAGTCCCAGCCAATGATAGCAGGTCCATACACCAAAAATGAAACAAGCCACGAAACAGTCACTTCTATTTTTGCAACGCGTTTAGTTACCTTTGAACTATAAAACGGTCCGTATGTTAAAAGCAAAAGCCTGTCCAAACTTAGCATTAGTATCAATAAAATTGATTCCATACAAAGTGTAAAGTCCACTACAAGCCAAACTTTACAGAAAATATCACCAAACGACCATACGAATTCTTTCAGTGTGTACACAGCATAAAAAGGCATGCTTACACATCCTATTAATAGATCGGTCACTGCTAAATTGAATATAAAGAAATCGTACACCGTTCTCAACCCTTGATCATCGATGTAAGCGATAATAGTTACGATATTGCCGATAACAGATATCGTCACCAGAACTGCGATTAAAATGCCGGATATAACTTGGATGGAAGGAGTCATATGCTCAAAGTCGTTGTTATATTCTAGATCCACTTTCTTGTCGCCCTCGTCTATCCCGTCCATACTGACTTGCGTGATTTCTGAAAGAGGATAAACAAACAATGTTAATCATACATGTAATGATGATAATTGTGACGATGTAGTGATGAGAAATGGTGATTTTTTTATCGTAAATAATATGAACTAAGGCACTGCCTCTCTCGGAATCGACGAATTTAAAGAGATGTGTATCGAATGTTTAACAGTAAAATAAAGAAACAAATCATCATTTGTTGTTTTACTTTTTAACCAAAACTGATCAAGGTTGTAAGATGTATTATGAAGAGCTTTCAGTGTATAACGACTTTTGCGTAACGGTTGTTAATCTCTTCTTCTGCAGTGAGTGCTTATTTGAGCAGCTGGTGTTACACGGGTTTATTGTTGTTTTACACAGAGTGGTTGTTCTACACAAAGTCTTTTAAGGTTTCTAAGCTTTTATTTGCGGTTTATAAAATAAATCCACAATAACAATTTTACAACTAATAATTTTTGATTCACAAAGTAATGTCTTAAGATTTTTAGCTTAATTTCCCTTTTTACTTTTAAAGTTCACAAAGTCTCTTTAACAGTTCACAAAGTTTTCACAAAGTATTATTAATTTAGTCACAAAGTTTTAGCTAATTCCTTCACAAAGTTTTTGTTGTTGTTTACCTAGAAAATTCTGTTTATATACCTTTTTCAAAAATTGACATTTACAACTTAACAATTGAGATTTTGACAGATTAAGAAAAGTAAGACCTAAAGCACATGTAAACAATATGTGATAAAAGCGTCAGCTTGATAACATGTGATAGTTCCTTACAATTCAAAGGAAATAAAATATATTTAATTAGATATCAATCAACAAGTCTGGCTTCAGGTTCTCAATTTACATTACTTAACTTACTGTCAAAAATCATGAAGAGTAATAAGAATATTTCTTGTTAACAATTTACAAAATAAGTATTTTTTACAAGAAATTGATACTAATTTCATAAGTGAACATTTTAAGTATCACATATATATTGCTTTTAAAATAAGAAACATTTTGCTACTAAACATGTTATAATTTGATTTTCAATATTAAATACCAAATTATTTGTTATGAGGCAATATCAAATAATGTAGAAATTTGAATCATAATAGATGAAACACTACATCTTAGTGAGCTGAATGATTCTGTGAAGTTTGGAAGTATCCTTTGAGATGTTGAATACACCAGTTTTCCTGTAAACTCTTAGTTAAACGGCACTTAGTGACAGTAGAGAAATTTATTATCTAAATAGAATGAAACATTCAAATTAGTCCAGATTTATATAGCACTCTTTTCATATATTCAAAAGTGCTGTACAACAAGCAAGATATAGCAATATAATACAATAAGAATTAATTAAGCATGGGCAAATAAAACATAGAAAAAAAAAGAAATAAAAAAATAAAACTTGGATAAAAAAGTTTGCATGAAAAACATAGAAGAAAGTTTAAAAAAAAGTGCGTTGATGTGTAGATAACACATTATAGCATCACTCTTCGTTCAAAATCAACCCAATGTCTTATGATTGTTAATATATCCAGTTAATCAACATTATACATAGTATGAGCGGAAAGGGTGTGTTTTAGCTGTCTTTTTAAAGTGTCAAGTGTCTGTGCAGTTCTAACTAACTCTGGCAGTGCATTCCATAACCTTGGTGCAGCATGGCTAAAGCTACTGTTTCCGAAAGTCACAGTTCTGGTATGTGGTACTAAAAGTGTTAAAGAACTGCTAGAACAAAGGTCTCTAGCTGGTCGGTACACACACAATAAGTCAATAATGTACTGTGGGAACTGTCCATGGAGAGCCTTGTAAGTGTATAGTAGGACCTTGTAATCGATCCGTTGACATATTGGTAGCCAATGAAGTTCCTTGAACACTGGTGTTATAAGGTCATGACGAGGAGTTTTTGTCAAGATTCTGGCAGCTGTATTCTGAACCCGTTGTAGTTTATTCATTGTCAGTTTTGGAATACCAAAGAGCAATGAATTACAATAGTTAAGCTTTGATGTTACTAGACAATTAACTAATGTTTTTGTAGCATCGGTTGTAATGTAATTCCGTATGCATCCGATTATTCTCAGCTGGTGGTAGGCAGATCTACAGACAGTGTTGACATGTTTCTCCATGTCCATTTGTGGTGTGAAGTGAGCCCCAAGATTTCTGATGCTGTCATTTGAAGCTCAAATAGATGTCTCACCAACTGTGATAGTCATGTTTTCGACTTGCTTGGTATACATCGTAAAGTATTTCGGTCCTAATATGGATCCCTGTGGAACACTGAAATTCGTAATAACTGGATCTGATAGCTCTCCTTCTCTTCAATCTACTGTCTAGAACAGTTAACCTGGTCTTCCCACAGCATTTCATGTGAAGCTGTTTTCCTGAAATATTAAAATCAACCGCAAATTAATTTATCTTCAAAAAAATTTTTATATCGTAAGGCTTTTATGAATTCATTTGTCGACAGTTAAAATTGATTTAAAATATTAAGACATACATTTCTTTTGCTTATTGAACATAGGCACATACCAATTAAGAAGTTGTGTTTATTTAAAGCTTATCCAATAATAAACCATAAATGAAGTACCACTTAGACCCATACAGGGGCTATTGTAAGGGCCTAAAGGATTTTGAATGATTTAAAGAACATTTCGGACAGTTTTGTTGTGAACAAAATTGACCAGTAATGACTAGCATTGACCAGAAATGATCACCATTGACCAGTTATGACCACTATTGACCACCGGCCCGCTCAATACTCAATTGACCAGTCAATAGGCCAACCCTGCTATTATACATTCATGCAGCTTTAATAAATGAAAATAAAGAAAATTTATGCAAACCTTTTATCTGTTTACTATGTTAATGTTCATATTCTGTGCCGTAGCTGTCTACCAATTCTGCATTTATAAGTATCTATAGGCTTCATAACCTTGGTGATACACATCTCTGAAAAAAAATGTTTGATTTTAAATCTTCGCTGATAACTAGTACTTCAGTTATACAGTACCTTTTGTGGCTTATGAAGATGTACATAAATTGCTGTTGCAGTTAACAGTGAACAATTCATACTGTTGCCATAATTTATTTATTACATGTAAGGTCTTTTTATTAAAATCACATAAAAGGAAGATCGAAATGATGGAACATTTCATGCTAGCTTTAATTCCAGAGTGTTATCACATTTTAAACTTTATATAATTTGTAATAAAGACCACATAAAGATGTGCCAGCTGATCTGAATCTACATATATGCCATCTGATCTGGATTTACATGGGCTGACCATTTGTGCTAAAAAGGTGTGTCCATGAAGTATGTTAAGTTTTTGACTGTGAAAACTAAAACAGCATCGTTTTCTTTCTAAAAAACGTGAACAAGATTATGAGATTTATCCACTAAATAAAGGATTAAATAAGTGACCAAAGGGACCCATAATGTATTTACAACATGGCAGGGCTGGAAAAATATTTTTAAAAGTCACTTGTCCGGGACTAGTCATCTTACCAAAAATGACTTGTCCGGAAAATTGGATGACCTGTCCTGCAATGCGGTTCACTCGTTTCACACTTAACATTCTGATTGTTAGTACACGTGTGAATAATTTATCTATGCTAATGTGCATTGAACTGCATTCAATTTGCTCGAGTTTTATTCTTATATAAAATTATGCATTACATTAAACTTTATGATGTTTTGCTAGCTATTTGTGTGCAACTCTGCCGCCAACCACCCACACAAACCATATGTCTCTATGTGATAATGAATTTAAGTTTTTAGCTGATGATTATGATGATCAAAATTTGTAAGTTACAAAAATAATTAAAACGTCAGAACGGTTGAGGTACATAACGTATCCGAAATTATTGCTGTCCGAAAATGCATACACTTTCACCGGTGGTGATTTCCAGTCACATTTAGATTGTGCATGTTGAAAATGAATTTTAATCAAGTGAACAACATGTTTTCTTGAGTTTCCCATGTAATGTTAGCAGTTTTAAGACATTAAAGGTACATGTATTCAAATCCAACTCAGACTTCCCGAAAGTTGAAAAAAAGTGTCAGACATTTGGTCAGACAAGATGTGAAAAACTGTCTGACCGAAACAAATTCTGTCAGACCGAAACATGTTAAAAAGGTATAATCAAGTATTAGGAGTTCAAATGTTTGTCTGACATTCGGTCTGATAACATTAGAAAACATGTCTGACCGGCTGAAATTTTACCAGACAGGTCCTTCGGTCTGGCAACTTTCGGGAAGTCTGCCAACTATCTAGTAACAGAAACATTGGTGAAAAAATCGTACAATTTCCATCCAAAAAGTGAGCAATTTTTCATAATTTATCAAATGTTCCAGTTTTCTGTGGCTTAAATCACTGTAATCAAGTTGTCTTTTGTGTAAAAAAGTTTCCTTTTCGAATACGAATGCTTCTAGCAAAGAGTACTTTGTTTAAAACGAGTGATACCAGCAAATTCTTAAATATGTGACAAGCAAAACACTGTATAAACTTACGATGTTTTGCGTAATTTTTGGTTTTATTTTAACTATTAGATCATCTGCATAGAATAGTAATAACCACTGTACCAATATTCTAGACAGTTTATTAGAGTATAGAAGCAATTGATGCAACAATTAATTGCCTCCACGGGGGGTCAGTCGGGACGTTCGATGTGCTGCACATGCTGTTTATAAGGCTAATCAGCTGTTTAATACTAACAAGCTTTTGACACTGCAAATCTGTGTATTTGTCACTTGTCCGGATATCAATTAATGACTTGTCCGGGACTAGATTTCAGACAATCATTCAGTAGCCCGAGTTGGCATTTTGACTAGTCCAGGACGTCGGGCTACTGTATTTTTCCAGCCCTGCATGGTCTGCAGAGAAACTTTGTGGCGTTTGATTCTGTGTCTTCCAAAAATTTGGCATGTTCAGGTGATTTTGTGTGAACATGCCACAGATTATGGTACACCGTAGCAGGGCTGGACAAATTTAGATTTTTTAGTAACAGAAATGTAGTCTAAAACTGGCTGGGTAAACATTTCAGCTACAATGTAGTCCCACTTTTGCCCAAATAAGCAAATTCAGTCAGTATTAACAGTACAGAAAGGAACAGGAAATTCAAGAGAAACCATTACATGGGGGGCTTGATAATGTTAAAATAGATCTCAAAACATGTTATTTTGTAATAAATTTATTGCTGTTGTAATATGATATGCATAAAAGAGAATGGCGCATATCAAATTAACGTTTAAACTAGTCTACACTAAAAAAATTGAGCTAGCCCACAGACAAGCAATCAGATATTTTGAGATTGTCCGATACCATTTTCCACTTTGTCCAAGGCGTCGGGCTAGTGGGTTTGTCCAGCCATGCATAGTCATGTAAAGGAAGGGCAAATTCTGTGCTGTTTGAGTGTTTGTACAGTTTATTATAGGTAAATAAAAAAAAAATTACCTTTCCAGTAGTCTTATTTTTCTCCTATTCCAGTTTCATGCTATTTGAACCAGATTTGTCAGGCATCTTTTATATGTATACCTCAAACTGAAATACAAATTACAAAAAACAAAATTTATAAATGATATTATTTGCCCATACATGCATATACCTTCCAATGACTTAATTTATTTTTCTTAGTGACAGACTTCTTTAAAGTCGCCGGACTGTCCGACCTGTCCGGTAAAAATCTGAAATAAATAATTAGTGGTAAACACGGCTTCGCCGTGCTTCCTATTTAAATCATTCAACACTATGCCTCATTTTTTTTATGAAATGTAGCTCTAATAATTTTTATTTGTTGTAAATGAAGCATTATTCAGATAGCATTTGGTAAACAAAGCTTTACAGAAAGAGTATTTTATTTAAAATGTAAGAGCAAGTGTACTTTCTGTCACTTGCTCATTCACTCAACCTGTAAGGTGATTGGGTCAAAGAAAATTTCTACACCTCTGACAGAGCAATTATTCCTAAAATCTGAAATAAACAATTAGTGGTAAACACGGCTTCGCCGTGCTTCCTATTTAAAGTGGGTAAAACAAAATTTCTACACCTCTGCTGAGCAGTTATTCCTAAAATCTGAAATAAATAATAAGTGGTTAACACGGCTTTGCCGTGCTTCCTATTTAAGGTAGAGCAACTGTAATGCTTTCCCGCGCAAAAATTTTCGACGTCATCAAACATCGGCTCGGTGACTTCCGACGCTACTCGTCAGAGTCGATAGTAGCCGAAGCAACATCGATTATTGTCGACTGTTAGTGACAGTTCACCGAGTATTCCCGACATTCGAGAAAAAAGCGCGGGAAAGCATTACAGTTGCTCTACCTTAAATAATTCTAGAATATGCCTCATTTTTTTGGAAAGTCAGCTCTAAAAATTTCTATTTGTTGTTAATGAAGCATTATTCAGATAGCATTCGGTAAACACAGCTTTACCATGCCTCAAACAACTTATATTAGCAGAGTAGCTTTATGCTTAATCTGCAAACTTTGGGTTCAAGTCCTGATCATGAAAACACTTGACTCGTATCTTCAAAAATTTTGGTCACATTTCATTTGACCAGTTCTGTCCAGAGTTAATTTCAACGTAATACCTTATCGCTTTCCCACACCAAATTAAAACGAAAGCAATCGATATTACCATCTAATCTGCAATGTTAAACTTACTGTTCTTGTTGATGATTTCAGTAAAAAAATAAATAAAAACGTCGTAAAATTCCAATGTTTAGAATGTTGTGGAAACCGGTATCACTGCAATTAACCAAATTTCGAACAACTACCGTAATGCTCATCACTACAGTACTGTGAAGTATACAGTTAGACTCTAACTATGTGACGGTATCCAGTCGTTTCCCCCACAATCAAGTTCCTCACCTGGATGTTTCCCCCACACTGCAGTTTCCTCCAGGATGTTTCCTCCCCTATATATATACTATTTAAAAAGTAGTTGTGAAAGATTGGAAAGGTTTATATTTTTACTTAAAATACATACATAATTTTGAGGTACCATTGGACTGTTGCATCTACAATAGTTTAATTATTGATATAGAAATATAGAAATAATAATCACATTTCAATCATATGATAATTAAAATAATCCAGATTACCATTAATTAATTTTACAAATAACATAACATTTATATAGTTTTCAATTCTATATGAAAATTAAATTGTAAATTATTTTATTGATTTTGTTAATAAATTAATGAGATTTATGTTTTTGAAATATATATATCACTAGATTTACCAAGCATTTCATGGATTGAAATGTGTGAACTGTTTGAGATGGTTACACTACAAAAATTTACAAAGGCTATTAACAGGATATGGCAGGTGTGAAATACACTGCATGTGTATTTGAAACCTTTTAAACAGCCTAGTATCAATGTTTCTGTACAAATGACAAGATTTATATCAATGAAGAAATAACAAAGCCAACTGGTTAAAAGTAATTTTATATGATATCTGCATAAAAATATATACCATCATCTTAACCACAAATCATGTTTTATATGGGCTGTTAAAAAAATGGCTGGAAAAGTTAAAAAAAGTGAAATATTAAAAGTTCATAAAACTTCCAAACTTGATATTTTGTATTTTTTGCTGAGAACAGAACTGAGAAGATTTTTGAAATTGGTCAACTGGTTGCTGAGATATTGTCATTTGGGCTATTTCAAAAAAAGGCAAGTGAAGTGAAAAAATGTAAAGAATTTAAGTTCATAAAAAATCCAAACTGGTTGCTCCTTATGTTTGTACAGTCTTTACAGTGATCAACATCAATCAAATAATACTCAAATGTGGCAGAATAAAAAATTTATGGAGCTTTATTGACCAATATTAAATAATTCACAAGAATTTTAATTAACTTGCTTAAAATAAAATTATTACTGTTTCTTATTATTTAAATGTGCATTTCTGTTAAAATACATGTTGAAGTATCAAATAGAAGTGCTTTGGAGCTTGTGGTATGGTATAAAGATAAAAATTTCATATTTTTAAGAAAGTGTGTCACACTCCTGACAAACACATAAGTGCAATGTACTCAAAACTGTTTCAATAAGGCCATTCCTGTTTGTCAGAATTTAACAAAACATGACATAGACTTCTAGGAAAATTCATGATCTTGTTTTCATGTAAAGGATATGTTGACAGAATATTGCAATATGTGCATAATGTCACCATCCTGACAAATTTAGCTGATATTTTCTGAAGGGAGCTGCAGACAAATAATATTTCAATAGAGGTGATAATTTTATAATTATTGCATCTAGAAACATTAAACTTAATGATACACAAAACATTTCTTTTGTTCTATTAATCTTTAAAGTCCTATAAATTTATAAAGCAAAGATGTTTTGATTTTCTGGAGTTATTTTATCTACCACGCTTGACTAATTAGCATAAATTTTGATTACTTGAAGTATAATATGCTTAATTTTATCATTAGTTGATGTCTAATAAATGCACATTTTACTAAAACAACACTAAAACGTGTCTTTATTCAAGCTTTTTGTAAAATGATGGTCTGAACAAATGCGATTTCTAAAAGTGTCACATTTTTTGTCACACTCCTGACATTTTTTGCTCATATTTTTTTTAACGGATGGTGCTATTTTGATGACACTTCACAAATCTTTAAACGGCATGACAATTATATGGATTTAAAATAATGATTCAAATTTGATTGAATAATTTTTCCAACACCTTTAACACATTATTTTATCCCAACATAAATTAACACAAACTTTGAAAAACTGTTTCCACACAATTTATGCTAAATGACTAATTGTTTAATATTTTATATTATCAATGCATACATAATTATATCTAGTAATAATTTTATCTACCATAAACAATTACAACAAACATTTTAAGTAAACTGTAAAAATTTAATTTAAAACCTAATACCTGATATCCAATAGATACATATTGTTTTTAACTACCTAACTCCAACTTTCTTTTTATATTTTAAGTAAAAGGATGATTTTGGCATGTTTATGTTAACTATCAATGATACTAAATATTTCATAAAGAACAATATCATCATTAGTATATCTTCACATTACTATATAATATATATATAGGGGAGGAAACATCCTGGAGGAAACATCCAGGAGGAAATGTCAGTGTGGGGGAAACGACTGGAAACCCTATGTGACAATATTAGGTTTTAATCAATGTAGAAACTTATTTACCTGATTTTTAGGGCGAGTTCAATCTTAATTGTTATCTAACATATGGAATCAGAACATCTGAAAATGTGAATCGAGAAACAAAATGGCGGCTTTTCAGTTTTAAAATCCAGAAGCAAGCAATCTGGATTCAAGTCATATTGTCCAATCAGAAAAAGCCTTACTTTGCAATGATGAAAGTGATATTGGGGCGCGCCACGGGAAAGGTGGTTATGGGTAAAACCCTGACCAGACCCAGACCCAGACCAGACCCCGGAAAGAAACGATTAGGTACGGAAATCTTCGGAATGTTCCCGATAATCGTCTTAAACAATAACTGTGAATATCCTCCTAAATTTTATTATATAATAAATATTATTACTGTCATTCAAACCCGTAAATAGTATAACAAAACAACCACAATATATAATAACATCAACAATCTATTAATAATATTTAAAGAAATAATGCAATCTCATAAGTGTGTGATAAATAACTAGTTCTCAACATTAAATCTACTTTAGAATGATAACTTTTTTTTGATATTTTGGGGAAAATTATTGATTTTTTTTCAGGGTTAAGCATTCTATAAGATGTGGTCGCATAAGATTTTTTTTTCCATATTCTAATTTAGATTTGCCTAATAGGGTGTTAAAGCAAAAATTACATAAAAAGGGCATAAAATATTGTAATTCACTTCTGGGATCGAATTTTTTACAATGGATTAAATAGATTATACGCAATTTATTTCTATGAAATTCTTTAAAACACACAAATTCAACTGTAAGAAAATAAGATGTTGATGTTTTATTGTGTATTTATTGATTTATTCTGTGCGACAAAAGATCTTATTTTGAGTTATTTGGTTTAAATCCGTACCAGTACCGCTCAGAATTTAAGAAGTGTAATTTGATAATTAATGTCGACTTGTCTTTTAATGGAATAAAACATATTTGTTTGATGAATATCAAGATCATTTTTCATAACTAGTAATTAAAGTATGGCGAAAATTGCAATAAACAGAATATTAACCAGATTTTTCATATATACTCCAACTTTTGTCCGACACATTATGATTTTGGAGATAATTTGTAAAGCAATCTTTGTTAAGTTATTTCTGAAATGTATTATTTCATATTTCTGACAGTAAAAAGAATAAGGATTTGGAAATGTTTTAAATATTCAAAAAACACGAACCGATAATTAAAATACATTATAGTTACCGTATTGTCGGAAACTATTTCCGTACCTAATCGTTAGTTTCCGGGGTCTGGTCTGGGTCTGGGTCTGGTCAGGGTTTTACCCACAACCGGAAAGGTACCTTCGGTCTTATTTTCGTCAACTGTCCGAATGTACTTTTTCCCGTGACGCGCCCCATAGTCAGATTTTGCAAACCGGAAGACGCGGTTTCAAACCCGCTTGGTATAGACCGTTAGACATGCGCAATACCGTAATCGGAATCGACACGATTTCGACGCGCTTCGCGCGTCGAAATCGTAGGGTCGATTCCGTATGAATATCACTGATAAATATTATTTAGACTTTTATTATGATGTCGATAGTAGTGGAAGCAGTGGTAGTTGTGAAGATAATGACGACGACGATGGCACCGATAAGGTGACAACGATGATGATAATGATGACGATAATGATGATAATAATGATTAATCCTTTTCCTTATAACCTTTTATATTTAAATTGAAAATTGCCTAAGTAATCCGATGCCGAACAATGCTAAATTTTATGATACAAGTAACTACGAAATCATCGAAACCATAAACTGTTCAACAGGAGATAAATTTGTCTATTCAGATAATAACGCAATTAAACTTAGCAATAAAAGCAATCGAACTGTTTATATTAGATTCTTATAAGTTATATAATTACATAGTTTATAGGATGATATCGAGGGAATGTTTACGTTGACGATATGACCAGCGAGTAAGATATCGCGGAGTTACATTAGATATGTACTGAGTGCCAATTAAAACGCAACACTTTTTTGGAATATTATTGATGTGCGTAAATGTTAAATAAATTAGCAAGGGTATATGTGTTTAAAAATAAAAAAATAACAAATCGATACATTTATTGTCCACTGATTTTTTAACTTTCTCTCAAACAGTAACCCCGTTCGTACGCACGAAAGTTTCGTTTTGGCATGTAGACATGCATGAATAACCTCAAAACAAGTTCATTTGTTAGCCTTTACTTACGGCTACACAAATTCCGTCTTCAGTTTTCAAGTTTTACTCTATACAAATGTATAAATGCTAAGACTTTCAGACAACCAGCGACTTGAGGTTTTGAGCATGTTCCAAGGAGGTATGTCACGACGTGAAATCGCTCGTCAAATGCATTGTTCGCCGTCTACAGTTACTCGCTTGACCCAACGACATCTTCTTTATTTTAAAACACATCTTTTTTGCGAATTTATAAAACTTTTACACTTTTACACACATCAAAAATATTCCAAAAAGTAAAGTTTTGCGTTTTCATTGGCCTTCAGTATATCAGTGCCACTGAAGTTAGAAGCAAACTCCAGAGTACACTTACCACTGCCTGCTGCCGGGTTATTTAGTAGAAAGGACACTATGCAAAATATTGGTATATTAAAACAATAGCTTAGTAAATGTCTACAATAAATATTTTTTTCTTTTGAAATAAATGGAAGTTATTCCACCGCATTAGTGTTTATTAAGGTATTCCATAGTTTTATTGTGGCAAGACAGTAGTATATAGTAGTTGATTATGGGCTTGTCAGGAGGACAGCAACATGACAAGAACATGGCATCTGGTATTTATTCCTGCCTTGCCAAGTTGCCAACTTCATGACAATTTTAAAATAATTCGTTAAGTACGTTGGAATAAATTATAAATTCGCACGTGACGTCAAAATGCCATAGACAAATAACTTTGATCCGAAACGTGCTCAACCCGGGGCTAGGCGGCATGGGCAGTAAAAAGCATTTCCATTACTGCCCATGAACAGGCTCAATCAAACCGAGCTCAACCCGGGGCTAGGCGGCGTGGGCAGTAAAAAAGCATTTCCATTACTGCCCATGAACAGGCTTAATCAAACCGAGCCTGCAATATTTTCATATTTGTCTTGATCGAGGGTCTTCAAAGTTCCCTTTTCATCTATTGTCATCATAAAATGACGGCAATTTTAGTCTCTGACAGTTTACTATCAATGTCAGTGTAATCTACTTTTTCTTTAATTGTATTTGATTTATTTTATAGAAATCTGTTTAGAAGGTCAAATTTGAAAACATACATGAAAAATATGTTAAGTAAATGATAAAGTATCATACGTTTGTTAAAATACTCGGAATTTCAAATCAATTCACATGTTTTTATTATATTTAAGGAAAACTAAAATAAATAATCGCAGGTGTCATGTCATGACTAATAAATGGTTACGGAAGAGGTATAAAGGAGATATTTATCTTACACTTTTATCTAAATTATAGTCTATACCTTTTGAGGCTATGTGCATTTCATGCAGATATGCTAAAAGCATTTAGTCTACTCCCAAGGTAACGAAAGCTACCTCTCAGAATTTACATTTTTGTAAAGTTTAAAAGTTTAAATGTCACACTTTTCCTACATAGCCTAAGCCGGAAGGCGCGAAATAGCAAGCACACCCGCTATCAGCCAAATGCCATACGAAGCAAATCTTGTCATTCACATAAATGAAACGGTCATTACCAAACAAAGAAAACAAAGAACACACGCAAGCATGCACGCGCGCAACACTATTGTTCTTAATAATCTTTCCAAAAAAATCTAGAAGATCACAGATTGAGGTCTGCAGCCGAACCGAAAAACAACAAACACGAGGAGACGAAGGTTTGTACTATATATAATGTATATAAAAGTGTATTGAGACGAAATTGCTCGATGCAGAAGCTAACATTTTCATAGCTTTATCAGATTAGTAACGTCCTACAAGCTGTCTAAGTGTCAGACTAGAATTGAAACCCATTTTAATTGGAAGATAAAATTTGCCTTATGTTTATTCTGTGTCTTGTGTTTGGTCACACATTCTTACAACAACTTCGAACTGTCATTAACGAAAGGAAATATAGGTGACATGAAAGAAATAAATTTACTTAACAAAAAGAAAACTTATTAACGTTTTTTTAATTCGTATGTAAAAATCCGCATCATTACACCGCATTCTAATACAGCCGTCTCACACAGCCACCTTACACCGGCTCCTCACACCAATTCCTCACAACTCCTCCTCACTCAGCCTCCCTAAACCCATAAAACATCTCACAAAGCCTTCTAACACCGCCTCATTAAGCCTCTTCATAAAGCCTCCTCATAAAGCCTCCGCACTCAGCCTCGTCACACCCTCCTTACACCGCCTTCTCACAGAGCATCCAAACATAATCTCCATTTAAAGCGTACACACAACGCCTCCTTCTAACACAGTCACCTCATATCGCCTCCGCGATGAAAACGATCAGTAGCTAACCGGTAAAGCACTGATCTGCTGCGTTAGATTGTCATTCTTATTTGTTTTTCCTCTTTGTGAGGCATTGGCTTTGTCTTCGGCGTGTTGCTTAAGATATCATTGTAAAAGGTACATATCACACACTATGTCTTCTAACTGAATATGAAATATATCTATTTGTTAAGCTTTTTTCAGTCATATATTTATTAAAATTGCCTAAATTGGAAAGGGATTTTACGAAGGTTCACAGCCAGGTTTTCAAGAACGAAAATGTCTAAGTAGCCTTGGTAAGTTAACTGTAACCGACCAAGTTACAAAATAATGTTGCCTCTCAGAATATCCATCTAGATCAAATAGCTTAAGGACCAGAGCATCTTGGGTAAAATAAGCAAAAGTATTAAAAACATTTTCGTGTGTGATTTTTGACAAGAATATCGGACTTGTCTCTGCATTTATTGCCGCTAATAATATGGTTCAAGAATGCCATGTGATTATATTTCTTCAACATTGGTAGTGCAAAAAAGGTTTGATGATACAATGGAAATAATTTCACATAATATATACATAAATATATAGACATCGTTTATGTCGACCAGGTGTTGCTTCAGGAGCCTCACATTATATATACAAGGAAAAAGACTATTCAAACAAACTATTCACTGTAAATATAGACAGATAAACACTTTATTCATTAAAAAGGCCTGAAGCCAATTAGTACAATAAAATATAAATTACAATTACACATCCTATTTTGATTCCAAAGCAGTATACCACTTTAATAATATAATCCGATTAATGGTGCGCACAAGCATACAGATCTTTGCCATATTTGCAACAAATGCACTGGGTAACTAACTCAGCATAACTAGGTAAGATATTTACTCCATATCTCCTACCAAATGTAGTGTTGTGTTGGCCACTGTTCGGTTCCGGATATTAATTTTCGATATTCTGAAATGGAAGCAAACGGTGGTATGCATATGGGAATTTGTGTTTGTGCATTAACACTTGATGAGAAACGTTCCTTGTTAATAAAAAGAACTGTTCAGTAGTCTTTTTGAAATTTTCTTTTCAAGCTAACTTAGAAGTTATTACCGTTTTTATAGTAAAAATAAGCAAGTCTATTCTACACAGACAACTGAGATAAGAAACAACTACATGTTGATGTAATTAGGTTAATTGCTTATCAAATATTTGAAAACTACGAGATATTTTATTGAATTTATATAGAAAATAAGTATTAGTTATTTTATATACTTTGCTTTAATCCATGCAGGGATAGTGAATATTATTCACAGATCTATTTGAACTCTTTTATTTCAAAACGTTTCGGCCATCGGCCTTCTTCAGTGGGAATTAGGGTTAGGGTTAGGTTAGGGTTATAGCGTATCCCTATAGGTTGTTGTGGCAATATCAAATGAAGAAGGCCGATGGCCGAAACGTTTGGAAATAGAGTTTAAATAGATCTGTGAATATTAGTAATTTTACACATTAATTTATGTGACGTTTTATAATAAATATTGATACAGGCAATACTTTCTGCTACATTTCAAGGTGGTAAAATGTACAGTCGACTCATCGTCATAGTCTGCCTTAAAAATAATTCCGATGGTGAAACATACAGGTTTCATCGGGAACATTTAATAATGCAAATGTTTATTTGTTTAGATCCTTTCCGTGACTCTCTAGTGATCGTAAAACAAGGACAACATACCTCTGGCAAATTATTAAGAATGTCGTTAATTTTTATAGCAATTTGAACTTTCAAAAAAAAAATTTCAAACCCAAAATGAAAGGCAAGCTCTTTCAACGTGAAAATAAAAAACGTTCTACTTTTGAGATACCTCTTTATTTTTTAAAATTAATTTTAATTAATCTAATACATGTAATCGTATTTTGCTGTTTTCAGGAAGAGTTAGAGGATTAGTAGCAGTACTTCTTGCTTTCTGTGCAAGCTGTCTTCTATATGCACATGTAACACGTAGGTGCTTTGTGTTCTTTTTTACGTAAGTATGGCAAATAACTTCATCGTGAAAATCCTAAATATTTAGATCTTTAAGTGACTGATGCTTTAAATAAATTGGAAGATTATATGTTTCATTAAAAAACGTTTTATATCAGTGCAATATGAATAAGCATGTACAAGTTGTTAGGTGAATTATCCGCGCCCAATCCACTCGACAAAGTTGCATGCAAATGTTCACAAACATACAACACAGAAATAGCTAATTACAACGTCTAGCAAATGGGTAGGTACTGGATGACCATACTGCGACCTGAACACATCGAGTTAGATCAACAAGAACTCGTTGGTAGGAATAAAAACCTTCCTGTTTCTCGTTCTATTCATGATTACATAAAAAAACTTGAACCCCAGCCACTGTTTCTGCAAGCAAATGTGTACAAAAATTAACCATAATATGTAATACAATGCTCAAATGCTTTGGTAATGTTATTTACAGTTAATGTTACAGAAGATGCGCATGCCGATATTAGGCAACCAACTGCTAATAATCACATTGATTTTGGATACCGTAAGTACATGAACATAAACTTATGATATTAATTAACACCAACAGTTAATGAATATTTTGCGACCAAGCCTACAGCTTAAAAATTATATTTCTATACGTATATCACTGTCGTATATCAGCTGTACTGTACCAACTGTTTTCATTAAAAGTGAAATATGCATATTAGGAATAAACAGAAATAAGACTCTCCGCACAGCCAAAAAGAGGGAACATAGCATGAACTTATAAAATGACTTATTTCAAATGAGTCATTACAAACAATTAGCGAAAAAAGAGAAACTGGGAGAGGAGGGGGTGGGGTAACCGCCTTGGAACGGCGAGTCACAAATGATACGAAATTGTTGTATTCGTAAAATTATATATCAAGTTATACATTTGGGAGAGAGAGAGAGAGAGAGAGAGAGAGAGAGAGAGAGAGGATGGGGAGGGATAAAGAAGGACAAAGTTAGAGCATGAGTTATAAACATAATAAAGCTCAGAAATAAGAGGTTCCATCAAAGCCTTCTATTTCAGACCAGCAGACAACTTGTAATGAAACATTCAAAGAGACGTTAGAAGAAAACCTTGAAGTGATAAAGAATTATCCACGTGGTGACGCTGATCTCTACATGTGGAAAATTGGCGGAAATATGAGTAGACCAGTGTCCATGCTAGAGGTTCCAGTGATCGTTACAGCACTAACGAGGCATTACTACCCTAAATCCCAAGCTTTCTTCAAGTCAGTACATGAACAACTGATTAGTAACACAAAATATGCCAGAAAGCTAAAGTTGGTGGTGTATGACATCGGACTGACGCGCCGGCAAGCAAACGTGGTAACAAATCGATTGCAAATAAGTGAGCAAAAATCGGTTATAATGAACAGAAAAATAAATCATTTTCAATAGATATTACAATTGCATTTACCTAATTAACTAATTTAATATAGATGAAACAGGATCTTGGAAAGCCACAGAACGCGACCATGTGACCGACAATTAAAAGTAAGTAATAAATTACTCACAAGTGTTCTGAGAGCATTTTTTGATTTTCTACAGATGCGCAGACTGTGTAAATGTGAGTTAAGAAAGTTTCCATTCCAAATTCTTCCTAAACACGTTGCTGCAAGGAAATATTACGCCTGGAAACCAGTTATAGTTCAGGTATTATGTTTCTTTAAGTAATGCATTCTGTAATGTTATCGAAGTGCTTAAAAGAATATGACTTTGATACATTAACCGGGTTTGAACAATAAAGTCAACTTCCTGTATGGATATCTAAGGAGTTCTCTTGACTTTCATAATAATTGTGCTAAAAAGCCTTATATGGTATTTCATGTATTTCAGGGATAATTTTACATCAACATCGTATTTTAATTAAGAATGTTAGAAATAGTCAGACTGATTAAAATCAAACTTTGAAAACCTCCGAACACGGAAAATATGAAAATATTGCAGGCTCGGTTTGATTGAGACTGTTCATGACAGTAATAGAAATGCATATTCAAGATATTTTTCTCATAGGTTACAGGGTTGTCTTTGTTATGAAGTACTTTAATCCCTTCCTGGTATGAGGAATGTTCAAACGCAGTCAAGATTCAGAAAATGCTTAACGATTGGGTTTTGCATTAATACCCGTTTATATATTTAAATCGAAGGACGGAACGTTAGACTAGGAGAAACATGTATGTGCCACATTTATCTAATAGCGAACAGTTTGCAATCTTGTTTACACATACCATTCTAAGGAACAATAAGATATTTAAAAATATTAGTATTGGTGCTTTTAGAAACAAACATAACATTTCAAAATCTCTTTGAATAGAATTAATGTACATTAGTTTTAGTTATACTTTTTAAGCGAATAGAGCTAGGAGGAACCGCATAAACATGCTTAAACCCCGAACACTGAATAAAAATTCGAAATGGCTTAAGCCATCTTAAAAGGTGAAATATGAATATCAGGAATAGACACACACAAATACCACAGCCTGACAACAAACACCAGAGATATTTAGGGTGCAAATACCACAGTTTGTGGTTAAAAACAAACAACAAAATGATTTGAAACTACGCCTCTCACCATACCCCGTTTGGAAAATGAAAACAAATAGAATGTACTCTAGTGGGCTGAAAGAGCAAGCTGACATGAGAACTGACCAGTCTGTTGTTGTATTTACAGATTCTGCTAATGGAATTCGGATTCGTGTTTTGGCTTGATGCTTCAGTACGCTTCACGACTAACGACATAGATACAGCTATATCACTTGCAAAGCAGTACGGCTTCATATTCAGGGTCCATCCTGGTGATGTTGATACATATAGTGTATCAAGACAAACATTTTCCGAAACCTTCAAATATTTAGGTGAAGACGTTTGCAAATTTAGACATATAGGTGAAGTCTATGGCGGTATTTTGATGATCCATTTTGATGAAATGAGCAAACATGTTGTAAATGCATGGGCAACGTGTGCACTCAATGAAAACTGCATAGCACCAGTTAAAATTCCATCTTTTCTGAACATGATTTGTGACGTCGCCGACACACGTGACCACAGATGTCACCGATTTGACCAATCAGTGTTTAGTATTTTATCACGTCGAATCTATCACAAAAAGCACATGTATAATTTTTCAGAAGTGTTAATGAATATGACAGAGATCAGGTCAGATATCATACCGTATTTTGAAAACTGTCAACCACCGCCTGATATCGCGTGCTTTGTGTAATAGGTAACCCAGTGTCAGCATTTTAAAGCAGATTCCATAAATTATACCACTATTTGTACGTGCAAAGCCTTTGTTGTTGTTTCTTATGCATTTTGAAATAGTGCCCCAATTAGAATCTTCCTGTAAAAGCCGAGTATGAAGTTGTTTAAGCTTCTTTGAACCTCTAAAACGTGTTCTGTTTATGCGACATCTGAAGTGAAAAGATCCATAGCTGATGCGAGATATAAATAATGCGATTTTCAAAATATAAATATTTAAAATTCTTGTATTATATATAATATCCGCTACATTTTGGCTGTGTGGGGATTTTAATATTTGAAATCATTTTATAAACACATGCTATTTTTTCCTTTGATAGTGTGATGAGGCAATGTTTTCGGGTTAGTGGCTATTCTGATATGTATATTTCGCTTTTTGTATTAATTGTAGTAAGGATTTAACGACAGTTTTTTTTTGTCAAAAGCTATGGTTGTCTTGCAATTTATTTTTAGAAAATAAGTAAATAACCAGCCGTAAATAAATGACTTTACATTATATTTTTTAAATATTATTTTTCCAGAAATATGTATATCAGGACAAACAAAAAACAACTACCTGTCCACATAGCCAACAAGTAGAGAGAAGCTAGCATTATTAAATAATACATCAATTTTGAATGAATATTTAAATTTTGTCGACATTCAATGATAACATTGGGGCGCAAGTACATACAGCAAATCTTCAACAGTAACAACTAACAACCTAGCTATTTTAATGACCTTATCTCACGGGTTACGAGATAATTCGTTCCAAAGACGATTTATCCCAATTCTTGCCATATGTTATTACATGTGTGTCTAATCTATAAATCAAGAGGATAGAGCTACATGTATTTTACAGGTCAGCGGATGTCAATTCATGTTGGGTCAATTTATTATAGTTTAGCTAACTCTAAGAATATCTTTCCGTGTATACAGAGAAGAAAAGGCATGCTTACACATCGTCTTAATATAAGTAAGTAAGTAAGTAAATTGTTTATTATAGTGACATGCGTTATAAATGTACACATATACATATATGTATAATAATGTCAACACCCGGCCAAACGGCCTATATGTCACCTTAAAATATATATACATGAAACATTTCAATGATATATAGATTATGAAACCTTTCTCAACCGTTGATAGTTAATTTGAGCGATATAGTTGTGATGTTGCCGTTAACCGAAATCAACGTCATCTGCAGGCTAATTACTTGTACCAGCTATGATTGCCAGCCTTTGAAATATGTCAAGTTTACTATAGTTTATATAGGGAAGACTATTTACAGGTCTTACACCAGAACTCCTATTAAAATGCCAGATATTACTTAAAAGGAGCGAAGGAATGAGTCACACGAACAAAGTTGTCGTTATGTTCCAAATCCACTTTCTGGTAGTCCTCGTCTATCGCGTCCGTACTGACTTGCGTGGTTTCTAAAAGACGATAAACAAACAAAACTGAAATAATAACCGTACAAATAACTAGTATGATTGTAATGATGTTGCAGTGTATGGTTATGGTGATATTTATGATCATGGTCTAGATTTGATGTTTTGTTGATGAGAAATTATGAGAACTGATAAATAAGAGAGAGCACTTGATGATATAATACAGAAAAACTTGCGAAATAAGGTTTTCGTGCAACATTGGTATATATTAAAAGAATAGTGTGCAGATATCTACAAAAGATTGGTAAATAATCTATTTCAAGCGACAAAACTAAAGTGTTAACCTAATTAATGACAATTTATTTATAGAAAGAAACCCATCAAATTCGTATAAGGACTGAATTGGTCCAATACGAGAACGGATAATTGCCGAGCAAATACGAGAATTGGTGGGCCAACATGAGATGAGTTAATTAATAATGTTTTAAATTAGATTAAATTGATATAGATGATGGTCATACCACCTCGTTTGCTCTAGATTAAGCAGTATAATGAAGTTGATAAGTCAGCAATATGACAATAACATGACATCTAGTATTGACAAATTTTGCAATTCCAGCTGAGCCGAGTTGCCTCACGTAAGCTGTTAACTCCACGTCAGTTTTAAATAATTCTTTTACAAATTATTCTCATTCCATCCATTGAAAAACTTATTTGTACTCATGTGCGCCGTTAAATGCCACAAACAAATCCTTTTTGAGTTTCTCTATCCAAATCATTACCTTCTTGTCATCATAAATATTGTCACTGAAATATTTTTCTCTCACAGTTTACTTTCAATGTCATGTAATCGACATTTGCTTAAATTGATTCATTGTAAAGAAATTTGAGTTTTAGATGATCCGATTTAAATACATACTAGAAGGCATGCATAGGAAATGTGTAAATTAAGGTTTGAGTATGAACAAATTGTTGAACTGCATGGATTTTCAAATAACCTAACAATAACTTTGTTTTATTTTAACTGAGAAAAGAACTGAAAGAAATTGTCTCAGATGTAATATCATGACTAATAAAGGGTTCTGAATGAGGTATATAGGAGACGAATTATCATATACGTTTATCTAAATAATGGTAGGCAGGACTCATTACATGCAGATAGGTTAAAAGCATTTAGTCTGCTCCCAAGGAAACGAAAGCTACCACTAAGAATTTACACTTTTGTGAAGTTTAGAAGGTCAAGAAAATGTCATATTTTTCTATACAAGCAAGACGAAAAGCGCTGAAAAACAGCACAATCGCAATTATCCTGCACCGTTGTCTGCCGTTCTCATATATCTATTTGTGAAGCAGATGTCAGAGTCATACTTATGCAAACTTTCCAAGGAGATTTTCCAAGTTTCCCAACCAGGTTTTCAAGAACAAACATACAACTACCTGTAACCGGTCCAATTACTAAATACTGTACCTCTCAGAACATTCAGCTACATCAAACAGCTTCAAGGTGCACGGTCACGTATCAGAACATTCAGCTACATCAAACAGCTTCAAGGTGCACGGTCACGTATCAGAACATTCAGCTACATCAAACAGCTTCAAGGTGCACGGTCATGTATCAGAACATTCAGCTACATCAAACAGCTTCAAGGTGCAAGGTCATGTATCAGAACATTCAGCTACATCAAACAGCTTCAAGGCGCACGGTCATGTATAAGAACATTCAGCTACATCAAACAGCTTCAAGGTGCACGGTCACGTATCAGAACATTCAGCTACATCAAACAGCTTCAAGGCGCACGGTCACGTATCAGAACGAATATATCACGTACGTCAACGTACGAGTTGATATATTTAAAGCCGAAGTTGTAACAACGTGACTTACGTTGTATAATCACTCAGAACTGGTCCTAAAATTTACTGATCAGTCCACAATTTCGGCGGAAAAATTCAGTCCTGTTTATTCATTTATGGGAATTTTATAATGAGTACATATTAACCACATCATTCCACCCTGAACTGTGAACGGGAACCTTTAACCACATCATTCCACCCTGAACTGTGAACGGGAACCTTTAACCACGTCATTCCACCCTGAACTGTGAACGGGAACCTTTAACCACGTCATTCCACCCTGAACTGTGAACGGGAACCTTTAACCACGTCATTCCACCCTGAACTGTGAACGGGAACCTTTAACCACATCATTCCACCCTGAACTGTGAACGGCAACCTTTAACCACGTCATTCCACCCTGAACTGTGAACGGCAACCTGTAACCACGTCATTCCACCCTGAACTGTGAACGAGATTCTTTAACCACATCATTCCACCCTGAACTGTGAACGGCAACCTTTAACCACATCATTCCACCCTGAACTTTGAACGGGAACCTTTAACCACATCATTCCACCCTGAACTGTGAACGGCAACCTTTAACCAAGTCATTCCACCCTGAACTGTGAACGGGAACCTTTAACCACATCTTTCCACCCTGAACTGTGAACGGCAACCTTTAACCACGTCATTCCACCCTAAACTGTGAACGGGAACCTTTAACCACATCATTCCACCCTGAACTGTGAACGGCAACCTTTAACCACATCATTCCACCCTGAACTGTGAACGGCAACCTTTAACCACATCATTCCAACCTGAACTGTGAACGGCAACCTTTAAGGACCGAGTAAAATATACAAGATTATGAAAAATATTTCCAAGTATGATATTTGGCAAGATTTATCAGGCTTGTCTTTGCATTATTTGCAGTTAATAATATGTTTCAAGAATGCCATGTACTTACATTTCTTCAACATTTGTGTACGGAAAACGTTATGATAATAAAATTTATATCAAATATAAATTTCGTTATCTTTATTAGTTTTATGTACATGGTTTCATATAGGAAGATGCAAACAATCCACTTTTAATTTTTTTGCGATCGTTTATGTACTTATAATTTAGCATATGTAGATGAAGGATACTTGCATTTACTCCACATCTGGTTAGATCACGACTAATATATATGATAACAGTGATGATTATGATGATAAGTAAAATTTCCGTTCTGAGACGGTGATGTTCCTTGTGCAACATCTTTAACAGCGCTCTGCATGCCTGGTCATTAGCCTAAGTACAGTTGATCGTTATGTTTACCTCTTTGGTTGCAAGATGGTGGCAGGGGTTTAAGACTTTATGAAGGTTTATGGGGAAATCTTGTAAAAGAACCTAAAAGCTCGATTTGTTTCTTTTATCCTTGTCATCGTGTCCTTGCTGATTTAACTCTAGGTGATCTGGATTTGGTTAGAACATCGAGTACCCGCACTTTTACTTTAAAATGCCATAAGCTTCTTATGTTTTATATGTAGGTATGCTTTTGCATGCGTCAAATTATCGATTGGTTAGAGTAATTTCACCAACTGATAACATCACTGATTGAATGTACGGGGAGACTTTTTACAGTCGCCACACGGCACAAACAACGTTACTGTAATATTGAAATAGATTAAAAGGGAAATTTGAAAGCCACCAAACACAACGAATATGAAAATATTGCAGGCTCGGTTTGATTGAGCAAGCACAGGTGGAGGTCTAGGAATCATTATAATGGAAATGAAACTGAATCTGTTTTTTTCCTAACGAGTACTTGTTCAAATATTTCACATTTATCTTCATCATTCATTTATCAATCTTAATTTTCACTTCGTCTTGATGGAATTTTGACTGTCATCCGCTTTAGTAGTTTTATTCGTTTTCTGATCTTGCGATTTATAGTTGAGTTTATTACTTCTATTCCGAAGGCTGAAAGAGCCGCGATTGTTGTAAAAACAGCGTTATTAGCAATGTTATGTCATTTAGGTCAGAGACCACTAAATCGTTTCCCATAGAGTTACAAGGTAAGATTTGATCATCTTGTGATTAAGTTTACTTGACTTTTTCCAAAACTACAACAGATTTGCAAAGTGGCACTCTTAGCAAATTCAAAAATGGCCAGAAATCAGGATCTTCACCGACTCGTTCTCTCAGCATTTTAAACAGAAATTAATCACCCCCAGAAAGTATACAAATATTCAACCCAAACTAAGAAATGTACCAATTTCATTAAAGTGCCACAAATAACATTTCAAACATTGTTTTCAAAGATCATTTTTATTTATAAGTATCTAATTAAAGTCATTTTACATTTTTGAAAACAAAAACTTATTTTTATTCTCTATAGTTTTTACCAATGGATCTTTGAAAAAAGTAAGCCCGAATCGTCCCTAGACAAAATTGTTCAATTCACGACAGATTTTTCTGTTTACTGTCCTGTGACCAGTACAGCATACAGTTACAGACATCGACACTGATACACCTATAACCTCCGGACATTCCGGACTTATTGAAATTCAGAGGCTTTTCGACAGCCATAATGAATTAAGTGATTGTCATCATAAAATAAGAACAATCTTCCTCTGGCAAATTACAGTCAATGTCAGCATGTTTATTTTATAGCAGTTTGAACTTTCAAATAATTAAATTTAAAATCCGAGATGATCGGCAATCAAACTTAACGTGATAATGAAAATCAACGTCCATTTTTTGAGATACTGCTTTTACAATCATATATTGTTCAATTCAGGAAAAGCTAGAGGATTACTAGCGGGGATTGTCATTATCTCAGCAACTTGGTTTCTGTTTGCACATAAAACAAGTAGGTACTTTGAATTTTTACCTAACTGTGGCGAATTACTGAACTATCACGAAAAAACAACATAAATCTATAGCAATTTTATATGTTGCATTCGAAATTCGTTTTATAGCGGTTTAACCTAAAAACTCCTAAATTTCGGACAGAGTCAATAGTCAGCGTGCACTATGATTGTTTTAATAAAAAAGTAAAATAAGCACATGACGGATATCCTCAAACCAGACAATACAACCTTCCCACACCGCCAAATATTGGAGAAGAAAAAAGAGCCTGATTTTATAAAACGATGAATTGGAACTATGACACCACAGAAGATTAATGAAAAAGAGAACTAGGGGGTGTGGGTGGGGGTGCACAGGTTCTCATATGAACACCCAACGTTTGGACATACAACAATTGAAAGCTAATGGCAACGTCAAGCAAAAGGTAGGTACTCTTTGACTTAACGGGGACCAAAGCTTCTTGAGTAAAATTAGCAAGAACATATGGACAGGAATAAAAATGATCGGACTTGTACGTTATTTCTAAAATATACTTAAAGCCTCTGAGTTGCCCTAAACATACGGCTATGCATGGTGTACAGTAATATGTACAGCATAGGAGCAGGCTCAATCAGGCCTGTAAACTTTTTTTTTACATTTGTCGTATCCGGTGGCTTTCAACGTACCTTAACTATAAATTTTATAATTCGTCATCCCAACCCACCGTCCTGCAACCAAAGCAAAGATATAAACCGATAATTAATGATGTGTTGTACAATTCTCGATTGCTTTAGTAATTTTATAATATTTTCAGTTCACAATTCTGAAGATGCACGTGCAGATATCAGACAGCCAATCATCAATAATCAAAGTGCTTTTGACAACCGTAAGTACATGAACACAACCTTATACATCATATGCAGTTGAAGGATATTTTGAGGCCAAGATAAGGTTAAATAATTATATTCTATATTTTATGTCTCTAGCCAAGTTAGGCAATAACTTCATTTTACAAATGATTTAATAATAAAAACCGATTCAAAATTTACCTTAAAACAAACAATATGAAAATATCATAAAGTAATCTTGTAATCTTGTGTTTTGAAGCTCTCTCTCTCTTTCTCTCTCTCTCTCTCTCTCTCTCTCTCTCTCTCTCTCTCTCTCTCTCTCTCTCTCTCTCTCTCTCTTCTTGGCTGTGGAGAGGCTGTTTTTATGAATGTGGCAATTCATGATATGCATATTTCACCTTTTTTATGATGATACTTTTAATCGAATATTAGATTATTATCCTTTACAAATATACAAACTTAGAAAACTAACACAGAACTAGTCGGTATAGAATTCTGTTCAAGCATGCATACTTACGAGTATTTAATATTTATAGTTACATTGATAAGTTAAATCACTGCCTTCTATTTCAGACCAGCAGACAACTTGTAATGAAACATTCAAAGAGACGTTAGAAGAAAACCTTGAAGTGATAAAGAATTATCCACGTGGTGACGCTGATCTCTACATGTGGAAAATTGGCGGAAATATGAGTAGACCAGTGTCCATGCTAGAGGTTCCAGTGATCGTTACAGCACTAACGAGGCATTACTACCCTAAATCCCAAGCTTTTTTCAAGTCAGTACATGAACAACTGATGAGTAACACAAAGTATGCCGGAAAGCTAAAGTTGGTGGTGTATGATATAGGATTGACGCGCCGGCAAGCGAACGTGGTGAGAAGTAATCAAATAACAATGTTTACTAATAGATGAACCAATCATTAAACGATAAACTTAAATATAAGGATTTAATATGAGTATCAGGAATAGTATACACTGAAGAAATCACCATATCTTGTGCGAATGGCTTGTGTTTATAAATTGCTTAAATATTTTCTTTTCTATATATCAAGTAGGCAAATGTATACAAAAACCTTGAAGAAACGATTTTAAAAGAATTCAATGGTTTAGAGATGATGCGTTCATTTTTTTGAGTGTTTTCACTCGCCGTTAACTTCCTTAATTACAAATGACTGATTATGAAAATAAAAAAAATAGCTTTACCGTTATGTATATTTTAAATTATTTAAAGTGCTTATTGCTCTCAGAACATTTTTTGATGTTTTGCAGATGCGCAGACTGTGTAAATGCGAGTTAAGAAAGTTTCCTTTCCACATGCTTCCTAAACACATGACTGCCAGAAAATATTACGCCTGGAAACCAGTTATAGTTCAGGTATTATGTTTCTTTTATTAATGCAAAATTATCACAACTCATTCATCAAAGTGTTTAATAGAATATGAGATTACACTTTTCCCGCAGTCACATAGTATCTTTGCATTAAAGATTTGTTTAATTTACTATAACAGGCTAAAAGAGCAAGTTGGCATGAGTCCTGGTTATTCTGTTGTTGTATTTACAGATTCTTCTTATGGAATTCGGATTCGTGTTTTGGCTCGATGCTTCAGTACGCTTCACGACTAACGACATAGATACAGCTATATCACTGGCAAAGGCGCACAGCTTTATATTCAGGGTCCATTCTGGTGATCCAGACACATTTAGTGTAACAAGGCAAACATTTCCCGACACGTTCAAATATTTAGGTGAAGAGATTTGCAAATTTAGACATATAGGTGAAGTTTTTAGCGGTGTACTGATGATACATTTTGATGAAATGAGCAAACATGTTGTAAATGCATGGGCAACGTGTGCACTCAATGAAAACTGCATAGCACCAGTTAATATTCCACATTTTCATAACATGTTTTGTGACGTAACCGACACACGTGACCACAGATGTCACCGATTTGACCAATCAGTGTTTAGTATTTTATCACGTCGGATTTATCACAAAAAGCACATGTATAGTTTTTCAGAAGTGTTAATGAATATGACAGAGATCAGGTCAGATATCATACCGTATTTTGAAAACTGTCAACCACCGCCTGATATCTCGTGCTTTATGTAATAGGAATAAATGTCAGGGGTTCCAATGACCCTTCAAACAGAGGTTTGACCCTTGAAATTCCAAGAAATGCTCAAGGGTCAAATTTCATTATTATATATAAGTCAAATTTTTCTGACCCTTAGAAAATGCATCACTTTGACCATTGAATTACACAATTAACACAGTGTCTAAGCGTACAGTTTTTCGAAACGGAAGTTGCTGATCTGTACGCCGACGATCAGATAGTTGCTAACATAAAAAGAAGCGACCTAGGTTCTTATTTTTGTAAAACAATCAAATTAAATGCATATTTGATATGAAAATGGTTCTAGGATGAGTAGATCGGTTATCGACAGTCCTACTGTTAAAATATTTACTCGTAAGACTGTCAGGGAAAGCCAAAATCGGTCATCGTTACCAACTCGATCACTGTTAAATTTGGCAAATAATCAAAATTTATATAACTTTGTGGCCGCACATTTCATTGTGTAAATATTGTTTTTATATTTTTGAGTTTATGTGAACAAAAAAAATCATTTTCTTAACTCGTATACTTCTTTGAAACTAGTTTAATCGTATCAGCACCGAGAAATTGACAAATTTGTTCAGGCATTGAACGTTAGAAGACTGTACGCAAAGTTGCAACATTTCAGTGAAAGACTGTACGATTAGTTGCGCATATGTGTGCATCAGATATTGATCTGCCCAACAATAATGTACATGTACTTTGTTAATCAGTCGAAACAGGTGAGTTATTTTAATTCAAATTATACCTCTAATGATCAGTTTGAAAGTAATTTGGATTTCAACATGTGTGGAGCTATGTAAATTGGGCGAATTATTTGAATAGTATGTAACGAAAGCTGACTATGTACTGTGTTCTATGTATATAGTTGTTAAATGAACAAACTAGCACAGTAAAAAGTTCTTAACAACGGCAATTTAAAGCTGAGTGCCATATAATAACACGCAGGATATTCTTCACTTTTGTTATGATGTGTTCTTGCTCTGGGTTTTATTTGCAGTAAGTTCCTTTCTAGGTTGACTTATCGACAGACGACTTTTATTTTCGTGACATTTCAAATGGACTGCTCATTTGAATTACAATCGAACGTTGACTTTTTTGAATAAGTGACAACAAGTCACAAATGTCATGTTTTAGTGGAAATGTCTTCCCTCTGAATACCATTTAACCAAATTTCATGTATGTGTCCAATTGTTTTCAAGAACTAATTGATATAAATTGACTACATCTGTCATAAAAATTCTGTCCTTTTTCCTTCCAGTCACAACAGAACCCTCAGATACACTGTAGCTTATATTTTTAGCGTAATTCTTCATTAGTTTTTGGTGCAATGACAGATTCAACGTTTTACCTGTTATGATGCTAAAAACTTGTTGTTGTTGTTTTTTATGGGAAAGGCTTGAAACAATTGAGATGAGTCAGTCAAATGGATTTTCAGTAAATATTTTATTTATTTCTTTATTATTTGGCGTTTTCAATTTAGGATATCTATCCTGGTATAGTAGCTGGAATAGTAGCGATGTTTTCAATAGCCTGTCTGTTTCAGCAGCGTTTGGAATTATGAATAGTCATCGTCATGCTGAATTCATCATTTCCGAAATATGTCAGTTAGTCACACTTAAAAATTAATCAACAGAACATCTGTTAAGGTATCTGGAAAATAAGAAATATAAGATTTATAAACATTATTTATGGACGATTAACTGTTTGTACTAATGAAAAATAAGGGTCAAATCCTTGATATGCAATGGTATTGTAATAAAAAATATGCGTAATAATCTTATACAAGATTAAAAAATCAATTAATTTTCTATTTTAATTTGTCAGTTATATCACAAAGCATTAAATGGGTAAATGTTAGAAATATCTGAAGATTTACGTAGACAACTATGCGTACAGACGTTAAGTGTTCTTTGTGCAACTAACGATTGTGTACAGTTACAACTATCCGTACAGTCTTGTAACTTTCAGTGGTTGAACGAAAGTGTAAATTTCTCGGAGATGTGTCGTTGAAGCTCCAATCAAGTAATTTTACGGGGTCGGGAATTGATTTTATTCTTCGACAAATCACAAAAGTAGAGCAAATGCTGTATACACAATGAAATATAGATGGACATGAAGTCATATTCTCTTCGATAGTTTGACACATTTGGGACTGATCAAGTTGGGAACGATGACTGATTGCAACTGTACCATACGTTCTTTCAAGTAAATATTACCACAGTACGACTATCAATAAAGACTCTACTTACCCTAGAAATAATTCCTTCAAATGCGCATTTAACAAGTTGGATTTTTATATATTAGGAAACGAGATCGCTTATTTTTTGTTAGCAACTAACTGATTGTCGGCGTACAGGTCAGCAACTTCCGTTTCGGTTAACTGTACGCTTAGACACTGTGATTAAGTGAAATCCCTGAATGTTTAATAGCATTTGACGGCAGATTCTTTTTTCGCATTTTAATTCGTTCAAAACCTCATTTCTTATGCGTTTTGAAAGATTGCAAAAAGTCCAATCATAAGAACGTTACTATCTTACACTAGTATTTTGCGTCTGTAAAATACTGTAATCTGAACTTTGTTCTGTACATGGGACTTCTGAAGTAAAAGAGTCTCAGTTGAACAAACGATAAATTATGAATGTAATATCTTAACTACTAATGTTCCAAATCTTTTTTATTTTTGTAATATTAGCTTCTTTCTGCTATTTGGCTAATCGGGGTGGGAGGCAGGATTATTGTCTTCTGGACGTGGTCTTTCCACACTTTTACCATTCTTTCCTTTTTCAATTTATCATTCTTTATAAAAAGTGAAAAATGCATCAGGGATGGCCACATCCAGCAGACACAGCCAAACAGAAGTGGGGAAAAGAGAGCATGGTATTACAATAATCAATTTCAAAATGGACGCCACAAACAATTAACGAAACTGAGAACCCGAGGGGTAACCGCATTGGAACGGTCAGTGGCAAAACTGGGGGTTTAAACAATATTTATTTTTAACACGTCTAAGCATTTTGTCATTATTCCATACACTTCGAATGAAATTAATCTAATTAATCTTTACAAGTTTTACTTCGTTTTACTGTTAAAGGACACATGCAAAATGAAAAATGCAAAATAAAGCTGATGGTTGGCCGGGCTCAACACTTCATAAAAGCTTGTGTTTATACAACACATAGAGACAGAATTTCGTTACCGTGTAGAGTTCACAGCAACCAAAAACCACAACGAGAATAACTTCTCACAATCTTGTCGCTTTTTAGTTCCTTGAAATGCGCCTAACACTTCGTTGCCGCACCTTCCATTTTCTGGTGCAGCTGAATAATCAGTTGTTTATAGGTTGAATCAAGGTAAATCCAATTCCCATAGACCTCAATGTTAAATTCTCAATATTCAATGTACATTTAACATGATTTCTGTCATCTTAATTTCTAGACAACCATATATTGCCGTGAAGATCTACATTTCATCTATTAAAAAACACACAGGAAATAGGGGGTTAACTTACTTGTAAGAAAATTACTGATCTCTAACCGGACAGACCCTATTTTAAACGCGGTATCGCAAATACGGTGCCAAAAATATACATCCGCTGATCCGGAACTAGTTCGCCTCTACCAAACGAGATATAGGCATGAAATTGCTTTCATTTATTTTCCTGATATGTTATTTCTGCAAACAAGCCACAAACAGGCCGATTTCTAACAGTTAAGAGGCCCCCAGATGATGAGAAAAAATAGCATATTATTAAAACGGACCACGGAGGGATACAGCGTGATTTGGTGTAATTCAACCTTTATAATGTTGCAAGGATCCCAGCCTTTAATTTGGTCTGTAATTTCGATAATTAATTTATTCACAAGATTGCATTTAACATGAACATGTCATTTGCAAAGATATATATAATTGTATGTTGGAAGCACTCCAATGAACCCCTAGGCACAATCATACTTTGAAAGTTATTTACTTTGATTGCAACAATTATTGTTAAAATTTTAAATTATTTTTGCTTCTTTACCTGCAGTAGTGTCGTTACCTATTTTATTTATTCTTTAAACTTGCGATTTTTCAATTTGTTTATAACACCCAATCCAAAGACTGGAATAACAAGCTCCAACAACATTTGCTTTGTTGTTCTCATTAATAGTACTTTCTTGTAAGTTTTATTACAATTACATTTTTTGTCTGAGGGTTTAACTTGGGATTGTGATTAATTTTTGAGATTTTACTGGTAGCAAGAAAAGAAATAAAGGAACTATTTGTCTTTTTAATTTATTTCAAATAAGATCATTTAGAACGGAGTAAGACTATGATGGCAAATATTATTTGGGGCTACTTTTGCAATTAAATCTAAATCGCCTTTGCAAAATGTCATCATCACCCTAATAGTATATGTAGCGTTAAGGCACGTGTCACTAATTAAGGCCCGACAGGCTGCACTAGCTATTCTACCATACACATTTTATCATTGGATTGCAATTTTCGAAATACGGTACCAGATCCGTTCTGTTTATAACATAAATATCGTTGAGTTTTAGATTGAGAGGATATTCATTTTGTTCGTGATAGAGTCTTCGTGTAATTATACTGATGGCTGACTGGTCAAATCGATGACATCGCCCATCAAATTTAAGTTCCATATGACAAATCAGCTTGTTTAGTGTTCCTGTAGGTGCGATACACTCACTGTTCAATGCACATATTGCCCAAGCTCTAACAACTGCTTGAGATAATCTGTCATAATAGAACAACACTGTGGTAGCCCAAGTTTCTCCAAACGGACGGAATTTGCATCTATCCTCACCAAAGAATTTGAACGTTCTCACATCCGTCTGTTTGGTCAGACTCAGTTGTTCCCTGTCGGAGGTGGTCACAGTGAGAAGCATGCTGTTTGTCTTGGCATAGTTAACCGCCGCGTCAATGTCACTGGTCGTAAACCGAACAGAGCTATCTATCCACCATACAAAGCCAAATTCCATCAGCAGTTGCTGCAAGAACGTTTTTACAAATAATTTTAATAACAGGCGCTCACTCGGCAATTCAGCAATGCCTAGAATAAAGGTGTCTTCATTCCACTCTGGAAGTCTTATTATGGTGTTTACTTAATAAATATGAATATACACTTAATCAAACGAACTTAAAGACATAAACAAATATATATATATATTATATATTTATATATTATAAAATGTAATGTAAGGTAATGTAAATAAAATATGAATATAATGAAGCTTAATCAAACGAACTCAAAGACCTAAACATAACATAACAAATAATAAATTTAGATTAATGTAATAAAATCTATGTGATAATCTGTATAGTAGTAGAAAATACTTATACCTGAATAATAATTGGTTTGAATGCATATTTCTTAAGGAACCGGACATGTGGCGGAAAGCTTTCAAACGGAAACCTTCGTATCTCACATTTGCAGTGTTTCAACAGCTGTAACAAAAAAAAAACCACAAGTGTCATAGATTTTTTTTATCTATAAAAATCTTTAAAATTTCAGTAGATTTCATGGTTTGCGATTATCGAATTCGTACATTTAATCAATCTGTATTGAGCTGACCAGAACTTAGCCCTTGGAAATGCTCTGTTAAACTGAGACTGAAATATTTTCATACATATCGCGATCGCATAATTATAATGGATTTGTTGACAGAAATCAGTTTAGTAAATAATTCGTTTCGCATTCCAAATTGCGCTTTATCATGTTTAGTCCATAAAAAGTACTGCTGGAGTTATTTTACGATATTTAAATACTAATTTGCATAAAGGAATATTTTATGATTACCTAAGGAGGGAGGAATATTCGATAAATATCTATTCTTGAAAAAGTCTGCGCCCCTCACTTTCTTTGCTCCAAAAGTTACAGACAAATATATATTGATTCTACTTCAAAAACAAACAAAACGATCATTTTAATTACATTTGGTAAAGAAAGCTACTATTTATTTTACAGAAAGAATCAATCTTATTATACATACTATTTTGGCTTGCCTTGGTGTTATCCCGAGGTCATAAACAATAATACGGACGTTCTCAGCGTACTTCGGATTGAATTTGAATCGTTGATGCAGCGACAGAAATAACCCTTGTGCCAAAGGATAATATTTTTTGTCAAACGCCGTCACAAACACTGGAAACTCTCTTGTGGAGAATGGTTTGCTCATGTTGCCTCCGATTCTCCACAGATAATCGTCGGCAATACCTCTCGGATAGTTCTCTATCACTCTCAGATTATCATCCAGCGTCGTATTAAATGTCTCAGTGCATCGGAATGATTCCTCTGAAATATATGTTATGCTAGTCTTGTATTAAAATACATGTACGTTGATGATGATAATTGGTGTGTTAACTGTAATAAATACTATGGGTAACTCGATTTACTGTAAGTTACACTCTGTCTAAAGGAAAAATATCATTAACTAGAATGTTGTGTTCCGCGGAACACATGTGTCGCCTGCATGGAAAAAGTTGAAATATGGGCCTACGTTTAATCATATATAATAAAAATATTTTATTCAAGTTGATTTCAATACTACACCACAGAACACATGTGTCATCTAAATTGCATTTAAAAGGGGAATAACTATAATAATGTTGAAACCCGAGTTATCATCTTCAAAAATTGGTTTGTGCACGCAGATGAGTTATTCAAAGTATTAAGTGATTTGAACAAGTACTTTCCATTTTACAGGCAACACTAAGTTTCATGTTAAAGTTGCATTTGAAAGGGACATAACTCATAAAATATTCAAACAGGAGTTATAATTTTTGTAGTTGTTAATGGCAGTCTGTTCATGTTGATGATACAATCCAAGTATTCAATGAATAGGGCAAGTACTTTCAAATTATACGCAACATTAAGTTTCATGTGAAATTTGCATTTGAAAAAAAAAAGTCAAACAGGCGTTATGATTCTTGTTGTAACCGATGTTGTTGTTGTTCACGAAGATGATATATTCGAAGAGTGAATAGGACATGTACTTTAAAAGTTCTAGGCAACATTAAGTTTCATGTTAAAGTTGTATATTAAAGGGACACAACTAATAAAATAGTCCAGCAGGAGTTATCATTCTTGTTCTTCATAATGACGCTGTTCATGAAGATGATTTATTTTGAATATCAAGTGAATAGGACAATATCTTTCAAAGTAAAAGGCAATATTAAGTTTCATGTTACAGTTGCATTTGAAAGGGGCATAACTTAAAATATAATCAAACAGGAGTTATGATTCTTTTTGTTACCATTGTTGTTGATCATGCTGATAATGTATTCCAAGTATGAAGTGAACAGGACAAGTACTTTCAAAGTTATAGGCAACATTAATTTTCATGTTAAAGTTGCATTTGAAAGGGGAATAACTCCAAAATATTGAAACTGGAGTTATCATTCTTTTCGTCACAGATGGCATTGTTGATGCTGATGATATATTCCAAGTATGAAGTGAATAGGACAAGTACTTTCAAAGTTATAGGCAACATTAAGTTTCAGGTTAAAGTTGCATTTGAAAGGGGCATAACTCAGAAAAACTTGAAACTGGAGTTATCATTCTTGTTGTCACAGATGGCATTGTTCATGCTGATGATATATTCCAAGTATGAAGTGAATAGGACAAGTACTTTCAAAGTTATAGGCAACATTAAGTTTCAGGTAAAAGTTGCATTTAAAAGGGGAATAACTAAAAAAATTTTCAAACCGGAGTTATCATTCTTGTCATCACAGATGGCATTGTTTGTGCTGATGATATATTCCAAGTATGAAGTGAATAGGACAAGTACTTTCAAAGTTATAGGCAACATTAAGAATCAGGTTAAAGTTGCATTTGAAAGGGGCATAACTCAAAAAATATTGAAACTGGAGTTATCATTCTTGTCGTCACAGATGGCATTGTTCATGCTGATGATTATATTCCAAGTATGAAGTGAATAGGACAAGTACTTTCAAAGTTATAGGCAACATTAAGTTTCAGGTTAAAGTTGCATTTAAAAGGGGCATAACTCAAAAGATATTGAAACTGGAGTTATCATTCTTGTCATCACAGATGGCATTGTTCATGCTGATGATATATTCCAAGTATGAAGTGAATAAGACAAGTACTTTCAAAGTTATAGGCAACATTAAGTTTCATGTTAAAGTTGCATTTGAAAGGGGCATAACTAAAAAAATATTGAAACTAGAGTTATCATTCTTGTCATCACAGATGGCGTTGTTCATGCTGATGATATATTCCAAGTATGAAGTGAATAGGACAAGTACTTTCAAAGTTATAGGCAACATTAAGTTTCAGGTTAAAGTTGCATTTGAAAGGGGCATAACTCAAAAAATATTGAAAATGGAGTTATCATTCTTGTCGTCACAGATGGCATTGTTCATGCTGATGATATATTCCAAGTATGAAGTGAATAGGACAAGTACTTTCAAAGTTATAGGCAACATTAAGTTTCAGGTTAAAGTTGGGGGACTACCGGACGACGGCACCGACGACGACGACGACGAAGACGACGACGACGCCGCCGGACAATAGGATCCCTATGTGTCTACCTGCTATCGCAGGCGACACAAAAACCCACAAAAAAGCAACAGTATAAAATGTGCTCGTGAGTGAGGTGCAGCCTCGAGGTGTTTGAATATTTTTCCTGTATTAACGTTTAATGCCTCGTAATTGTGGATCTATTACACTGTATTTCACAAAACAAAATAAGACAATCTGTATAATATCCGTTTATAAATAAAAATTGCTTATCGAATATAATAAACCTCATTGTCTCGAGTGTTTTGGCTTGACCATATTACACATGTTTGATAAAAAAACATGTGGAATGATTCAATTAGCGAATGTTCCTGATGTGTGACTTACCAAAACAACATAGACAGCTTACACAGATTCGAAGTAAATGCACTATTGTGCTGTGTATAATGAGCCCAAAGTGATTGGTAAAATAAATCAAAATACGAGGTTAACTCACCTTTTGAAGTATCAGCCGGTTTGAAGGCAGGGGGAAGAAATATTTCTCTTGGTATCTCTATAAAGATAAATATTGTATGTAGTCGATTTAAAAATGATTGGAAAAGAAATGGCATAATGATTAGGTCAAACGTTGTTTATTACGTAATATATTGCGAAATGTTAGGTATGTCATCCCTTACAATTACGTCAACTTTTAAAGTTAAAATGTTTCAACCAATATTTTTATAGAAATAGATATATAGACAGATATATTGCTGTTTCAGATATAATGCAAGTGAATACTATGATGTCAGAAATCGTATTTCAAGTTGTCTTGACATAATTCTTGATGCATATTACACTATTTTATTATCATCGTCAACTTAATTGGTAAGAAAAGATTTGTAATTATTTTTAAATCAGAGTTATATTACAATTAATTCTATATATTCTTGTAAACTTATAAACAAAGTTTAATTCAAAATTTGAACACAACAAATATTATTTTATTAATGTTATCAAAAATTACGTCGATATCTGTTTATAATAGTTTTTACGAAATAGACTTTAACATGTCATATGTGATTACGTTAAAAATGATCTCTCACATCATGATTTAATAAGTTCCATAACAATCTTTGTTTTTATTTTTCAGATGCCCATTTTTTCGACTTCTTTTAATTGTTGTGTCTTTTCATTTGAATACATCAATGCAATCAGTTTCAATGCAGAAAGAAAACAAAGGTTCGAAAATATTGAACAGTGATTACCTTTTCCATCTGAGGATTTGTGCTATAGTAAGGGATTGGTGACATAGTTTTGTATTGAAATAAAATAAATCATCCATAATTGAGATAGTTTCCAACCTTGATTTTAGTTGTATGTATGGTTCTCTATATAAGTACATCTATTGTATACATCAGTTGAACATCGAAAATTTCTTTTTCAAGGAATGCTTAGAATAGTTGATTATGATGAATAGTCTATACATACAATCGGTTTATTTCTAGCCATATATTGGATAAAAAATGATTTAATGTTTGACAATCACCTTTATAATTTTATTATAAATAGCGTTGATTCAGAAATGCGAGCAGTTCTGTATATATTTACTAAAATTATTTTTCTTTAACAGTGTTTTGAATATATTTACAATAGACGAAAATGGAACTTTAAAAAATACATAACACTACAAATACGGTTCGGTCTGCTTGGGACTGTTTATGGGCAATAATGGCAATGCATCATGATCACTGCCAACGCCGCCTAGCCCCGATTTGGATGTAGCTAAATATTTACACCAGTAAACAGTATAATTTTGAGACTTTACAAACGATGGTGGGCATATGACGATATGAAGATATAACCCTCAAGGCGATATTTTCCGATTAATACAATTCCACATTCAGCGGCGTATGATCCCCAGATGAAAGAATGGGTAAACGAAAAAAGGAATCAATGGGTAGAATTGAACAAAATGGAATTTCAACAGGGGATCTGAGAATATAAATCCTGTACATTACAGCGAAATAAAAAGCAGGAAGTATATCCCTGAAAGACTATTTCGTTGCTTTTACCAACAGAAATTTTCTTAAAATGTTATTAACCTCGTATATACGTATACCAAATAAATTATTGACTCACTACTACTTATTAAGAACTTGCAAGTTTTCGCCTATCTAAAAATAACGTTTTCTGTTAACATATTTGTTAGTCATTAGTGATGAAATTGCCACAACGTTACCTACCATCTTTGGACAGTATATAAAGCACATATAACGACATTGCCAAAATAAAGTTGACAGTTGTCACTCTTATAAATAGAGCTCCTGAAAAAAAAACATGTACGTATATCTATCAATAAAAATAAAACGCTTGAGATTAATTATACCGGAATCGTTAACATAAAGCCCGCTTGGCAGTAATAATTCTCTCAGATGATATACATTAAATATATAATTTCCATAGAACTTCTGTCATCAAGTTACATATAAACCTTTTCTGTTTTTTGTTTACTTATATTTAAAGTATTTAAAGTAATGATAATAAAATATCACTATTAAAATATATTCTATGTTCTCATTATTACGTTAGGATTCTGGGAATTCATAAGAAGACATGTTTCGTGTTATGACTTTACCTTTAAATCGCTTCCGCGAATCCAGAGGACTGTTAGAAATCATTATATGATACAGATGGCATCCGATATAAATCCAGCTTAATACATCAGATAATATATTTCTTTATAATAGCGTATTCTCATTTTTGTAATAACTGATGTTTAAATGAAAAACTACAATGATAGAATAAGTACCCGGAAATATATCACTTAAAAGTAATAACGGGTTAGCCGTAAGCGGTTTAGTTTGACAACAACAGCAAGTTGGTTAAGTCATGTTCGGGTAGAATACAGTTATAGTTGACAAACTGTCAAAACGGTTTATCCAAAAAAAAATAAAATAAATAAATGTATTAAACTTTCCAACAAAAAGATCATTATTTTTTTATCTTATTTGTACAATAATCAATAAATACAATTTTTCATGCCTCTTTACGTTCACCCCATTTATTCATAACATGACATGAGAATACAATGACAATATTATAGCTTATTAAAAAATTTACAAGATGTTTATCGAAAGATGATATTATAGAGTTAGGATTCATTCGTTCGTTCGTTCGTTCATTCATTCATTCACTTTGCAATTCATTCTACAATCCATTCTGCAATTCATACAATTCATTTTGAAATTTATTCTGCAATATATTCAACATTTTAGCAATTTAATCAACAATTCATTCAGCAAATTATTTATTCGTTCAGCAATTCATTTCATTAATCAATCAAATAATACAAACTGTATTTGTTTTATACGATTAGCGTGGCAGGAATTTTTATGTTATAGAATTCGACTGTGTCGCTCGGTTTACGATTCTCTTGCTCGAAACGAAAAAGCTAGCGACGCAATGATGACATTATACGTGTAGATTATTGTCGATTTTAAAGAAATTTTCTCTAAATTCTGCCTCTTGGTACTGCGCTGTTTCTCTTACATGTTAAAATTGTTTGGTAACATTCATCATACGTTTGTTTTTAACATCGAACTTTCTGTTATTCCTGTTTTTCCATATATACCTTTTTGAAAACTTGTTAAATTATTGGTACGTAAAGAATCGATATCGTAAGTCAGATTTATACTATTTGAGGATTGAACTGTTTGTTTAATACTGCATTAATTTTCTGCCAAATTAATTTGTATCCGAGAACAAGTGAATCAAAGTTTCTCTGTCGATTTTGCATAGGTTGCACACGCCGTTAGAAGCCTTCATTAGATCTTTTTAAGTTTCGTTAAAATAATATTGTGTAAAAATTTCCACTGAACTGTTGTGCTTGAATAGACGCATTCTACAAAAATGTTTGACCAGATTATTTACCAGTGTAAAACATTACGTGGTAAAGAGAATTTCTGTTCCCATTTTTCTTCGGTTTTCAATGGTTTTATTACTTCCTTGACCTAAATTTGCTGAAGAATAACCTTTGTTTTTAATTCCCGCAGCATTGAAATAATGAGGAGTTGATTGCGCCGCGATATTGGTTTATAATTTGAATTAATTGTTCCCTCTTGTAGTGAATTAATAAATTGCTTCGGAATGCAATGCTTTATTTTGTACTAACATGATATTATACAGCGCTGCAGGTCTTGTGATTAACCCATCTACAGTTGGTCAATATGCTTACCTCTTTGGTTGCATGGCGATGGCACGGGTTTGAGAATGTATGAAGGCTTATGGGGAAATCATTTTTTAAAGAACCTAGAAGCTCGATTTGTTTCTTTTATCCCTGCCATCGTGTTTTTGCTAATTTGACTCCAGGGGCTCTGCAATGCTATTAGCTTTTTATGTTTCATATGTTTGTGTGCTTTTGCATGCAACATTGTTGAGCTGATGGGTGAGTTGGAGTCATTTCATCAAGACAACTTGTACTTGTTTGTTGATATGAGAACCTATTGGGGCAAGTGTGAGCTTGGTGCACCCTAGAACCTGGTTTAAACCCCCAGTGGCAATTTGTTTTGCCACTAACCGTTCCAAGGCGGTAACCCCTCGGGTTCTCACTTTCGTTAATTGTTTGTGACGTCCATTTTGAAACTGAGTCTTGTAAACGATGCTCTCTTTTCCTCTACTTTTTGGCTGTGTGGAGAGGCTGTGTCTGCTGGATGTGGCCATTCCTGATATCCATATTTCACATTTTTAAAATATTTCTTTCTCAATTTTGAATGCTTTATTGTACTAACCATTATGTTGCCTATTGAGTTAATATTACTTTCTGTAAAAGACTACCTAATAAAGATTTATTCCATCCGAAATTGATATGTTACAATCAAACAATCTTTCAAAAACATTCAAAAAATTGATTTAAAGATTTCCTTTTCAGTAACATTGCACTCACGTGGGAATTTAAAATTATGTTTTGTATCGCTTAGTTTTTGTGAATTTATGTAAATAGAATTTTAAGGAATTTTAAGGTCTATCTTGTTTCTTTTATTATTCTAACGTGTCATACTGTATGCAAAATCAAGATACATTAGTAACATTCATTTGTGCAAAGTTTCATTGAACGACATTTTGCCATTATTGAGATTTTGATAATTTTCTTTTTATCGATGAATAGGATTGGGAGGAGTGTGGCAAGCCCTTAAATTAATGAAATGCCGCGACAAACACATGATAAAATCTTTACCTACTGACTGATTTATTTTTACACATTATCTTCCGATTTAACGAATTGAATACACGCGTCAAACCGGTTTTTTGATATCCCCTTATTAGGTTAAATAAAACCGGAAACAAAACAAACAGTAATTGTTTACCTTTTACTTGTCCAACAATATTGACCTGGCACTCTTGCATTTGACCCTATAGTCGGCGAATTTCGTAAAAATTACGATCTTCTTTTAATCGATATGTATGTATGTAACCAGTTTATCCAATGACCTTTACAAAAATTAATGAAGTGCCAGGTCAATATTGTTGGACAATACGCTCATTCTGTAAAACGTGTTGTTTTCTTTTTCTCTTTCACTCATACTTGTATAATGACGGCTAAATTTGCTGTACTCTTATGAATAGTTTATGTAATTTGTTATGTTGATTTTTGTTGTTTTCTGTTTTTTTACATTCTTTACATTTTTTCCGCTTTCATAAATGTATTCATGCTTGAGTGACACGTTTGTATGTGTGTCTGTATGTATAAGGATTGTCTCTTGTTTAAGTACGATGTACTTACTGAGAAATGTTGTGAAATAAACTTGAAACTTGAAAACTTGAAACCAGTAATTATATGATTTGTCGGAAAAGAGGTAAAGTATGAAAACGAAATTTTATTTCGAGATTAATTCTAAGACTGAAAAATAAAGTAAGAACTTATTTTATCATGATGAGGGAAGTATTTTAGTTCATTATTTATTGTTTAATGTTAAAATTTAAAAAATGTGAACAGTTGAAATATGCGTATCAGTAATGGCCTTATTCAGAAAACAGCCTCCCCACTTTTTAATATTATAATTTCAAAAGGACATCATATTTAATATTGAACATGAGAAATCAATGGGTAATCGCCTTGAACCAGGTTTAGGGTGCACAACCTAACACTCGCCGGTACAGGTTCATATAAATTATGTGCTCCTCGTAAATTTTGTTACTTACCATTAATTTTGAATGCACAAGACCTATATACCAGTGTTCTGGAAAGTGACCTATAGCAGTACATGTATATTATAATTTTTTATTTGTATATTATTTAAGGGATTACTCTAGTTGTCATTGCATCGTCTCTGATAATGAAGAAAAATATCAAAATCTCTATAACGGTTAAATGCAGTTCAACAAATCTTTGCATAAATCAATGTTATAAATGTATCATTTTTACATATGTAATTAAAATAAACTTCCCTACAATTCTATTAACATCTATTTACATCTCAACACAAAAACTAAACAAAATAAAACAACAACTGGAATGCTAACATTAGTTATATTACACTGACAACAACGTGTGTGGTCATTCATAGAATTTTCAAATATGAAGAAAGAAATAAACATTTTTATTTGTTTTTATCTATTTACGCGATAAGGATATTTAAGGTCAAACACACTTGTACACATATCTCATAATTGTGTAGGTTTGTTAAATAAAAGGAACTCACACATTGTTGTCAGTAACATATTACTCATGTGGGCATTTAAATTAATGTTTTGTGTTGCTTAGTTTTTTGTGTTTGGAAGTAAATAAGAGTTTGAAGGAAGTTTTAGATTTAGCATTTTTCTTTATGGTTTTTAAAAGATACAGCAAAATGTTTTGCCTTTGAAATCGAAAATAGACATGAAGGGGGTCTTTCTCGAATTACTTAATGTTGGAATTTTCAGTATTATCTCAACAACACATCATACTTGATTATTATTATCAGCTTTTGCAGATGTTTATTTTGCTTATACAGGAATAAAATCAGCAATGTGAATGACTGCAAATGCTTTTAACTGTGAATTGTATTAACGATATATTATTATTTTTTCATTATAATAAACCACAATTTTTTGTTCAAAATCAATCAATGAACCTTTACTTGTATTAAAAACAGTCACAATTTGCAAAAGAGTTCTCCCAAACTAGTATTTTATAATGAAATGGGTGACTTTCCATACAAATATTTCGAAAAAAGTATAAACCCGTTTCTACTACACTTGACTAAAATATTTTCATATTGGTGTTCGGTGAGTTTCAAAATTCCTTTTTCCTATTAAAAAAACAAACTTTGTGGCAAATTTATATTTCTGGATTTTCGTTAGTTACTTTTTTGAGTCTCTCGTTGTTGTCTTGGTCTTGTTTTTTTATTTCATAGCACCAATGTCACTTACAATCATGCTTCTCCTAAAGAGAAGCTGGCGGGGACAGTGTGAAGTTGATGCACACAAGAACCTTATAAGAATCGCAAGTGGCAAATGTGTTTTACCAAGTGACCCTTCACAGGTTGTAGCGCTATTTTGATTGAGTCATTAATTACTTGAACAATATAATCTAATCTAAATATTATTTTATTAAAATCAGCAAATTAAATATGCTATAAACAATGTTACGTCAAAGAAAGCAATGAGGCACTGGTGGGGGTTCACATTTTTCAAGGAAGGAGACAATGTCAGATCGAACTTCTGTACTTGCCGCCATAACGTCTGTGAACGGGTAAGTGTTTTGTTCATGATATAAGCGACGAACTAAAATACTCAACACTGACTGGTCAAAGCGATGACACCGACTGTCATTTGTTACATCAAGATCACAAATTTGTGTTAAAGAAACTGGAGCCATACACTTGACGTTGAGAGCACAAGCGGCCCAAGCATTGATAACAGTTTTACTGATGCGATCAAAGTGCACCAAAACAATGCCTCCCCAGGCTTCGCCTAAATGTCGAAATTTGCAGGAATCTTCTTCGAGAAATTTAAATGTTTCAGCAGCAGTTTGCTTGGCGACACTATATACCTCTGGCTCTGCAGGCGATACTCGAAATAACACACTGTACTCCTTAGCCATGTCGATTGCAGCATCGATATTATCTGTCGTGAAACGTACAGAGGTATCAACCCACCAGACAAACCCAAACTCCATCAGCAGTGTCTGAAAATAAGGTCAACATGTGTTAACATTTCTATTCTAGTATTAACATATTTCTCTTTTACACATAGAAAAGAACGTTAATGTGACGACAGTAAAACCCCGATTGAAAGACCACATTTTGGGACAGAAAAATGTCTAAATAGTAAATGGTGAGGAGGTCTCTATTTTGGTGAGAAAAAAGTGCAAAACAATAGATTGGGACACTGGAATATTGGTCTTATTATCTAATGGGTTTAATTTCTAGATGGTCTTAATGAGGGGGTTTCGTTTCAATGTTGTTTCTAGTTTTTAACTGAATAATTAAACATTTACTTTATAGATGTTTAAATTGACATTGGTCGTTAATTACAATTTGCAAACTAAACTCGTAGTTAAACGTTTCGGCCACCGGCCTTTCACAATATTTTTACGAAAGACATGTATTCGTATAAGCAAGTAAGTTACTATTTTATTATAATTTCTTCTTTTATGTGTACATTATAAAGTGAACTTGTACATATTATCCAATATGAACATAATATCGAACACACGGCTCCCGTGCCTTGTAAGTCATTATACAACACACATGATAAAAGTGGTCAACTTGGTCAATTATTTACTTTTGGGAATCTTCACTTTACTAGGTGAGCAATTAGAACTTTCCGTGAGCGTGAACTATACGGCTGAAATATTAAACACATTTAGCGAGGAATCAGCCACGGTTATATGAAACAATTGCAGAGTGTATCTAAATTAGTCACTGCTTTACATGTTATCCGTAAGATAATTAAAAGATAAAAGCAGACTGTATAATGATTACCTGTATAATCAAGGGCTTCCATGTATAGTTCTTTTTCATTTTTACGTGTTTTGGAAAATCTTCAAACGGAAAGCGTCTTACTTCACAGAGGCATGTCTGTTTCAACTAAAAGAGAATAGAACAATTAGCAACTCTATATTTGATATGACTTATCCGCCATATCATTTACAATTAAAGATAAAACACGATCGATCTCTCGTAAGTCAAATCTTTTTGATAAGCTATGATTTTGAAAAAAAACAACAACAAAGAGGTAACATTCCGATAGTATGTTCATGAATAATATTTGAAATAGACAGATATTTTTTAAGTATCAGATCCCTGTGTGTAAATGTTTGCAAAACAGACTAAATTACTTTGAACTTTAACGAACGGCGAATATGCATAAATGTTCGAATCTTATCAAAATCTGTTTTGTGTCTGATTCACATTTATATCCATTTCGATGTAAACTATGTAATGCTAATATGTTATTCATCTTGGTAATCAAGTATTGTATATAGACATGTTTTTTTCCATTTTGTGCTGTATTTGTGACAATATATTATATGTTATAAACTGTAATGTATCCAGACAATGTACTTTGTACACGTCTTAATAAAATATCTGTTCTGTTCTTATCTTCCAAAATAGAATTCACATTCACAAACTTATTTAAAAATTAGGATGAATATTACATGTATTATAAATTACCATTTAAAATTCTATGACGTTAGTTATTAAACGAACTTACTACTTTCAGTTGTCTGCGAGTTAAGCCAAGGTCATAAACTATCATGTTGACTCTCCCTTCGTATGCTGGATTCTTCATCAGCTTCATGTGGACGGACTGGAACAGACCCTGCGATTTCGGATAGAAGTGCCTCGTCATTCCAGTAACAATCACAGGGAAGTCGACCATTTTCAATGGCGCCTCGTCATTCCCGCCAATTTTCGACAAGTATTTGTTGGCATCACCACGTGGGTAGTTCCTAATGACCTGGAGATTTTCTTCTTGGCTCGCTTTAAACGTTTCTGCGCACTTTTCGTATTCTTTCGTTGATCCTTTTATAATAGATATATAGAAATACAGATTAAGTTTGGAAAATAAACATCGTTACAGAAGTTATAAAGAAATAAATGCTCCACCATTTAACACCACTCATCCGACGATGCCATATCCACCCGAGCTCCAAACCAACTAAATTGTTTTTGCAATATTTACATTCTTAATTCCAAGTTCGAAATTTTCTAATGTAAAAACTAAAATTATTGTATTATATGCTGTCTAGTCTGCAACAAATCGTTTTTGTACTGGTCAACATCCATTTTTTATATTTAAACTGTACTTACTTGTCCGATTCAGGTTTGATTCTGGCAATTCCGGCATGATGTTGACACTACCAGGCTGCTCCAAAGTATCACGAAATACTGAAAAAAAAACGCAAATCGGGCTTAACAAGCGAATGCTAGCCTGCTACATCAAGTGCTTGTCGGCAGTGCTATAATCGTTAGTTTTTCTCAAACACATAGGAAGTTGTACGCACTGGCACTATGCACATTAGAACTCCACACATGGGATACATGTTAAAGGGCTACATTATGTATTTATATGTTCTATATATGAGATTTCGGATCATTTGTTGACATTGCAGTCGGTAGCGTGATCGGAATTGCATGTCTAGGCGATGTCGTCGTATTGTGGAAGCAAAATCATATTATAAGTTAATATTGAATCGTTAAAATGTATCTGTTAAAAGCAATTCTACCAGGAAACTATGTTTACCATGGTTATGAATAAAATATGAATATTGAACAGCATTTTCGAACGCTTGTAAACCTAAATTTGAATTTAACAAATTTAATGAAAAAAATGTAACGTTTGTAAACTAGAATTAAATTTTAACATATAATACGTTTGAAAATCTAACGTTTTTATGGTAACAATAAGTAGATGAAACTTACGAGAGACGTTTCTTCTTGCAGCTACATACATTCGTTGTGCTTGTATGAGCTCCTTTTCATTGCGGGCCCGCTCGAATTTATTATGTAATACTAAAATCACAAAACAAGAAACTGGTTATTAATGGCAAGTAGAAGTTAACAAAACAGATATTGATCACTCGCTGAATCATACTATCTTCTCTCTCTCTCTCTCTCTCTCTCTCTCTCTCTCTCTCTCTCTCTCTCTCTCTCTCTCTCTTTCAGGCATCTTGAGTGTTGAATATTCATCAGAACTAAATTATTAATATTAGAGCATTGAAAGTTTCTACGGAAATTTGTTGACAAAAAGTGCTTCTCGCACTAGCGAAAATGACGACACAAGTCACGTGATATTGTCATCCGGGAAATAAGCATAATTTTTTGCGAACTTTTGTTTAAATACTTTAGGTGTTGTTTTCATGCTGTATTCGAAATACTTACATCCTGTAGTGGCGAACAGTACTGACACGAGCAGAGCTGGTAGAAGAATACTCAGTGCGCACAGTCCCTTCACTTGACCTAAATATATCAGGGTAGGAATAGTTGTACAGCAGATACGTAATTCATTGTGAAAGCAAATTAGTTAATAAATGTACCTAAAATATATTTCTAAAGCCGTCAAAACAAGACAAATAAAAATTAAAGGCTCGATTTAAAGAAAAATATGAAAAAAATATTTTCAAATGAACAAACAATTAAAAAAAAACACTGATCTGTTTCAGTCTTTGTGAGAAATACGAAATTTAATGGGAACCATTGTTTTTATTTTGATGTATCGACTATCGTTACAGCTTTCTATAAAAGCTTGTATTAACTACTATTATATCGTGAAAAAAAAACATTTAAATAAGGTCTCTCATAAGTTTCGGAACAATCACAAACATCTTTAACAAATTTTAGTTTCAGATCTTATTAATCATGTTAAATAAAGTAAAGAAATGATGCACCTACCTGGCAGTTGAGAAATTTGTCGGCAAATGAATGACATCATTGTGTCTGTTTCTAATTAAATGAGCTTGAATTTTCTCCAAAGGCAACAGCAATATTCCAACAGCAATAATTAATTCCAGAGTTTCAGTGTAACGTTTATTATCAAAACTTTAAACATAATGATGGTGTAAATAATGCTGTTAAATTCGAAACCCATTGACTTCCCGATTAGATAACAATCAGCAACAAATTTGTTGTACGTACTTGATCAACCGCTGTCCCTTTTGGCGTTCTTAATTTTTAATAATATGTTATCAATTACCATTAACAAGCGCGGTTTGTGCAATTAAAATGAAAATATAAAAAAAAACGATTTCTTCCAATATACATAAACTTAAACATGGAAATATTTTCAAAATATTGCATTTGTCAATATACGGCAAGGCGCTAAGATGACACGAGCCCTTAGTAAACAGCCACTTATGTATACGAAAATCATTTACTAAAACAGCATAATTTATTCACTTAGCATGTGTATTTAAATAAAGTTCCACATGCCATTTGATATGCGGAATGAGATCTGTAAGCATGGATAGTCGCCCGTCCCTTTATTCTTTCTAAATTATACAAATGCCGAGAAGAACCTGCAATTTAAAGACTATACATTCAAGTCAACTTCAGTTGTTTTACTATCATTACGAAAAAAACATATCCATATTAGAGTATTAGTCAGGTGCAAAAATATAAACAGCAGATAATTTTTTGATAAATAAATTCAATATATTAACATATACTTATTAAACATTACGTTAAGTATGATATTAATAAACAATGTTTCCAGGAATAATCAAAGGAGTGGTTGCCAGTTATTATTATATAAATATCTTAAATAGTACTTAGTTCAGGACAATTTTCCTTGAATAAGAGTACATAGAGGTAGATAATATTTCAGATTGAGTAAGATTATTCAATTTATCGCTTCTTAGCAGTCGCCAACTATATTGTTTCTTATATTATTGTGAATTGTTAAACATAAAATGCAATCATTCGTCAATCATATTTAAATAGCAAAATCTGCATGACTAGTTAGATAAGTTCACACTGTTAGTAACGAGGAAGTATACTCGTACTTTCAATTATGTTACTACATTAGGCAAAATTTGTCCGGACAGTCTTCAAAATATAGGTGATCCCAATCGCTTCTATTATTAACAATATATTTATCTAAAACAGAGTTGAAATCATATTTCGAATGTTCGTGAAATAAACGACGAAAAAGTATGCTAAACACAGATTGTTCAAAATTATGACACTGTTCGACCTGCTGATTGTTAGAGTCACACCTTACGCTTTCATCACTTGGTGCTATGCATTGTTTCTGCAGGGCACACTGTGCCCAGACCTTAATCAGAGCACTGTTTGTTTCATCAAATCGAATAATTAGCGAGGACACATCAACCTGTGAAAAACTTTGAAATTTACACACATCCTCTCCGAGGAACCGAAGTGTGTTAACATCTGTAGTGGAGACTATAGAGCTTGCTTCAGGTGGCTCAAGGTTGAACACGATGCCGTATTTTTCAGCTGCGGCAAAAGCTCCATCCACGGTGCGTGTTGGAAAACGAACGGATACGTCGGCCCACCATACATAGCCAAACTCCATCAGCAGTGTCTGTGAGCATAGAAAAACAAGCATGATAAAAAAGTCAATAAATATATCAACAACAACATTAAAGGAGACAACATGTTTTATAAGTCAAGAACATTTGTGTCAATATTTTTAGCGTCATTATCAGTGACGTTACAAATTGACGAGACAAAACTTTGAATCTGTCTTTAAGCTGAACACTGAACAAACATCTTTACAAAAACAACAATATAGTTTATGAAACACACAGGAGGGCTAAATCTGACTGGATTGGTGCAAACTTGAAATTGGTGATTCTTTTTTTACCGTTGCACCCTTTTCCCGGAAGACATCGTTACGCAATCGCGTTCTGCGACAATCGATACAGTACCAAGTATACTGTAACATAGAGAGTGGCAAGGCCTATTTTCACAGGTTTTATTAACAACGTAATGTCATCCTGCGTTTCTTTATCCCTTTAGTATATACGTGTATTAGGCTTGGTAATTACGGACGGAGCATCTGCGAGCATAGGAAAAAATCTACGGAATAGATCAGAAATAAATATAATCAAACTTGACAGTTTTTATTGACAAATGCAAATAACACAAGCGTTTACACAGCTAAAAATAGTCTGAAACAATCTAACCTTCCTAGAAGGAAGTCGTTAAGTTTGATTTTATATTTATTTATTTTATTGAATTTGCCCCTTCTTGAATTAAGCATTAATGTCAATTGTGTCTACATTTACTTCTAAGTACTCTATTTACCTTAGGCGAAATTACAAAGAAAGCACTTAATGTCATCTTTAATTTTAAATCATTGCAAAATCTTACCTGCGACACGACTTTGCAACAGGACATTACTTATAGCAAGAAGCAACATCAAAGCATTATAGCAAAACGATGAGCAAGAAAGTAAAATATGTATGAATAAAATTAGGACCGCCAAACAGATATGAAAGACATTATCAAAATAGAGCATACTAACGCATAAGTGTCGGTCCTTAAACGTATCACTATTATTTTGGCAACGCTTAAATCTGTTGAATCCTGACAAAAGCTTACCATCTATATACTTACAGTCTGAACAACGTTAGAAAATATATATTGTAATAACATTCATGTTTGCCCAAAGAAAAATTGGAATTTCAATAATGCTAAGTTTGGACATACACAGATAATATAACACGTTCTATCCGAAGCTTTATAAGAATAAATAATAATATGGTAAGTGTAGTGTTGTTCCAGCTCAAACGAATTATTATTTCCCGAAAACTGAACTAAAGAAAATGTCTGATATTGAATAAACAACTAAATGTATCAAGTTTGTGCACAATTAAAACCATAAACGACTTAATACTACAATCTTGTCATGTTTGATGTATCTATCTGTGACTCTGTATGGAGAATTATGACTAGATAAATGAAAAAAAAACTTATTGATAAAACAATAATTGCATTCATGAAGATTTCGTGGACTAGTCAGTTTCATTTTTCTTGACCGGACATGAATATTTTCACATACCTGTATTATAATTGGCTTCCAAGCGTGATAACGGAGAGTTTTCACGTGTTGTGGGAATTCGTCGAATGGAAATGGACGAATTTCACACCTGCAGAATGATGCCTGCGTAAAACACAATAGCATATCGGTTCTATTACTATACATGTATATTAGATAATATTATATAGTTTCGAAAAACCAATGAATAAAGAAAAAAAAACACAGCTGCCGCATACTTAAGTGTACTCTAGCTAGTTCGTTTCTGTGCACCATATAATTATCAAATTCCGCATTGGAGTCATTGTTAGAGCATACATAAACATCCTATGCCTCACAAGTAAATAACTCATGTGTGTGCTACTGTCACGGGTAGTTCGTCCACGTCAATAGAGGCACGACAGGACCTTAAATCTTTGTCCAGTCATAAAACTTAAAGCGGAGACCAGTCTCAAATTTCAAGTACCTAATTGCAAATTCTCGATTTCAGCTTATCAGTTGATTTACTCGTAGATTTGAGATCAGTCTCCATTTCAGCCAACCAGATGCTTAAGATTGAGATGCCCTTGAAAGATCAGACCAGACGTTGTGTCTTCGCATACTAGTATATGTCATTGTCCAAGCCTCATATATTAGCGAGTGATATGTCATTTCTGAGAATGTTTTATTGCAGAAAGTCATTACAATTACTGTTACTACTGCCTGATACTTACAATTATAATCCGTTTCTGTCTTCTTGTCATTCCTAAGTCATACACTATGATTTTGATGTTTCCGCCATATCGTTCATTGCCTAGAATTCTCAGAAGGAACGTATGGAACAGCCCTCTAGCGAGCTGATAGTAATGCCTGGAAAACGCCGTGACCAGAACCGGATACTTCTCCATAGTCAGGGGACGCTTTAAGTAGGTTCCCATCTTCCACATGTATGGATCAGCTTCGCCATGTGGGTATCGCTCAATGACAAGCAGGTTATCTTGCAGTGTGTCATTGAATTTTTCATTACAACTTTCATCAAAATGTTCTGAAATAGATCATGATTACTTTCTGAATGGTCAGCAACTGCACGTAAGTAATATTTATTCGTAACACTCTAACATGCACAATTTTATTGAAGTTCCATATGTTTTAAGCATGCGGTTTTCAAAACTGTTGTAAGTGAACAAAATATCTTGCCTTCGTTCAGTGATACTTCCACGTTGGTTCCAGTGTCTTTCGGCGCATCTTCAACACTGATATTTCTTGTTGAAATGTGTCTTTCTATTCTAGTTGATATGGAGGAGACGCTGTCTAATTTGGTCATAAGATTTTCTTTCATTTCCAAAGGATCATATAAAAATAAAATACTTTAACAAATATATTTAAGCATTGCCGATCGAACACAATCATTTAAAAAGTTTTTTTCTCATTATAAAGGGACTTCTTTTTTACAGTCATCGTTTCAAATACGATCAACTGACTAAAAACGGAGGAAAAATAGACGTCAATACATTGCCACAAGTTTTAAACATAATTTAAGTAATATTTTTGCGTAAACCATGAAATGGGAAATGTATAAGTGCAAATACTACGAACAGTTACGACAAACATAAACTGGAATAACTGGTGGTCTCTGGAGACTGCTGGTGTGAGACAAGGGGCAACAACACTTCGGCTTAAATCACAACGCTGGAGAATTTAAAGTCATGAATTAAAACGTAAAACAAGGCATGTTTTATATTGTAGTCATTCGATGTTTGTTGTATGGTCTATGTTACATAATGTAAACATTGAGAATTTAGAATATGTGATCATATCGAGATTGCAACTCACCTTCAAGGTGGTGAGCTATCATGTAGAGTAAAAAGATCACCAGACAACATACTCCAAGCAAGATACGACATGTTGATCCCATCCTCACCAGAAGTGTCTCAAGTTTTGTAATAAAAACGTCGCGAAACAGTATCACATTATACTAAAATTCTACAAAAGCAGCCAATGGTAAAAGTATTGGCTTTATTAATGTGGTCATTTTTGTTTCTATAATATATTGGTAATCATAATTCATTCCAGTTCTAACACAGCATAAATTCACTTAAACTGAACTAAAGAAAACGCCTATTAAGGAATAAACTATGAACAATGTTAGTGTTTGAAAACCAAAATTACTTTAATCTCGCCATTTTTAATTATGTACGGAGACATTCTTATATAAAAAGCAAAAAATTAGTTAAACAAAGTTTTTTTCTAAAATTACGGTAAATAAATTAAATTATTAAATTAAAATGTTGAAAACTGTGTCCATCAAAGGCATTAGTGTTTATAATGAGGGTTTAAAGCTTTGCACCATAAGTAAAATCCTACTTGAGATGTTGTGATTGTATCTTCAGGCTATATATCACTAAAATTGTGCACATGTTCGTACAAATGGCCACACATATTTAATACAGGAAAGAAATGGCTACATCGATTTCTGGAAGATTAAAGAGTAAGTTCTCATTCTTTTGTCAACTTATTATTTTTGAACAAAAAAGTGAACCGTACTTACATATCACCTGCATTTATCGTTTGGCATTTGCTAAATCTTGATTATTAAACAGCCCCTTTAAAAGACTAAACAATATATTTATGATTTTAATTTAAATTGCACTTCAAAAAGTAAAATGTACTTGTCAAGTACAAAGCATTCCAGCTTACGTTTCATGTATAAATTGTCGACGAAACAAGACAAGCGAAAGTTACACTGACTATTTTAGTTTCAGAGACGGTACAGCAAGTGTTGTTAGTTCTAGCTATATGTGTGTTAGCTGCCAGCTTGCTATTCTTCACACAAGGTTTCGAAGGTATGTTTAAGTCCTGTTATTTCATATAATAATGATAGATATCCACCTTTTTATGCTGTTCTTTGTTAGTTACGCCAATAGATATTTCTTAAAAAGAGTAGTTTGGCAGATCACGGTATCTCTGTTTTCTATTTTATTTCAGATAGATTGGTGAACACCCTACCAAAACCCAAATACGATTTAAATGACCATGCTAAAAGTAAGTATAATTGCAGCATTTTCTCTTCTTTAAGAAATGTCATTATAATAAATTCGTGCCTTCGTAAACGAATGTCAATTTGGTTGGGGAAAAAAAACAAGTCACAAAACCAGACGTGTCTTTTGTAATATTACTTTTAATATATCACTACAGCAGGTGTTAAGTGCTGTGTGGTGGCTGTAGAAGTCTCCCTGTACTTCAATACAGTGTACTTATTAATACTAATTGCCTCACTTGATGGTAATATGCTAATTTCAAACCACGCAGAATGTCAATCATTTTGGGTTGGGGTATATGCATACTTGAACTATCCTTCATATAGGGGGTACAGATGGTATGTACTGTGTCTGTCTCGTGCAAGGTTGAGTAGGCGCTGCTGTCGCATTTGTATGGCTTTGGGGTTATACATACATTGCATATATCACTACAGCATGTGAGCTGTGTGACGGCTTTATAAAGTCTCCCCGTACTTCACCTCAGTGTAGTTGTCTGCTTCTATTACCTTCCTTGATGGTAATATGCTAATTTCAAGCCATGCAGAATGCCAGCCATTGCTGGTGGCAATACACAGGCATACTTAAAGACTTACCCTTTGTATAGGGATACCGATGGTACTGTGTCTGTCCCTTGCATGGTTGGCATATTTGTATAGCTTTGGGCTTATCTATACATTCCATGGATGATGTGTGTGTATTTCTTATTCGATATCATTTATCACACAAGGCAAATCCAATCTGTGTAAAGAAACGTTCAAATCAACACTAGAAGAGAATTTAGAAGTCGTCCGAGGCTACCCAAAAGGAATTGCAGAACAATACATGTGGAAAATCGGTGGTAACAAGACCAAACCTGACACAATAAGAACGATTCCGGTCTTCGTGACAGCCATGGATTACAAATATTACCCTTACTGCCAAGGAATGTTCAAGTACTTGCACAACATTCTCAGAAAAGAACGATATAAAGGGAGAGGGAAGATAATCGTTTTTGACATGGGACTTTCAACTCGTCAGTTAAGAGTGGTAAGTTCTAACGGTTTGAAGATACTTCGTTGACTATAATATCGTTATAATATACATATATTATATATTTGAGACTGGTTTCCATTCTCAGTTTTATTATCGATGGCAACTTTCGTTTCAGCTGAACGAGAAATGTGATTGTGAAATCAGGCGGTTTCCGTTTGAAGAGTTTCCATCCCACGTTCGCAGGTTAAAGACATATGCTTTCAAGCCAATAGTAGTTCAGGTTCGGCTTTCTATTCAATATTTGAAAAAAATAGGTTTGCAAATTACCATAGGCGACAAAGAATAATATGTTAATCAACATTACTTCATTGAATCGATTTCATTTTCTCAGGACAATATAAAGGTTAATAATGGTACTTCTACTTGCAAACAGATAATAGGCATACCCATGGGCACCATTTTAGAAATACTTCTTTCTTTTCTATTTCATTTGCTACAAAAGAGATGTTATGTTTTATCTTTTGCCCGAACAATATATCAGTATTTATGCATTAACGAACACTTCATGAAGATAAGACGATGTTTTAGCACACATTTAATGACTATTTCTCAACATGAGTCATTGTCATTTATACCAAACAAGCTGAAGCTCCGGCGCTTTTGTTCGGAGCATTCTGATTGGTCGAACTATTGACTTAGTCCGGGAAATACTTTGCACACAAATCGTTCGACCAATCAGAACGCTCCTAACAAAAGCGACGGGGATTTCCGGAAGTCGCACTGGGGTGAATAATCTATGAAAAAATAACCTGCATTTCGGAGGCCGTTTTCTGTTAAATATTACGCGTATTTCGAGCTTTTGTTGATACTTCTTGACATTTACTGTTAGATAAGACTCTGTTGCGTTGAACCAAATAGCTGTCAGATTGGAACCCTCCGTATTGTAGGAAAAACAGCTTCTCGAACGAGGGTAGGGTCTGGAGCCGTTCCTGACCATTATTCAATTATATACATGTAATATACATTTTAACTACGATTTTGACAGTGTATTTTCGCATATTTTGATAGAATGGAATAATATAAGTTACTTGAAACCATTTTTACAAAAAAAACCTCAAAGGCATATTAGTAAGGGTTTGCATGGGGTGGGGCGGCTGGTCAAGCGCCAGTGATGTTAGTAGATTAGTCAGTTTTCAGAAAATATTAAAATAAGATCATGACCTCTGATTTGTTTATGTCAAGGTGTATATTTCCCATGCATGCGCTTCCAGTTCTAGTGTTTTAATAGCTGAAAAGGGAATTTTGAAAGCCATCGAACACAACAAATATGAAAATATAATATAATATAAGGAAATCTTGAAAAAAAAGAAATAAGATATTTTATGAAATTCGTCATATCTTACATAAACCTCTAAGTGCTCGGGTCTTGAAGAAAAGAAATATAGTAATACCTTGCTGGAAAGTGTTTTACCAACTTTTGTTTTATGTGCATGCAGGCTTTTGATTGCGTCACTGCCGGGTATGTTAGTGCATAGAAGTTAACTTGCAAAACAAACGTGAAATATGCATACCATGAATAGACACACTCAGAAATAGCCTACTCTCACGACAAAAGCAAAGAGGAAAAGAGAGCACTTGGTTTATTTAATGATCACTGTTCAAATAAGAAATCACTAACAATTAACGAAAAAGAGAACATAAGAGGTTTTAGGGTGCAACAACTTCACACTTGCTTCAACAGATTTTTATACGAACAAGCAGGTACAAGTTGTCTTGTTTAATTAGCTCCAACCAACCTATTAACTCAAACCACATAAATATATAGGTAGGCAACTTTATTTAAGTTATTATCAATAAGCGTGTCTGAAAGGGACAGTCTGTAGTTGGTCAACCTAGAACTTGGTTAAACCAACCAGCGGCAAAATATATTGCCACTGACCGTTCCAAAGCGTCAACAACCCCTTCGTGCCTTAAAAATACATGATCTAAAATTTTCCAAAACCTGAACGTAGATCTTTTAGTAGAGGAAATAAACATCTCAATATTGGGCTGATATTAAAATAGATGAAAAGGGAACTTTGAAAGCCGACGAAAACAACAAATATGAAAATATCGCAGGCTCGGTTTGATTGAGTCTGTTCATGGGCAGCAATGGAAATGCGTATTACTGCCCAAGCCGCCTAGCCCCGGGTTGAGCGCAACTCAAATATTTACACCAATAAATAGTATATTTTTGATCCATCCCAAACGATGGTATGCATATGGCGGTGAATATGGAACCTTCAGTGCGGTATCTTCAGATTAATACCATTCCATGTTCAGCGGCGTATGGTCCCCAGATAAAAGAATATGTTTGCCCCAAACGAGAAAACAATGGGTGGAACTAAACAGAATATAATTTTGACAGAGGATCTTAGAAAATAAATCCTACATATCACACACAACGCCAAATGCAAAATCTAAAAAGCAGGAAGTATATCCTTGGGGTGACTGAACAATATCCGAATCTGTACAGGCTGGGATATTGAAACCACCCATCTATAAACTAGCCGAAATATTAAAACGAAGGCAATTTTAGAAGTACTATTGACATAGTACATAAGTATTGTGCTCAACGACCTTCAAAGGACGTACCTGATAACAGCACTGATTGAGTGTACGGTTAGACATTTTACAGCCGCCACACGGCACAAACAACGCTACTGTGATACTGAAATAGATAAAAAGGGAACGTTGAAAGCCGACGAACACGACAAATATGAAAACATTGCAGGCTTGGTTTGATTAAGCCTGTTTGTGGGCAGTAATGTAAATGTATATTGCTGCCCACGCCGCCTAGCCCCGGGTTGAGCGCAACTCAATATCAAACTTATATATAACTTGCATATAATAAAATGTCCGTCATATTTCGTCGTTAATTTCCAAACAGAGACTTTATTTGACTGATAAGCATTCCTTTTATTATTTTATGATGCTGTTGAGAAAAAAAAATCAGTATTTATGAAAATACGAAGAGGGAACTTCCTTCGCTGCATCAGACAGATAAGAAAGCATACTCCAGTTAAGGTACAACTACCATTCAACTAATGCTTTAGCAAATATCGATTTTATACTTCTCTCAAGAAGCAGATATTATTAACTCATTTGTCATGAATAGTACTTCATTTGATCTCGTTGTCTTAACAAATACAGATAAGGTAGGCCTTTTTCCAACGGAAAAATACTAAATGAAGATTTCGACAAAAAATCATTTAAATATCTTATTAAATGTTTGTACTAGTCTTTTATCAAATAAGCATCTGCCACGTTCAATAACACGGCCTCGGCCTTCGGCCGTGGGCCAATACGACTGCCCTCGGACAAATAACAGGGTCAATATTAAATCAGTTCTTTATTAACATTTTCCGTTTCTAGTTTAAGTATTTGCTACATTCTAACTTAGAAACGAGTTGTTTATAATCTGAAACCCACGACTTGATGTGTTCTTATTTGGGAGAGTGTTTACTATCGCTGTTTGCTTCTGGCTTCAAATAGGATATTAAAGCATTTATATTTTTTTCACAATTTTCTTTTGTGTCTTCTTCATTATTGATTGACCATTTAAAAATAATTCAACCTTATTATTGGACATAAATATTGAAATAATTGTTTTAAAACGATTTAAGATTATGTTGGTTTACTTTCAATTAGAACGTTACAAAGTTTCGTTTGGAATTTGTTCAAACAACTTGTGACCTATGCATTTTTAGTGCCATTCACTAAATTAGAACCATAACTTACCATGGCTCAATTCTGCTATTATTTTACTTGACCAAATAATATGTTAAGTTTGCCACTTTTGGTTGTGCATTTTATTTTTATATTAATCATGTTTGTCCGCTGGTCTGGGTTAAGTAGGATTAAACATGCGTTGTGCTTTTATTTTGTCTTTTGACTTCTGCACACATTTGCTCTATAAAAGCTCAGTAGGAAGGGTAGCAGCTTTACGCAATATGTATAATTTAGTTGAAACTGTTGTTTGTTATGATGAAACCTACCGGCATTGCGTCCGAAGAAGGTAACATCCGGTTTCTTGATTGGTATTAAAAAGTGACTAACATGCAACATAGACTATCAACATTAGCGGTGTTTGTTAAGCTCATCACCATAATTGTTCTTTTTTTTCAGATGATGCTGATGGAATTTGGATTCGTGTGGTGGACGGACATATCTGTGAAATTTTTAAAATTTAATCTAGACAATGCTTTTGAATATGCTAAGCACAATCATATGCTCTTATTCGCTGAGAAAGAACATCCCTCCAAAGTAACAATTGCCCAACACACAGATATAAGAACATTCGATTATTTAAACGAGGACACGTGTAAATTCCGGGCCTACGGAGAAGTGTACGCGACCACAGCTTTATTTTATTTTGATGAAATTACTAAACTCTTTGTTCAGGCTTGGGCAACTTGTGCTTTAAACGAAGCTTGCATAGCGCCGGTAGGAGAAGAGAGTCTGTCCTGTGATTTCTTTGACCCAAGTGATGGCCGATGTCATCGATTTGACCAGTCGGTTCTTGGCATTTTATATCGTCGTTTGTATCACGATCAAAACAAATATCCTCTTGATGATAATCTTTTTGATATTATAAGAGTCGACAGAAGAGAGTTCTTCGACTATTTCGAACGCTGCAGAGTTGAAGAACGATGCTACTGAATAATTGTTCTACTATAGTCTTTAAATCGTAAACTAAGAATAGATAAAAACGTAAACGTTCTAAAAATTTCGTCTTTATTCAATATTTGATGCACACTTTAATTTCTGTAGATGTAATTGCTGATGTTTATGTCGTTGTCAATATTAGCCAAAATATCTGAACTAATTGTTCTGCTGGAGAAATACAAGTTCAAAAATATAAATGCTGCGTTATGAGAACATTGAATGATTCGGTGTCATTAACATGAGCTTTGAATAATGTCTTGACACTTTTCAGTAAGCCGAAGACAAATACATGATACCAAACGTGTTATTTTCATGTTTTGTTTCTAGTTTGTATATTTGCGCTTAATAAAGTTGGATTATTTTGGCATTTAGTCCGAGGAAGACTGCATTTATACAAAGATTAAAATAACCTTTTTAATATTAAATGATGCTTTTGAGATTGTGTAACTTTAGTTTCTAAAAAAGTAACATTTCGTCATTGCGTGCATGAATAGAATATGTGTTTCATATATTTTATACACACTTAACCTGTTTTTATGTATTTAATATTGTATTGTATTTATATATTTAAAAACTCTTTGTTACGAAAAATTGTTAACGTTTTCCGGAATGAATTCATTATTGTCCAAATGTTACCGTTCATATAACATAAGCATGAGTAGAGGTTGTACGAGCAGTTCGACTTGTGTCCTTTATGTAACCCTTACACAGTTTGTGGTTGAATGTCACGTATTTAATAAACTGCTGACGGTATCTTAAACTGTTAAATGCATACAAGAACGGGTTCGCTGCAGATTTCATCCATAGTAACCAGTTGAAAAATTGCCACAAGCTTGGATTAACACACTCTTTACAAAATGATATTATCACCGTGGTGATAGTATATGGCGCCCAAAACACAAGAAATGCGATTACTAATGTTGCTAGAAACTTTGCAGCTTTTACTAAATGTCTTTTAGCCACTTCTTCGGCTTCTTTTTCCGCTGTCCTGTCACATTTCCATTTGTCTGACTTGCTCATTAAATCCGAGGAGGGTCTGGGCGACCGGTCGATATTTAAGTTGTCTTTGTCGCCATGGCCTTCAGGGTTACTTTGATTTAGCTCCTCAGTGTTGGTGGCATCTCTTCTTTCTTCCTGACAAACGTCAGATTTATGTAGAGTCTGTGTACGTGTCAATGCTTCGTCCAATGGTTTAACTTTAGAAAGCTGGCGAACTTTGTAGAATATTGTTGCGTTTAAAGCCGACAGAAAAATAAAGGGCAGGATGAATTCCATCATCGCTGTCATTGTTGTAAACCAGAAAACGTTAGAAAATTCTACGTCACAGTCCATGTACTTCACGGTAGAATAACCAACCCAGTGGTTCCAGCCAATGATTGCGGGACCGTAAACTGAAAACGATATCAACCACGAGATTGCCACTGTCACTCTGGTAACCGGCTTAGTCATCCTTTTTATGTATTTGGATCCCATTGTAATGATAAACAATCGATCCAAGCTCAGTAACAGCATAAGAACAATTGACTCAAAGCAAAGCGTGAAGTCTATAACCGACCATATTTTGCAATAAACGTAACCGAAGTACCAGGTGTAGTCCAAGATTGTGTAGACGGCGTAGAAGGGCATGCTGCTACAACAGATGAAAAGATCTGTACATGCTAGATTGAATATGAAGAAATCGTAGGTGCTGGTTGGTCCCCGGTGCTGGATGTAAGCAGCGATCGCCATACTGTTACCACAAATGCCAATAAGTATCAGAATGACCAATCCAATTCCAGAAGGTATTTGAAGTGCTAGCGTCATTTGAATATAGCCATCGTCATAGTCACTTTCATCAATTGTTGTCGTTTCCATTTTTAAACCTTAAAGTAGCAGCAAGAGAAGAACTAATACCAGCTGACCCAGGGATTAGTCTCGAATACTACCATTGAGTTGTAACTTTACAAATTAATAAAAACCAAGTTAAACGACATTATTTTCTTCGACTATCACCATACAAAATGATGACATTTAGTTAATATCTGTTCTCGACTGTTGATAACAAGAGATAAGACGTTCTTCCTTGCAAACACTTGAATTCTCGTTAGGTGTAGTGGTTTGCAATCAATGTTGATAAAGGTTGTTTACCAGAAAACAAGATTTTACTAGTATTCAAGAATCATCTTCGGTAAAATACTGTGGGTGTTTAATTTTCGCATATTGTGCGGAGAGCCGTGTTAAACCAAATTATACACCAAATTTAATATTGTATACATTTTAAAATAGATGAAAAGGGAACTCTCAAAGCCATCGAACACGAAAAACATTAAAATATTGCAGACTTGGTTTGACTGAGACTGTTCATGGACAGTAATGGTCATTAATGAAATATCTAGAATGATTAATGCTGTCCGAAAGAGTTACTTATGGCGTGTGCGCAAACTTTATTCTAGTGCAGTGATTTCGTTGGGCAGAATGAATCTAAAAAAATTTTAATTAAAGTATTTTTGATTCTATCTCGTGCTTAATCTATAACAAGAAAATCAGTTTATTTACATGGCTCTTTAGCGGGAAAAGATTGAAAACAAAGTCGAATGGTTTAACGCTGAATGTAACCAAAATGGTTTTATACTTTATTACAATTGGGTTACTTTTATAATTCCTAGCGTATTTCTCAAAGCCTTTCAGCTGAATATAAAATACACATATTCATAAATGCTCATGGCACATCCACACACTAAACAGTGAACACATCTTGATGTCCCATATATCACTTCAGTTTTGATGATCATGTAGCATTTTTCATTTTGTTCTATGAATGGGAACGTAAGGGAAGACGGTTCTATGGTGGGAACGTGAGGAAAGCATGTTCTATAGGTGGGGACGTGAGGAAAGCCTGTACTACGGTTTAAAGCGTGATGGAGGCCGGTTCTATGGATGGAACGTGTGGGGGGGGGGGGGGGGCAAGATCAAGGTGTGAGAACGTTCGGTTAGCCAGTTCTAGGGGTGGGGACATTAGGGAAGCGTTTTCTATGAGTTAACACTTGAGAGAGGCCTGATCTAATGATGCGTACGTGGGGGAACTTCATGATGTAGTTCGACGTAGTTGTAGAATGTGTGGGAAGCCAATTCTATTGTGGAAACGTGGGGGAAGCCGGTTCTAGAGGTGGGAACGTGAGGTAAGCCGGTTCTGATGTATGCGTTTGAATGTGACGCATATTGCAGTATCAAGAAAGCTTCGTGAACAGACTCAGTCCAACCGTGGATACTTTTTCCAGGCTAAATATCAATATTAGATGGGTGACAGGGTATATGAGGATTATATTGCTGGTCTTGGAGTCATATCAGCCGAGCAGCAGGCGGGCATAATATGACACCCAAACCGGCAATTTATCCTCACACACCGCTTAACAAATTATGATATCGCCTTAAAAGTGCATTTTCTCTGCAATTTAAAAAAAATGGCGGATAACAAAAGTTGGAAGGCCCGTTTGGTGAATTTAAGCCCTTTACTAGCTCTTGGAAAATACGAACTATCTATTTCCCGTTTCTTTGCAAAATATTAACCATCTCCTACCTCTATAAAAACTAGACTGTGTCCTCAGGACACTGATGCCCCCACTGCTGCAACAACATTTGTTACAAAATTTTGTTCCAGGTATTAAGAACATGTGGTGATCATGATTAGTAAATGAGGAGTAAGTGCCACAAAATTTAATAACTAACATAAACGAAGGGCCATAACTCTGGTGAAAATTGTTGCAAGACAATGTCCTTTACAACAATCTTCACATCATGTCTAATCATCTGTGCAAGTTTGAAAGAAATCAGCTAAATTGAAAATGTGGAGTTGATGCCACAAAATTTTGTAAGTGAAATAAACAAAGGGCCATAACTGTGGTAAAAATGGCAGCAGGAAAAAATCTTTTCTTTATGACCATCTACCCATCCAGCTTGATAATGTGTGCAAGTTATAAAGAAATCTGTCCAAAAGTAAATGTGGAGTTAATGCCACAAGATATTATTACTGAAAAAAAACAATGGGCCATAACTCTGGTAAAAATGGTCGCACGAAAAAATCCTTTCTTCACGATCATCTACATATTCTGCTTCATCATCTGTGCAAGTTTGCAAGAAATCCCCCTAGTAGTTTAGGAGGAGTTGACGCCACAAGATTTAATTACTGAAATTAACAAAGGGCCATAACTCTAGTAAAAATGGTCTCACGAAAAAATCCTTTCTTCACGATCATCTACACATCCTGCTTGATCATCTGTGCAAGTTTGAAAGAAATCCGCCTTATAGTTTAGGAGGAGTTGACGCCACAAGATTTAACTACTGAAATTAACAAAGGGCCATAACTCTGGTAAAAATAGTCGGAGGAAAAAATCCTTTCTTCACGATCATCTACACATCCTGCTTGATCATCTGTGCAAGTTTGAAAGAAATCCGCCTTATAGTTTAGGAGGAGTTGATGCCACAAGATTTGGGGACGTACGGACGGACGGACGGACGGACGAGTGCAACTCTATATGCCTCCCACTTTGTGGGGGCATAACAAAATCAACAAAACGAACCATGTCCTGGCTCTCGGAAAATACGAAGTTTCTAAATCTAAAATACGATAACTTTCTGATCATATTAAACATATTATTTGATAAGAAAATTTTTGCAAACCACTATTTCCCGGCTGTAGGAAAGTACGAACCATCCCAAGGTTCTTGGAAAATACGAACTATTTATTAGCCATTTGAAAAGGACAGCCCAGTACTAGATGAATGCTTAATATTTCTTAGATCTATGAAGACTCATAAAATTTCCTAGTCGTGGAATCCCATCCTAGAAAAATATTTATTTTAAACTCAAGGAAAATTATTCTAATTGGTGCTACTGCGTCACACTGAACTTTGCAGGAAACTTTTCCTTTAAACGTTAGAATAAAAATAAAACTTAACTGAGAATTATTAAAAATTTTATTGAAGATTAATTAAATGTAAATAAATGTCGTCGGTGAAAGCTATGTAGTTGCTGAAGGCATACACTCGTGTTGATGTTGGGAGAGGCGGAAAATACTGATTTATTAATTATTCCACATTTAAATATTTAAATAATCCGAAGCAATTACAATTGTTCATCAGAAAAAAATATTCAAAATAAGAAACGGAATACAAACACAATGTTGCAAACAATATAATCATCTTGATTTTAAGAAGTTACATTGTATAATCTTCAAGTGGGCGAGAGATTGATTCCAGGGAATAAAAATGGAAGTTTTCTACAATCATCAGCTGCAGAGAACAGGTAGCAAAGATTCTATATTCTTACCATCAAATCGTACATTCGAAACAGATGATTATATATTCATTTATTTATAATTAAATGCAAACTTTTTTCTTTTTTTTTCATTCATTTGCTCATACATTCGTCGTTTTCATTTATTCTTTTTATCATTTCGTCTTATTTTATTTGCTTGTTAATCTGTAGTGAATAACTACATGTACTTCTTCTGTTTGGGTATTCGTTTGCTCTTTCCATGCCCTCAATTGTGTTTTGCTATTTTCAGGAAAACAGCGGGTAGTGAGGATCGTGCTACTGAATGCTGGCCTGCTGATCAGCTTTGTCGGCTTCATGCTATCTCTCGGTAAGATTTATTAATTGGGCTACGTTTGTATATTAGACGTATTATTCAGCGATAATAAAGAAAACATACATTATACAGACTATGTCATTATTGAATGCTTAGTAATTCCAATGTATTTTGCGTAACTCATTCCTTTTAAAAACATATCAATATTAATTACAAATTTTGGGGTTGTTATTTATGCCTTATAGGTTTAATAACTCACTTTAACAACATTATTTACAACCCTTTAGATATCAAGTAAGCAATTTTAATTTGTTTTATCAGATTCTTCAAAGAAATGGTTAATTTCTGAGACAACTTCGGGAACTTCCGGTCAGAGAGAAACCAGTACGTAGTTACTTTCCTCTATCTGATTACATTTTGAACATCTTCTAACAATGAATTTGACTGAAAAGGTCTAAATGGTACTGAAAGGAACAGATACACCAAGCTTAACGTTTTTGTTTCTTCGTCTACTATTAGTTGCAACGCGATTTAGTCATTGAATCAATATGTATTGTTAGTCAGCTTTTCATAGCTACAATTATTATTTTGAGGTAAGGACGATAATTATGTAGACGATTGATGTTTTTGTTTAAATCGCCACTTCAAAAATATAAATTATTTCGATTGAAAAGAGTTGTTAATTGTTTTCAGATTCAAAAAGTTCTACCTGTGAAGAACAATTTAATCTTACAGTACAAGACAATCTGTCGATAATAAAGCAGTACCGGAGAGGGGTAGCGGACGCCTATATGTGGAAAATAGGAGGTAAATTAAAGGCCCCCGCACAAAACTTCACATTCCCTGTTATAGTGACTGCATTCAGCCGGCGATATTACCCTCAGTCCATGGGATTATTCAAGTCCGTGCACAAATATGTGATCGAAAATGGTAGATACGCAGGAAAAGCAAAACTTATTGTATATGATCTTGGACTTACTGATAGACAAACCAAAATGGTAAGTGAATATATCATAAATTTGTGTTTGCTAGAATCTTGTACGGTTGCTTTATTGTTTTAATGCGAGTTGCTGCGCGTTGTTTGTTCGCTTTTAAACAGTTTCCATTGAGGTTGTGAAGAGCGATAGTTAAATACAGACGAAAGTAAAACCTCTTTGATTTTCATTGCTAGAGGTTATCCTTTCAAAAAAATCCACACTTGTCGTTAAATTTGTTTTAAATATTATATTTTGCATTCAAAAAAACCCAACAAATTAATCAGTGCATAAAACAACTCACGCTAAACTACAAGCAAATGGTCTTGCCTCAGACAACCAGCATAAGCCTAGACAAGCCGAGAAGCAGAACTCGTTGAAAAGGTGGTCAAATCTCCATCGATGCCAACAGAATATCGACAACCGCTAACAAAGCTTAATGCAAGTCACATGATCAGACGCTAACAGACGATTGACGATTCTGTGCTCATTCAAGTTCACTTCCGTAGATAGGGTCGACGACGACCGCCCATATCATTAGCCGTCCACGAACACAAACAGACATGCTAAGATAGATCATGGCAGACAACATTTACTTGAACAAAACGTCTTCGAAGTCGTGGCCAATTCATCATATAACATCTGTGTTGAAGTTTATAAAACTGAGTTTGGAAACCAGCCTCAAATCTCAAGCATCTGAAATGGCCATTCAGCCAATCAGATGCTTGAGATTTGAGACTGGTTTCCATGCTCAGTTTTATAACCTTGGGCACTGGAAACATAATGTTTGTCTTTCTCAGCAAAAGGTACATACTGCTATGAATAATGACAGATTTTTCTACCTATGGAGGACAATGATTTTATTGTACATATGTATTTTTATTGACCAACATTCTATGTTGTCGTTTGCAGTTAAACGAACATTGTCAGTGTGAGCTCAGAAAATTTCCCTTCGAAGAATTTCCTCCACATGTCAAAGAATTGCGGACTTATGCCTTCAAACCGATTATCATACAGGTAAATATTTGTATGTTCAACATTTAATTGTCATTTTGACGAAAGAAATATTTCTTTTTTGTCTCGGATGACAAAATAATCAAGTAAATATCTGAATTATAGGCCTAAGTATAGGTACTCATTATATATGTAAATATTTTGCAGTTAACGATGATGATAAAAAATTGGGCTTTTCGGTATCATTTTACTTTAAAGAACAAGATTCGATTGAACTTTCGTTTTCACCTCGTGCATGCTTCTTTTGCAGATGCTGCTGATGGAGTTTGGCTTTGTTTGGTGGGCTGATACTTCAGTTCGCTTCACAAGATACAATATTGATGATCTTATTAGCTTTTCTGTCAGAAATAGCATTCTATTTTTTGTTAATTATGATGTCAGCATTTCTTATCCAATAGCACGTCAAACTGATATTCGAACGTTTGAATATTTGAATGAGGACAGATGCAAATTTCGCGCTCTTTCTGAAACATCAGCGACCACTGTGATATTTCACTTTGATGAAGTTTCTAAAACTATTGTCAACGCCTGGGCGGCATGTGCCCTAAACTCGGAATGCATAGCACCCGAAGGCTCGCGTTCCAAGCTTTTCTGTGATATTAAACACAAGGAAGATGGCAGGTGTCATCGATTCGACCAATCAGTGCTGAGTATTTTAACTCGTCGTTTATATCATGCCACAAATGAATATCCATTAGACAAGAAAGTCCTCGGAGCATTTGAAATCAAGCGAGCTGTTATTGAGAAATATTTCGATTATTGTAATCCAATATTTATATGTCTTGCTTAATAAGCCGGGTATGTATTAAGAAGTAAAATGCGTTCTTTGTATATATATAAGCCTGAGTCTATTTTAGTAATTTCAGAATTTTTTCGAACTCGGGTGGTCTATAAACAACTCATTTGACGAAAATATATTGTCGATTTTTGTTTCGAAACTCGGCGTGAAACCGTCATTTGCGTTGCTCGCGCGAAATTTAGTTAAATAACACCATATTGTATACTTTTGTTGCCTGTCTTGGACAAGTACTAATATTTATAGTACAGTAGTTAGAAGTTGTGATTATACTGTAGAACCATGGTTGGTTATGTTGTGCCTGGAGCCCGGCTATCGAGATAGGAAGAACATTGTGTAACATACCCTGCTGCCTATACGTCTTTGGTTTAAAACTGCACCAATGATAAAGGGTTGTATCACGTATTGACACTTATAACCCAATGAACAAATCATCTTTGAAGATATTTGATCTATTTGTGTTTGAGAGTAGGTGAACCATATTTCAGAGCTTTGTTCCAGCACGGGTCGGAAAAGAGTCTTTCAAGCCATATCAAATTTGACCCAAATGTTTCCTTTAAGAACACCTTGTGTTTTTGTCTTCCTCCTGTGTTAGGTATTTGTTTATCCAAGTTCCACGTCTGTAAGACGTTCTTTATATAACATAGTGTATTAGATTAGCGTTTTCGGGACTAAGAAGAAGGTGGGGGAAATATAAGTAATTTTTCGGCAATTAGAAGCATATATTTTTTGTACCAGTGGTAAGTGGACTGATCTTTAATCAGATATGCTGAATAGAATATTCGTGGGAAATAGCAAGCTGGAAGTTGGGTCGGTATTTCAACATAGTCACAATCGTTCTCCTTCATGATCAATTAGGCTTCTGTATAGTTCATGTTGGAATGAACACATGAATAAGAATTTGAGGATATATCAGTAGCGGGTTCTTGTTATTTTATTATTATTATTATTTTATTATTATTATTATTATTATTATTATTATTATTATAGTAAATCATATTGTCTACTTAAACAATGTAAACTTACATGTAAACATTTTTATTCAGCCTAAATGTGAGCTAAGAATCCATTAATAAAAAGTTAAATATGCTTATTAGGAAAAGCCTACCAAAACCAAAACAGCCTTCTCATACAGCCAAATAATACAGTGAAAGTGAGTTAATGCGTTAAAAAAAGGATTAATTTAAACAAAAAAGATATAACAATTAACCAAGGAGAAAACATGAAATGCTATCCAGTATCGCATTAGAACGGTAAGTGACAAAAATTATAGGGGGCTTCAATCAGGTTCTAGTACATGTATGTACCAACCTCACGCATGCATTGTTATTGCATCAACAATGTACACATGGCCTTGGTAAATTAATTTCCGTCTAATTTCCTGTTCGACAACGCTGCAAATAACGAAACACATAAACACACACAACATAAGAAGCTAATTGAACTGTCAAGCAAAACGGGTAGGTAATCGACGACCTTACAAGGATCTTAAAACTGATTGAATCTGGATAGCGTTGTTTTATGAGATTGTTGCCAAAAGACGCCCAGGATATGTGATAGTATAGCCCTATCCTCGAAAGATACCCATTTTTACGCATGTGCGACCAGTGTAGATCCAGATCAGCTGCCACATGCCGTCTGATCAGGATCTGCACTGGTCGCATTTTGGTCAGAAATAACCTAACAAATCAAAAAGATGATACGGACGACACGGATGTGCCGGCTGATCTGGATCTACACTGTTCGCCCACGCAATAAAAGTGTATCTATGGAGGAATGGGTTAATTGCTGTTCCTGATAAGTATATTTCCCTTTATGTTGCTATGAATCTGTTGTCATATAACCATTTTAGATAATGTGAAAGCTTAATGTTTAAAAGTTTTATAAGAGTAAATTTACATTGTGCATATATTTTTTTTCTGCGTAATTTATTAACCAATGAAGTGTTGTAAATAATACTCGTATTCTATTATTATGCAGCGGGAAAATGAAATAAACTATTTCGATTGGTAGCTATTAATATCAGAGAGGCATCTAGTGGGATTTTTAAACAATTAGTTTACTCTGTTTGAAACGATTATTGCTGTGACGTGTAGATCTTTGTTATTCTGTTAAGTCGAAAGATGTTGAAATGAGGCACACTCCAGTAGTCGTCATTGGTTAGGTTAATTTGTAAAAACAACACAGTCACACTTTATCACAACCTATCCAAAATGAAAGTGAAAGTAAGTGGAACTGCCTTCTGGCAGCTGTATATAATATGCTACGTGATATGAACAATGTGTTCGCTATATAAAATCTTCACTAAATATATTTTATTCTTTCAGCAATTGATATATCATCTAATACATTATGTTATACGAATAAACAAAATCAAGACCTTTTACAATACGTGTCTTATATAAAATTCATTCTTTATCACGACTGAGGATTGTACGATGTGCTTACTTGTCTTAAATCTGACATCTACGTGTAATATGTTACGCGAAAAAACTTCGAGTTCGCTATTAAAGCAATCGAATTCAAGTAAGATCTGAAAACATGTTAGCGTAGAGGTTTTCGGGAGAAAATTTTTATAAGATTGCTATTAAAGCATATAGCTTTCATAGAGTAGAAAGTTGGGGTATATTCTAGAACTGTTTCATATTCCTAAGAAATTCTCTTAAATTTTATAAAGAAAACAATTATAACACTTTATTACTTTTTTATTGCTAACTTTAATTACATAAAGAAAACAATTATAACACTTTATTACTTTTTATTGCTAACAATAAGTTTTAAGATCTTTACTGAATTTATTTATTATCTAGTAATTGATACATACCTTTTTATTATGCTTAAGGTATTTATAAAGCCAATTCCTTTAAAATACGTTTTTCATTATTATTAGATTCACATTTATAAACAAAACAAAATCTATTTATCTGTTCCTTATGTTTGGTATGTAATTTTACATTCAAATTTTAATATAAAAAAGTCACTGTGTAGGATTCTCATTGAGATGATTTAATTTACACGTAAATCAAGATGATGAGAATATTACCAGCTATAAACTGCATCATTTCATATACCATTTACGCCGTTTATCTTTTTTAAAGATATTTCTTGTTTACCTTTATTGTCTTTTTGTCGTTTGCGAATCGGTCCGGACCGGAAATCTCCGTAAATCGATTGAATAAATGGTTTTGTGTTACTTTTAACATGCATAATTAAGTATAATATTTCTGCTTATTGTCAAAATAATTTGCTTTATTATAAAAAAACTTGACATTATTTTGAAATATGACCGCAAGGTTATAGATAAGTGTTGCTGCGAGAACAGTATTTCTATGGTACGTGGAGACAATTTAAACAGCAATTCAATAGTTCTGGTGGAAAAGATTTTACTTTTTTAAATGTGTGCTTTGTAATTGTTTTTCTAATTTAAAAATCCCTCTGTGAATACACCCATTGTTTTCTCTTCACTTGCCTTTGGCTGGCAATGAGTATTAATGTTATTTTTGCAAAGAAATACAGCGTCTTGTTTGTCCTTATAACCGAAAATAGAAAAAGAGAGATTTTCTGAATTTTAATCGATATTATTTCATTAATTTTACAAATCGATCAAGATAGCGTTTATCTGATACAGACCTGTACATTTTGTCTTGAACGAGAATGCATACTGAATAACCACACAGAGTAATACATTTCTTCAGTAAAATCAAGCCGGCATTGAGTATTTTCCTAAAAATCAATTTCTTTAAATACTATCTTTATGCCATTTGTAATATTTAAAACGCATTAATCCGCGCTTGCTCGGTTCTAGTAATCTCAATTAAAAAAAACAACAACTGAGTTCTAAGAAATAAACTCGTTACTAGCCAAACTTTTTCAAAGAAATGTATCTACTCTGTGACAGTCGTGAATGTGTATTTCTACATGTATTGTGGACTGTAGAAACATGACTTGTATGGTGGGAGATGTATAGGCCTATTCTTAAGTATATACATCAGCATGTTGAAATTTATTATTCATCAAAATTTTAATATCGACAAAATATCCCCAGGCTTTAATAATAGTTTCACTGGCTGTAATAATCGGTTCATTTCCGTATTAAAGAAAGACATTAATTTCTCTTCTTAACTTATGGCGAATTAAAATGATATAAAAATGTTGTACGGTCGATTCTTGTCTGCAGCTGCGTACAAGTAAAAACAGTTTAAATTTCTTATGACGGTCTTCATATAATTATTATTCTTAAGTTTTGAAAACAAAATACTAATTTTATCCGTTACAAAAGGCAGAAAAGGCCCACTTTCCTATATGACATGCCCCAAACCCGTCCCCTTACCGCGAACAGTGAAGCAAATCAACAACAGCAACAATTAAAATGAAGATTAATAGCAAATTATTTTCCTTATTTCATAAAAATTAATCTAACCGAGTGCTGACTTAAAGGCTTACTCTTTCTCGAAGCAGTGCTGACTGTGTGTGCGTTGGGTGCTGACTTGAAGGGTTACTCTTTCTCGAAGCAGAGTGCTGACTGTGTGTGCGTTGGGTGCTAACTTGAAGGCTTACTCTTTCTCGAAGCAGAGTGCTGACTGTGTTGGTGCTGGGTGCTAACTTGCAGGTTACTCTTTCTCGAAGCAGAGTGCTGACTGTGTGGGCGCTGGGTGCTAACTTGAAGACTTACTCTTTCTCGAAGCAGAGTGCTGACTGTGCATTGGGTGCTAACTTGAAGGCTTAATCTTTCTCGAAGCAGAGTGCTGACTTTGTAGGCGCTGGGTGCTAACTTGAAGGGTTACTCTTTCTCGAAGCAGAGTGCTGACTGTGTGTGCGTTGGGTGCTAACTTGAAAGCTTAAAATCTTTCTCGAAGCAGAGTGCTGACTGTGTGGGTGCTGGGTGCTAACTTGCAGGCTACTCATTTTCCAAGCGGAGTGCTGACTTTGTGGGCGCTGGGTGCTAACTTGAAGGGTTATTCTTTCTCGAAGCAGAGTGCTGACTGTGTGGGCGCTGGGTGCTTACTTGAAGGTTACTCTTCCTCGAAGCAGAGTGCTGACTGTGTGGGCGCTGGATGCTAACTGTGTGGGCAATTGGTGCTGACTGTGTGGGCGCTGGCTGCTAACTGTGTGGGTGTTGGGTGCTGACTGTGTGGGCGCTGGTAGCTGCTGACTGTGTGGGCGCTAGGTGCTGACTGTGTGGGCACTGGGTGCTGACTGTGTGGGCGCTGGGTGCTGACGTGAAGGCTACATTGTCATGGAGCTTGGTGTTGATGTAAAGACTCGATCATTCTTGTAGTTCGTGGTTACTTGAAGGTATACAATTTCTCAAGTTGAATTCTGACTTGAAGGCATAAATATTATATCCTCGGAACAGTGCTGGGTAGAAAGCATGCGAGTTCTGGAGCTGATAACTGGCTTAAAGGCTATGATTTATGGGACTAAATGGGAAATGATACCAAAAGATACTTGACGTGGTGTGATGTCTTGAAAACAGCCATTTAACGCAAGGTTCCCTTCTTTGCGAGAATGAATGATTGTTGTAACCGTTTCATGATCTCTTCATAAACAACACAGCGTTTGCACAGGATTCATTCGCTTTCGTTAAAACATCATACCCGTGTTGTTTCATGAACGTGGATAATGCTGTTTCACCGCCTGTCCATTTCGTGTAATCTATCGACCAGACTTTAACATTTAGTTTGTTCCACGGTAGAGATTTTAAAACCGCCTCCTCATGGTCGTCAATGTCGAGATGAAAATAGTCTACAGTTAGGCGATTCAGAGCAAGCAAGATGGAATACAATGGAGAGCATTTATCTCTGTCTCTAAAATTTTTCTGAGTATATGTATCTTTTTTTACTATTCTTCCATCAACACTGTTGTTTTCTGTCTTCTGAATTAAAAAGAACAACTTAAACAAACGTGAGCTGAATAGTATATGTAAATTAACACCCCTGTCCTACTCAACTCCTGTGTTAATCTACCTTATCCAGTTTATTGAAAATTGAGCTTCAATACATTTTTACACTAAATATTTTCAGAAGAGGCATGGATAGATTTTTGGAATTTGTTTCCAAGACAGCCGGTTATATAATGGTATACACTGAAAATCCAGTTAACACGCTAACAGTTTTATGAAACCTTTAATCTGTCACGGCTGAGAACAAGACCATTACTTGAAAAATAAAGCAGCCTACCTGTATCGGATATGACTTTGTTCCTATGCATGCATTTAATATAAAGGCCTTCCTGTGCCTGCGCTTTAGGGATTTAAACAATGTAACGTTAGGTTCTATAAGAAGTCCTGTCCAGTGTCGAACCCTCTCGAAGAACACGGTTGATGAATGCTCGCCATTTTGTGCATAACTCTCTATGAAAAACCCGTTTGTCTGCAAGAAATACGAGAACAAAATTAATATGATAATTTAAGCATTTATCGATAAAAAATAATTTAAGATCATTCCATGCAATTGTTTTAAATATTGAAAACATACAGCGCCATCAAAAATTCCCACTACAACTGACTATCTCCAAAACTACATTGAATCTCTGTGGTGATACATGACAAGATATGCACAGGAGATATGTTTAATTAGGTAAACAGGATTCGTGACTATTCATGTTATCATATAATTACAAATTTCCGTTCCTAAGTGTTGCAGACTTTACAAATACACTTCTGCTGGTCTGCCTTATTTGACGCCAATGCCGCTGAAGTACATCATTACTGTATTATAATAACAGTTACACTATCGAAGTTTTTGAGATCTTTAAGCATTCAAATAAAACCAACTTAAGTATGAAATGTGTTTAAATAAAAAACAACACGTATTTTTAGACTAAATGCGTATTCAACATGTGTTAGTACTAAAGATACAAGGCAATACAATTTGATAATAAGTATGCCGATATAAAACTGTCTCCACAGTCATGAAGATGTTGGATGCAGCTGTTCGTTGTTGTCCAGATCAGACTGACACACACCAGTTAAATAAAAAATATTGATGTTGAATCTTAATGTTTTAATTTTAGTTTACTATGTTTGATTTCTTTACCAAGTTTTCAATTCTACTTGAATTGTTTTAGTTATTACTGATATTTCTGATGATCAAAGCGCTTTCAAACCCACCAACCAAACATAACGCATTTTCTATTTTATCCACCAGTGAACGACTAAGCAAATTCAAAATAATTTGATAATTCTATACCTTTCTATGTAAAGCTTTATCAACTGGAGCAGACAGACCACAATATTTGTCGGATGCGTCCCCACCAGACGCGTTGTATTCATCCGCCAATGGGGTTTCTATAAAGTAGTCCCGCAGCATCCGAAGAAGCCGTGAATCATCTGATGCAACAAGTTCTTTGTTTTGCAGCACGTTGGCTTTATAGTCCAAATTTAAAGGTCGGATTTCCACGTAGCAAGTGTAGAAAGAATAAGAAAACAAAATAATCCAGGTAAAAAATAACAAACGCAAGGTCCGTCGTTGAGTTGCAATGGGCAGATTGTTCATTCCTTCTCTAAATAAATATATCAACACGATGGAAGTAAAAATTAAAACATTTCAATAATTTAAAATTAATTTACGACTCTTAATAAATAAACTCATTAGAATATTGTTTATATGTGTCTGTGGTTTTGTAACATGAAATGTGTATAAGGAAGCGCGTTTTCCACCAAAAAATCAAGGCTACGTAACAGCTGTGATATCAATCAATCAATTTGTAGTGGATTGATTTAGTGGCCTTAAAAAATTACTACACACGCCGCCTAGCCCACGGTTGAGCGCAACTCAATATTTACACCAATAAACAGTACAATATAGATCCATCCCAAACTATGGCATGCATATGGCGGTGAACATGGAACCTTCATTTTCAGATGAATATCTTACAAAGTTCAGCGGCGTATGGTCGCCAGATAAATGAATGGGTCTGTCCTAAACGTATGTAATATAGCCTAATAAGCAACTAGAGCGATATCAATTGCAACATACAATATAATCCGTACCCGGTGAACCTGTTAAAAGGTCAGTGTGTCAGTTTGCACTGAACACACACTACCAGCGGATAGGGTCAGCCGGTATAATCGCTTTAGTTGCAGACCTCATAAAACAATGTATGTCCGAGCGGCAGATGAGGGAGGCTCTAAGGCCAACACTCACTAAAGGGGGGTTTGTTGTCGTTTTTATGCGGTAGCATTCCGCTACAACGAGAAAACAATGGGAGGAACTAAACAAAATAGAATTTTGACAGGGGATCTGAGAATATAAATCCTGCATATCACAGACAACACCGAAGTATATCCTTGGTGATTGAACAATATCCGAATCTATATTGGCTGGAAGTTTTAAACCACCCATCTAAAAACTGGCCGAAATAATTTTTAAAAAGTAATTTCAGAAGTACTATTAACATAGTACATAGGTATCGTGCGTAACGACCTTCAAAAAAAACGTAAACTTATAACAGCACTGATTGAATGAACGGGGAGACTTTTTACAGTGGCCATACGGCACAAACAACGCTACTGTGATATTGAAATAGATGAAAAGGGAACTTTGAAATTTCACAAACACAATTCTCTGAACTGAACCGGTATCTCAATTTGAAACATACCAATCAGACTCAAGATTAGTACCCAAAAAGGAATAAAACTTCTGATTAGCTCATTACAATTAATACTTACGTCAAGTCGCCGTTAAGAACATACGGGCCGCCTGGTGATCGACCAACTAGATTTTACAAACGCATTACCATTAGTCCATTACAACCCTTAGCCTAAATGGTTCTACTTAAACTATAGAAAAGCAAACTCTTCTAAACTGAAAACGCCTTGTCTTGATTTAAATCTTTGCTTTGAGACACTAAATTTATGTAAAACAGATTGCTTGGAGTTTAAAACTGAACATTGTCATGTGTTGGATAATGATGTTTCACATGAATCATACGGGGTCTACGTTTCACTGCTCTTATGCTTTTCATGAGCTTGTAACAATGCCTAAAAAGATATCAATTATTAAACAGTTCTTTCTTTAGAGCGTAGATTTTTTATAAACAGTCACAGTCATCTAACTTAACATAGGCAACATGTATCAAATTATGTTACCCAAGGTGTCACGATTTTATAGCAATTTATAAACAAGAGTGCCAAACTGACACAAAATACGCCCGTCAAAATGCTGATCATTAAAGTTGCGTAACGATCCGATGAAAATTATTCGACTTGGAGAGCAGATACTGCTAATTCAGTTTTTGGACAATTCAAGGGCCATAATTCAGGAGTGCATAGGGAGATTTGGCTGGTTATAGAACGTGGTCGAGATATTTTGCCCACCAACATATTCACCAAGTTTGATAAAGTCTGGATGAAAACTCTTTGACTTAGAGAGCGGAAACAGTAATTTTGTACAATTCAAGGGCCATAATTCAGGAGTGCCTGGGGGGATTTGGCTGGTTATAGAACTTGGTCGAGATATTATGCCCACCAACATATTCACCAAGTTTGATAAAGACTGGATGAAAACTCTTTGTCTTACAGAGCGGAAACAGTAATTTTTGACAATTCAATGGCCACAATTCAGGAGTGCCTGGGGGAATTGGCTGGTTATAGAACTTGGTCGAGATATTATGCCTACCAACATATTCACAAAGTTTGATAAAGACCGGATGAAAACTCTGACTTAGAGAGCGGAAACCCTGTGGACGCCGCCCGCCCGCCCGCCTGCCCGCCGCAGGTGTTCCCATTACATGTATACGTCCCGTTTTTCAAACGGGCGTATAAAAACAGTGGTTAATTAAAGGTCACTTAGACATTGGGCTACGAATTTCGACCCCCAAATCAATCATCTACTGACCATGATCAATGTTCACACTAAGTTTAATGACATAATGACAGAGATTTGTTGAAATATCGAGTGGAAATAAGTTTATAATTTAAGATCACAGTGACCTTTCTCTTCCAACTCAATATACAATATACATATGGGTCAAAAATCTTTATTCCAAGTTTGGCGACTATAGTTCAAACCGTTCTTTAGTTATTAATTGGAAACCATTTTATTTTCAATTGAAAGCCCCATAATCTCGCAATGTTCCCTTTTGATTCCAGTCAGTAGTGGTCATCTACATACCCCAATCAAACTTTATACCAAGTTAAGGGTCCACAACAAAATTATCAAAATCTCAATGATGACTAAATGCCGTTCATTGAAACTGCACGAATGAGTGTTACTAATGTATTTTTTATTTTTCATATGGTAAGACACGTTAGAACAGTAAAGAAAATAGAAAAATCTTCGGAAATCAATTTTCGATGAATTATCACTGTACCTTTAGGTGTTATCTACTAATTGCCAATTGGTTTCAAATAAGAAACTGAAGACTGATTTGACCCACATTCACTAAAGATGGTATATCGATTGCTCATTATAAGATGACCCCCGTTTTTAAAAGGGAAGAGAAAGTAATGGTCTATTTAATCTTTTATTGTAAATTGTTCCCAAACTTAGTGTAGATAGATTATGGTCAGATTATGACCATAATCGATTTTGGCAATATAGGTCAATGTCACACTTATTTTAATTGAAATTTAATTGAGTTTTCCAAACAAAAACTCAAGATGTTTTCTAACTGTTAGAGTGAAGGTGCCATATACAGTTTTGAAACTCTGAGACAAGATGCAACAAGCTGATCTCTGTTTGTTTCCTCTACTCCTGGTTGTGATGGTATCATAAGCATGCTGTCAGTGGGCAGGGAGAGGGCAGAATAAAGAAAAAATGTACACAACCAAAGTTAAATTTTATCTATACTAATGCATACACATCAAACTGAATGAAGTCCACATTTAAGTTGATAATCTTCATAAAATGTAATTAAAGCATCATTGATTCTTGGTGTGACAGTTTTGAGAGCTTGATCAAAGTGAGATTTGTTCACGATCTTACAGGTGATGTCTTCCTGTAGAGCAAACATGGCTGCCTCATGACACACCGATGTTATCTGTAAAGTAAGAAATATAAACAGCTTTTTAAAACCATCCTATAGCACCAACATTTCATAAAAATGACAGAAAAAATACAAGTGTACGTGCTTTATTTTAACATATTTAAAGACATAGCACTGTGGAATGAGGTCTTCATCAGTCGTTGAACTGTTTTAGAACAGATGTTTCAGCACAACACATCAGGGCCAAAGATAATATGGACTAGAATCCAAACATTAACGGAAATCTATAATTTTTAATTTGTACATTCTTAAACTTGATTTTATAACATAATCATTTTTCCCTTTCATAATCTTATTGGGTTAATACATACATGCATCAGCATGAGAAATGTAATATCGATCTTGGTAGCATTTGGGCTGAATTCATTGTCGACCAGTCAGCTGCTACCAGCAGCTTACAAATATTCAGTAGAAAAATGGGTTAAATATGTCAAAGATGACGGATTCTCAACAAACTTAAACCTGAACTGCATTTTGATTTCTGCAACAATATACATTTAATTATATAATTTACATAAATATAATTCGAGTCTTCATTTTTCATTCAGACAAGGTATAAAAGGCAAATTTTAAGTGGAAACAAGAGCTGTCACTTGAAATTGACATATGCCCCCGAAATGCAGCTTTGAAATCCAATTGGTATATATATGTAGTAAAAATATGCCTGTGCAAGAGATGAAGCATACAACATGCATATAATGTGAAAGATGGAAAGGGTCATTTGGTAAAAGTCTGTAGTTGTGAAGTTTCAATCAAATCCTCCAAGTGGTTTTGGAGATTAGGCATAGACAAGATTTTAATATAGAAGTTAAATAGTAAAGAGTAAGGGCCCATAACCCTTGCAACAAGAGGGTCCATAGGACCCTGGGTCGCTCACCTGTCAACAACTGCTCAATGGTTGTAAGAGTTGTGAGCAACATTGGTAAAATCAAGTGAAAAAATAAAGCTGCTATTGTGGAGAAAAGGTCAAAATAGCTTACTTTGGCTCTTTCAAGGGCCATAACTCTGAAACCCATTATGGAATCTAGCTGGTTCAAAAAAAAGGAACCTAGGTCTTATGGTAACTCATATATTGTACATGTCTAATAATATTCAAATAAAAATGATGCTTGTGCAGACAAGGTCTAAATAGTTAATTTCTGCACTTTCAGGGGCCATAACTCTGAAACCCATAATGCAATATTGCAATTTCAAGACAGGAACCAAGCTCTTGTGGTAATGAAAGTGAAGATCAGACCAAAATTAAGATAAGATCACTAGTGTGCAGACAAGCTTTTATTATAACTTGACCTAGTCACCTAGTTTTCAAGGTCATATGACCCAGTTTCGAACTTGACCTAGATATCTTTGAGATAAACATTCTGACCAAGCTTGAAAAAGAGGACCAAAATTAAGACCGCTAGAGTGCGGACAAGCTTTTTCTATAATTTGACCTTGTGACCTAGTTTTCAAGGTCACATGACCCAGTTTCGTACTTGAACTAGATATCATTGAGATAAACATTCTGACCAAGAAGATCAGCCCATAACTAAGACCGCTAGAGTGTGGACAAGCTTTTTCTTAAATTGGACTTAGTGACCTAGTTTTCAAGTTCACGTGACCCAGTTATGAACATGACCTAGATATCATTGAGATAAACATTCTTACCAAGTTTGAAGAAGATCCCACCAAAATTAAGACTGTTCAGAGACTGGACAAGCTTTTTCTTTTATTTGACCTTGTAACCTAGTTTTCAAGGTTACATGATCCTGTTTCGAACCTGACCTAGATATCATTGAGATAAACATTCTGACCAAGTTTGAAGAAGATCTGACCAAAATTAAGACCGCTAGATAGCGGACAAGCTTTTTCTATAATTTGACCTAGTGACCTAGATTTCAATGTAACACGACCCAGTTTAGCATTTGACCAAGATATCATTGAGATTAACATTCTGACCAAGTTTAAAGAGGATGCCACCAAAATTAAGACCACTAGAGTGTGAATATGCTTTTTCTATAATTTGACCTAATGACCTAGTTTTCAAGGTCACGTGACTCAGTTACGAACATGACCTAGATATCTCTGAGATAAACAATCTGACTAAGTTTGAAGAAGATCGAACAAAATAAAGACTGTTAGAGTACAGAGAAGCTTTTCAATAATTTGACCTTGTGACCTAGTTTTCAAGGTCACATGACCCACTTTCGAACTTGACCTAGATATCATTGAGATAAACATTCTGATTAAGTTTGAAGAAGATTGCACCAAAATTAAGACCGCTAGAGTGTGGACAAGCTTTTTCTATGATTTAACTAGTGACCTAGATTTAAACGTCACATGACCCAGTTTTAAACTTGACCTATATATCACTGAACTTGACCTATATATCACTGAGATAAACATTTTGACCAAGTTTAAAGAGGATGCTACCAAAATTGAGACCGCTAGAGTGCTTTTTCTTTAATTTGACCTAGTGACCTAGTTTTAAGGGTCACATGAGCCTGTTACAAATTTGACCTACATACAGGCTGTCAAACAGATCATCTCCAAAATATAGGAAAAATATAGGAATATTTTTGCAACAAATATAGGAGTTTTTAGTTGATTTTGAGGCAAAATATAGGAGTTTGGAACTGATAATATTTACTTGCACTTATACAAATGATTTTCACATGTGCATTTACTGTTTCTACAATTATCAATGTCCAAAATGTCCACTGTAAAAATGATGGAAACCATTGACTTTAACATCAGCACCATCAAGCACATCACCAGCATCTGAATGACCATTCAAACAGAGGGGAAATGCAGAAAATGCATTAGCAACGCCAGATTTTCAGTTTTAGTTTTTCTTCTATGATATATAGTACTGTACACAGCATCGACCCATCCAGTCATAGTCATATTGCTTTGTGTGTCGAAATCTGGGTTACAATTAATGTCCAAAGGGTTCAGTCAAAAGTGACCCCAAGGCCTTACTTTGGTCAAACTCTATTGAGAACCTGTAGGCAATACATCATACAAAATTATATGCCCTTCACTACTCTAGAAGTTCCGGAATATGATTCCATTTATTTATTTAATCTGCATGGAACAGTACTGCAGTCAAGTAAGTTAGTAAACCTAAATAAAAAGAATATTGCTACAAGTTTCAAGAGAAAATAATGATAAAAACTTATACAGTTATAACCATAACTGAACTTTATTTCAACTGCCATTAAATTTCTATACAAATAACTTTCAAAAGCCAAAGCCTTCTTGGGAATAGATGGACATTATTCCTTTCAGGTTCATTTAAGTTTAGCAGTAATTGAACTTTTATCCATTGAGTGGTTCCATAAAATAAACCAATTATTTTAGAAAACTATGCAAATATTTTGCAGATTATCCTTATAAAAAAAATTCTAAAGTTATCTCAATTTATTCAACAAACAGTTGTTGCAAATTATCAAATAATATTGTTTTTATTACCTCCCTTTATTTGATTTTGCCTTTTGAAAATTATTGATTTCGTAAAGACACCTTCTTTTGCATACACTCTTTTCCAACAGAGTTTGATAACACTCTTTTCAAACTGGAAAACTGATCACAAAAGTCAGCTGAAGAATTCTTGTTCACAGTCAAGCATGTTTTTCCCAGGTGTCCATCTTGACGTTTTAGACAACCACATACACCATACCAAACATAAGCTCTCTAGTCCTTGCAGTTGGTGAAAAAATTTAAAATTTAATGATCTTTAATATTTTTTGCATTTGGTTGCAACTGCATAGAAGTGAAAATTTGTTTTTTTGTTAGGTAAGCCTTAAAACACAGAAACCTGCTGCAAAGTTGTTAGAGAATCAGATTAAAACTTAAGTTAATGCCACCTGCCAAGTTTTCACCAATCTAAAAGTGGAGTTTGTTCTTGAAAAAAAAAAAGAAAGCAAAAGCAGTATCAAAGCAATATTTACTCTCTTCATTAATCGGCAAAAACAAATACTAAAAAATATAGGAATACACATAAAAATATAGGAGAAATATAGGAATATAGGAGGGGTTTCAGAAAATAGGATTCTGATCCAAAATATAGGAGAAATATAGGAATATAGGAATCAGTTGACAGCCAGTACATATCATAGAGACAGACATTCTGACCAAGTTTGAAGAAGATCAGACCAAAATTAAGACTGCTACACTGTGAATAAGCCTTTTTTTCAAAATGACCTGGTGACCTAGTTTTCAAGGTCATGTGACCCAGTTACAAACATGACCTAGAAGATCTGACAAAAATTAAGACTGCTCGAGTGAGGACAAGCTTTTTCTATAATTTGAACTAGTGACCTAGATTTCATGGTCACATGACCCAGTTTCAAACTTGACCTAGATATCATTGAGATAAACATTCTGGCCAAGTTTGAAGCAGATCCATCCAAAATTAAGACCACTAGAGTGCAGACAAGCTTTTGTTTTAATTTGACCTAGTGACCTAGTTTTCAAGGTTATATGACCCAGTTACGAATAGTACCTAGATATCATTAAGAAAAACACTCTGACCAAGTTTAAAGAAGATAGCAACAAAATTAAGACCGCTAGAGTGCAGACAAGCTTTTTCTATAATTTTATCTTGTGACCTAGTTTTCAAGGTCACATGACCCAGTTACCATCTTGACCTAGATATCATTGAGATAAACATTCTGACCAAGTTTGAAGAAGATTGGATAAAAATTAAGACCGCTAGAGTGTGGACAACAAGTAAGGGTTAGGGTTTAGGGTTAGTTAAAGACCTTAGGATTAGGGTTAAAGACCTTAGGGTTAGGGTTAAGTGAAAAAGCCCATAACTTGGCCATATAATTTTAATATAGATGTTAGGGTTAGGGTTAGTTAAATACCTTAGGGTTAGGGTTAGGGTTAAGGGTTAGGTGAAAAAGTCCATAACTCGACCAAAAAATATCCGACCAGAAATTCCTTAGGATATGCACAACTAGGCTTGGTGACAAACACTCCTGTGAAGTTTCAATGAAATCCCTCAAGCGGTTTAGGAGAAGAAGCGAGGACAAGATTTTGCTAAAATATTACTGCGTATGGCCAAATATTAACAAATTCAAATCTGTTATGAAAACAACACAAAAGAGTAAAATTGTTAACCTAGCAAAATTTGTCTATTTAGCCATGGAAAAAAGAAGCGAAGTGAACTAATTTTATAACAAATTCTATCTGAAATGTATTTCTTTTTCGGTTACTATTGTTAAGATTATAAACTGTACAGACTCTAGAAAGTTATTAATTGCACTCATAACATGTAATCATGCTTTTCTGTTGTAATATATGTTTTACTTATATACTGTCTTGTAAAACATCCGCCAATATTGTAACTTGGCGATGAACATGTATATGTTTTTGCCAATAAATATTTTGACTTGACTTGACTTGCTAAAAAGGCCCATAACTCAGCCAAAAATAATCCGAGCAGAAATTCCTGACGATATGCACAATTAGGCTTGGTGACAAACACTCCTGTCAAGTTTCAAAGAAATCCCTCAAGCGGTTTCGGAGAAGAAGCAAGGACAAGATTATTTCAGACAGACAGACAGACGGTGTGATTACTATATGCCTCCCTTCGGGGGCATAAAAAGGCCATAACACTGTCCTTGAGTTGTTTCTGATCACATATTCAAGCTAGACTTGTCTTTTGTAATGTTAAACCAATGTACCAAATTTCACTCAAGTCTGCAAAATCGTTCTTATCATCCAACAGATATCGAAACAGAACAACAGACTGAGAAGCTGACATTGTTTGTAAATGACTGCTGCTTTTATAAAAATAAACTTTTAGAAACCAAAATTTAAAAAGTAAAGGCATTGTGTGATACATGCATATAGGATCTGCAAAGTAACAGATTATGAAGTAACAAAGCTGCAGTGTATACTGATAGAAACATACAACAAATTCTGTTTCGTACAATTTTACCCGACAACTTCTAAGAAACTGTACTTTCTTTACGGACCAATAAAGGCTGTGTGTAATGTTTCAAAGAATGCAGAGCTGCATCTGATAAATGAATTGTTTTATGAACTTTTAGGAATCAATCTTAACACTCTTATCTTGTGCATCAAGGCAAACATAATGTATACCTCAGCCCCAGAATATCCATGTGTCCTGTTGGCCAGCCAAGCAGGGGTGACACCTTCATCTACCGGCATCTTTCGTAGCCTAATGCGAAATATTTCAGTGCGTGTCTGCAGGTCTGGCAGCGGAACATACAGCACTCTATCAAACCTTCCTGGTCGCAAAAGAGCCTGCATAAAAAGAGAAGTACATACTGCTAATATGAATCAGAACTTGCCCTATTGCTTTAGCCTGCAAGATGTGATATGAATGACAAGTATGCCAAAATTTATTTTCAAAATGGCAACCTTTACTCCTAGTCCAAAAACAAAACAGGGCCAACCAAAACATCACAAAAAATACAAATCTTGGCCTTGATGAGATTTAAACCAGAGAGTCCCACCCTACATCAGTTGTAAGGCTTTCCTCCATATATACGCCTTTATGATGTGGGCAAACAGTGTAGATACAGATAACCCAGCACATGTGCTGTCTGATCAATATGTACACTGTTCCTTTAAGATTCTTAAGGTTATTTCTGACCAAAATGCGACCAGTGCAGACGAGATCAGACAGCAAGGATGTGCCAGTTGATCTAGATCTACATGCTTTAAAATGCATATATATGAAGTACAATTAGTAATGGTTAAAGATTTGGATGATAAATGCTACCATGTGTAATACCTTGTCAATCATATCAGGTCTGTTTGTTGCCGCCACGATGGTAACGTCTTTCAGTGCCTCTACACCATCTATCTCTGTCAGTAGTTGTGCTAACACCCTGTCTGCCACATTGCTACTTCCTGATGAACTGAAATGATGATGTAAATATGCAATCTGTAGTAGCATGCTCTTTTTTAATGCTCATTGGCTGCTTGCATTTTATTTCTTAGAAACACA